>CM053622.1:533102998-533149932 GCA_028646595.1 Phalanger gymnotis | reverse complement strand
TTAATCTACGCCCACAGGGATTTCACACCTGATAGGGCTTTGGGCCTGGGGCTTAGTGTTTAACAGGTGAAAGTACTTTCACCGTAAACAAAAGCCAAACTCCTCAAGGGCACCCGTTAAATTAAGCCCATTTTGCCTTACTGGCACACTTTCTCATATTGTTATCTTTGTGATGATAAACTGGGCTATCTTTAGTCCTTAGTCACTGAATGGGCATTGCCTCAGAAAAACTGAGACCTGGAAAAGATCTTAACTTAGAAAAGCCAAGGTCACTCATTGCATCCTAGGCCATCACCAGTCATCTTGACCTGTGTCTTGCCGCTGGACTTCTATGACCCTGGAGGAGAGAGTAAGATAGACGCTTTGCATAGCTCTGCCTCACTTAAATCAAATTCACATGCAAATCAAGATATCACCTTCGTGATGTCATTGGGTCTTCTTTGAGAAGGACAAACACCAGTGACAACAATGGCAACAGCTAAAGTGAAACTATATTCCCTTGTGGCTCCTCTAGACATTCCCTGCCCCTCCAAACACCCTAACCTAAAGTGGTAATCTTACTACCTGTCATGTTCATTTAATCTTATACTTCTTTGTATCTATTGCAAAGGAAAGTGTACATTTAGTAGTGCCTGTCTTTTCAAATTTCACATTTCATATTTAAAATCTTTTGGCCTAAGCAAAGGTGAATCAAAAAATGACACCATGGTTCAATGCTATAATGTCTCTTTTAATGCTGTAGATGTCATAGAACCTGAAATAAATGTCCTTATCCCCTTGTTGTCCCTCTTCTTTGGCACTTACTTCAACTTAAGGCCACCCAAAGATGATCTCAGCACACAAAATCCTAAAACTACATACCATTGTTGAGAGATACAAAGCATGTATTTCTTTCTGACCTTTTCATGGCATGGCTTGCACAGAGTAGGACAAATAAAAGAACAATAGTATTAACTTATAAAGAACATGGGTCACACATGTTTAGTTTTCCATCTGACTTGGATAAACGAAGCTCTAACATTCATCTCTCAATTCTAAATTACATTTCTAAAATCAAGAGGAAACGTTGCCTATATTTCAGTTTCTAGAGATGTGGAACGTAAAGTGTATGTACATAGTTAAAATACAGAGAACAGCACCTCGTGACTTTTTTTTAAAATTCCATAATATTTTTAAAATCTCATGCCCAAGGAAGATTGAGGGCATGCGTCTACTCACTCATATCCACCCCACCTTCCGCAAACCCACAATAAATGTTCTTCATAAAATATGAATACTAAACCAGCATTGCATTTATTCCAACATTTGCTGTGGTTCTCACAGAAATGTCACAGATAGGTTGCTCTGTCATCGTTCCTGATGTAACAGTTGGTACACTAAAATGTGTCAGGGAAAACTTCCTATGACACTAATTTCTAGCACACCAGGGGTGGGGGCGGGGATGGGTGATTAATCAAAGAAACATCTCACATCTTCCTTTGATCATCATCTGTGAGAGGGAGAAAAGAATATAAACAGAATGAGCCAGCAGCAAGGAAGATCTGAGGGAGTCCAGACGGGATCCATCGAGGAGGACTTATTTTACTCTACAAAGAAAATATTTTGATGGTAATTTCATGGTAGAAGGAGTCATCATTAAACAGAGCCCACTGTCACAGGGGGTTTGACAGGGCAAAGTTGCAGTCTTAAATATCTTTTTGTATTCCTATATCATAGCATGGGGAAATGGATCCCAAACCTTTTTTTTTCTTTTATCCTTCCCCTCCCCAGTCCTTTTCCTTTCTCCTCCCTTCTTCCTTTTCCATTTCTTCTTTTTCCATTTTTCTCTCTTTTCCTTTGTTATGACTGCGACCATATTCTAGGTACTTTTCTTATGAATTCTGTTATACCTTTCTCATTTCTAAAGTCGTCATATGATAATTTAGTGGTTTATAGTTGTATATATGTCAAATTCAAGCAAAATTGATTAGACTCTCCTCAAAACCACATGTTTATGCCCCCATATACGTTTACATATATATGTATATATATGCACACATATGAGTATTGTTGTTTAGTCATGTCCAACTCTTCATGACCCCATGGACCATATTGTCCATGGACTTTTCTTGACAAAGATACTGGAGTGGTTTGCCATTTCCTTCTCGAATAGATTAAAGCAAACCAAGATTAAGTGACTTACCCAGGGTCACACAGCTAGTTTGAGGCCAGATTTAAACTCGGCTCATCCTGATTCCAGGCCCAGTGCTCTATCCACTGAGCCAGCTAGCTGTCTCCACTATACCTACAATTATAACTATAGCTCTGTGCATATATTTATATACATGTTTATGTATCTTTCTATTTATCTCTCTGTCTGTCTGTCTGACTGACTGTCTATCTGTTTATATCACCCTTTGAGATAAATAAAAGCATCCTTGAATTTCACAAAAACAAGGAAGAACTCCTCATCTATGATAAGTTTCTGAGTAGCCCTCAATTATTCAACAAAATTCAGCATACCAACAAACATTTATTAAATATCTACCACATGCAAAGTATTGGGCATACAAAGAAAAAGAATGTCATCATGCTTACACATAAGAATCTTTCACTACAATGGTCAAGGGCTCTGTGATTCATTTCTTGAGGAATCATAGGCAAGTCACCGAACCTTTCTGAATTACAGGTTTTTCATATGTAAAAGAAGGATGTTGTGTTTGAGTTCCCTTCTAACTATATACATAGATAGATATAAATACATACATATATATATATACATTTATATTTCCTGTGTGCATAGGTTGCAGACATATTACTGAGTGCCTTAAATGGCAGCCTATAGAAGTTGGAGAACTAGAAAAAATCTTAGATATGATAAGATCCAACCCCTTCCTTTTGGAGCATTTGTAGTCAATTTGATAGGTAGTGGGGAGTCGTTAAAAGTTTTTAGGAAGGTCTGTTCCATGGTCAGTTCCATGCATTTGAAAGATGACTGATGGCTCCATGGAGGATGGATTAGAGGAGAGAGCTGGAGGCATGCAGACCACAGAATGACAGGACTAAAGACTTGAAAGAGATCATATGTTGTGAATACAACATACACCTCAGTAAACCCTACCTCTGTAACAGTCACAGAAAATGGTCATCCAACTTCCATGGAAAGAACTCTAATCAAAGGCATCCCACTACCTCACAGGGCAGTCCATTGTAGTTTTGAACTAAAACAAATAATTCCTATCATAAAGAAGTATTTTCCTTACATTGAACTTGTCTTTCATTAGGTTTTATTTATTTCTCCTACATTTGTCTTCTGGATTCAAAGAGACAAGTATAGTCTTTCTCTAACATGATATATTCCTTGAAATATTTGAAGAGTATGAAATCTCTTATCCAAATAAGTATTCGTAGATCTTTCAAAGGATCAGCCACTGGCATGTTCCCCAGTCCTCTCTCTCCCTCTCACCTAGTAGTAATAGTTTTTATCCAGCAATTTATTTCAAGACTCTTGTAGTGTTGTTGAATCATTTCATATATAATTCTCCTTGATTATAGGGTTATAGTTCTGGAGCTAGAAGGAACCTTAGAAGCCAGACCTTTCATTTCACGAGTGATGAAACTGACATTCATGGAAGTTAAGTAACCTGTCCAAGGTCAAGGAGGAAGGATTTTCCTTTCTTGGTCCTCTTTTGGAGTCATTAAGCTTGTCTTTATCCTTCCTAAAAATTGATGTCCCAAATTAAACATACTACCTCATATAGAGTATAACTGGGGCAAAGAAAACAATTATTACTAACTCCATTGTTCTAGACACTTCATGCTAGGATAGCATCACTTTCTTTGGCTACACAAAGAAACAAACAAAAAACCTGTTGTATTATTTTGAGCCTAAAAGACCACTAAACCCCCAAAATCTGCTCCACAGGAATTGTTTTCTTGCTTGTGAAGTTTACTTTTTTGAACCCAAGTTGGAAGCTGTACAAAAGTTGAGGCAGGAGATAATGAGGATCTCGACTATTATTGTATGGTGGCAGTGGAAATAGGGGAAGAGAAAAGTAAGAGAAGTAAAATGAACAAGAATTGGTAACTTACCGTATGTGGGAGAAGAGGGAGAGAAAAGTTTGTGTGTGTGTGTGTGTGTGTGTGTGTGTGTGTGTGTGTGTGTGTGTGTGTATGAGAGAGAGAGGGGGGGGGTTTGGATGACTGGGAAAGGGAAATTACTTTATTTCTTGAAGTTTTGTTAGATATTAATTAAAGCTTTTACCCCTTGTTATCAGAGCCAACTCTAAGCAAATCTATGAAGCAAGAAAACATGTCTTTTGTCTTTGCCAGCTCTTGTTCTATTACTCTTCTCCCTATTCTACACCCTAAGCACACTCATATTACTTGCTCCTCAACCCTACTTCACATTAGCTGTCAGCTAGCTGTCACCTAATCCCTGAAAATTCTAGTTGATGATGGCTTAAGGCATTTCCCCTTCTAGGAACATTCTTGTATTTTAATAAGACCCAAATAAATGAGTCTCTAATGGTGAAACTTCAAGTACTAGAACAGTTGGTGCGGATGATATTTTAGACACGAGGAAGTTTCTAACCATACGCCTCATTCTATTC
This sequence comes from Phalanger gymnotis, assembly GCA_028646595.1. Lineage (NCBI taxonomy): Eukaryota > Metazoa > Chordata > Mammalia > Diprotodontia > Phalangeridae > Phalanger > Phalanger gymnotis. The sequence goes on along the minus strand of CM053622.1, from coordinate 533,145,340 downwards.
TAGGTTGATGCCTGCCTCCTTTGCCTATCCGTAAGACCATCTTTGTATAAATGTTAACAAATTCAATAATAGATTTAGCCTTCTTTAACACCTACTTGAGACCTCCTGATCCACAAGCAGTAACTATGATTTATAATATAAATTATTTTCTCTAAGATTAGTCAATTTCCTTTTGTGTTTCTTTCTTTTCTTTTGATTCTTCATCCTTCCTCATCTTATTTTTCATTCACCTACCTTTTCTAAATTTTTTTCTCATTCTTTCCCTTTGAGTCTCTAACTTTTTTATCTGTTGCCTAACATTCTGATTATCCTATGAATCCTTGCATTCTGCCATGAACTAGGAATATCATGTTACCCGATTCATAAGCAGTAGTGACAGATATGTGGTACAGAGGATAGAGCTCTGGACCTGTAGCCAGGAATATCTGAATTCAAATCCTCCCTCAGACAGCTACTACCAATGTGATCCTGGGCAAATTGCTTAACCTCTCTCTGCCTTAATTTCCTCATCTGAAAAATGGGGATAATATTATCTCTCAGGATTGTTATGAGGATTAAATGACAATATTTGTAAAGTGCTCTGGAAACCCGAAAGCACTATATACAGGGTGTTCCTAAAGTCTGGACACATAGGCAAAATACATATTTTCAAGAGACGAAATGAATGAAATTTTCAACATTTTATTTAATTAGAATATTAACAAATAACATCTCCAATATATTTCCATAATTTGTGATGCAAAAATTGATATGCTTTGCAAATTCGATGCAACAACTCCACATTGCTGTCAGTTTTAGCACATTCATTTTTTATGCTTTCAGTCAAGTGTGCTGCATCTATGAATTTCATTGAGTACACCTTCTCCTTTAGCATACCCCAGAAAAAGAAGTCAAAGGGGCTAAGGTCTGTTAATATTCCAAATATTTCAAAATACAAATTTTTGCCTATGTGTCCAGACTTTAGGGACACCCTGTAAGAGGTTTGTATTGTTATTGTTAATGATTAAAACCACAATACATTAGTTGAGATAAAAATTTAATACATTTTCTAATATCTTTCCATTGCCTTTGCATCAAACATAGTAAAAGGTAGACAATATTTTCTCTTCTTGCCCCATTTTTTTCAGTTTTCTAAAGACTGAGGTTTTGAGGCAATATTATGTGATGGAAAAAATACTGGATATAGATTTGGAGAAGCTAGATTCTAATCCTGGTTCTGGTGATTAATAATATAACCTTGGCTATCTTAGTTAAATGTTCTGAACTTCTGTTTGCCTACTTGTATGAGTAGCGTGTTGGACTAGATTTAAAGTTTTAGACACTTTAAAGTTCTTTCCAGTTCTGTATCCATGACCCCATGTTGATGAAGATTGATGATGTGATTAAAAGAAATTATTTACATGACAGAAGTATTTAGAATAATCCTGGTTCATCTAAGAATCAGAGCTTCATGGCATTTATTGCTCTATGACATCCCTTGCTTCCTTGTTATTCTCATTACTTTCACAGCTACCATTGATGTCCAGGTGTTTATCACTCCCCAGGTGGACTATTGTAATGATGTTCTATTTGCTTTTCCCACCTCGAGTCTCTCCCTGACTTGAGTCCATCCTCCATGCAGCTGCCAAAGTGATTTCCCGAAAATGCAGGTCTGTGCACGCTACCTTCCTACTCAGTAAAGTCCAGGGTCTCTCTGTGACTTCTAGGGTCACAAATAAATTTATTTGGCATCTAAAGCACTTGGCAACCTGGCCCTATCATACTTTATTAATGTGAATGCATGTTACCCTTCCACCATACTAGGCTTCTTGCTATTCCTCACAAATGACACTTCACCTTCCATCTCTATGTCTTTGCCCCGGCTCTGTTCCTGAATCGTTTCCCATCCTTACATCTGTTTGAGAACACTTAGTTTCATTCAAAACTAAGATTAAGTGATACCTTTTACACCAGACCTTTTCTGGTGCCACCTCACCCCCCATTGCTAATAGCGTCTCTTTTTCCCCCTCCAAAGTTGTTGCACATCTGTTTTAGACGTGTTAATGTGTTCTTCCCCCCGCCCCTTCCCATCACATCTGTCTATTTATCTGTCCATTATTTTTTTTTTGTCTTTCTATCTATGAAATTAGCTCATGGACCCCAGGTTAAGAATCTCTACCCTAAGTTCTCTTTTAGTTTTAGTATTCTAGAGCGTTTATGATGTTATGTTACACATGTCAAGTGCTACATGAAGATTGTCACTATTTGTAAAACATCTGTCCATCCTCCGTATATTAACTCAGTGAAAAGTAACAACAAAATATTGCCCAAGGATATTTTTGAAGATGGATGCCAAATACTAGGAAGGATGCTATACAAAATTAAACATTCTTTTTCCTCTTGTGCAATCCTATTGAAGCATTATCCCTACTAGTTCTGTATATTTATTTAATCATTCTTTTTCATTTGTTTAGCCTTTATATTGAATCTGGCAGAGCATGTTGCTATTGTTGCTGGTTAGGGGGGAGGGGAAATGGAGCAGAGTGAAGGCTAGCTTTCTGTTGCTGGAATAGTCTGGAGGGTAATGAATAGGCACCAGGATACCTTGTACTATTCCCTTACATTAATTTTATTTTTTCCCAGTCCCTCAATTTGGCAGTCGAGTGGGCTGTTCTCGTCTAAGATTTACAGGAAATGTTGCTTCCTCAGCTAAAGAAATATTTAGACAGTGGCAGAGACAGACACGTTGTACCCCTCCACCCACTATAGACCTTCTGGTTTGTTCTTGTCTTTCATGTTAGAAATGAGGCAGGGAGAATTTCTTGGATTTTTTATTCTCATTCTAATTTTCTTTTCTTTTTTTTGAATAATAGGAACCAGCATGCTTTCTTCTTACTCTGTCTTTCTGCATGTTTGTTTTTCCCTTTACTAACTTGGGTTTGCTTGCAATCTGATAACTATTTTTTGTTCATTTTTTTCCACTCAGCAGGGGCTTTGAATTTTAGTTTATTATACAGTGATCTATGAAAGATGGAAGCACAAGGAAATCTTACAGACAATACCACTTAACCAGAGAGTTGGAAATAGGGTGTGTGTGTGTGTGTGTGTGTGTGTGTGTGTGTGTGTGTGTGAAGCGTAGGAGGAAATAAAGAACTAAAAAGCACATCCCAAGGTTCTCGAGATCACTCTATGAGAAGAAAAAGAAATGTACCTAATCCAGCCTGGACAGAATGGCTTTGGAAAAAGAAATCAACAACAGGTCCTGAACAGGCAAGACCGCTGATAAAGATGAGAAGGAATGAAATAAAAGAGAGAACCAAAATCTGTCCCTTCCTCTTTGCTCTCACTGCCATCAACCTTATTAGGATCTTACTCCCTCTTACTTGGCCTATCCTGATAGCTTCCTACCTGGTGTTCATGACTCCATTTTCTTTCTTCCTCAAATCCTCATCCCACAACTACCAAAATAATCTTCCAAAACTGATCAATCAACAAGTTTTTATCAAGTAGGTACTGTGTGTCAATCACTGTGCTAGGTGCTAGTAATACAAGTACAAAGAATGACACACTATTCACAAAGAGCTTATATTTTAATGGAGGAGACAACAAATGCAAAGGTAAATGTTTTGTCGTTGCTGCTGTTAGGTAATTTTAGTCCTGTCTGACTCTTTGCCACCCCATTTAGGGTTTTCTTGGCAAAGATACTGAAGTGATTTGCCATTCCTTCTCCAGCCCGTTTTCCAAATGAGGAACTGAGGCAAAAAAGGTTAAGTGACTTGCCCAGGGTCACACAGTTAGGAAATGTCTGAAGCCAGATTCCAGCTCAGGAATATGGGTCTTCCTGATTCTAAGCCCGTTACTCTATCCACTGCACCACCTAGCATTTAGCTGTCTCTGTACCTAAAAATGTGTGCAGCATAAATATAGAGGTAATAAATACAAATATGTAGAAATTACTTAAACTTTTTCACACAGGATTGGCCATCCTACTCCCCTGCTCTAAACCTCCTATGCTTATTGTCTTTTTTTTTCAGGGAGGGGAAGAGGAGGGGATTGGCATAGAAAATTCTCCACAATTTTACTTTTAAGTCTTTTTTCCCGTTGCTCTATTTTATGCTTTATACACCCACCAATCTAGAATGCTATGTTCCCTAATCTTGTATTACATTCCTCTGCCTCCATACATTATTTGAGACTTCCATACCTAGAATGTACCCCTTCTACCTGTTGAAATATTTGTCTCCCTTGAAGACCTAGCTCAGAAATTACTTCATCTATGAAGCCTTTTCTGAATCACGCAGCTTTAGGGATCTCTTCCTCAAGCTAGTTTTCATAGAGCATTAGGTAGAATTCTCCTTTGACCTTAATATATACGAACATCTTTGTACCTATGGTATCCTTCCTATTAGATTGTGAACTCCTTTTAGCAGCACCTAGAATATTGTCTTCCATTTGTTAAATTGTTAATAGTTGTTGTTAAAAAATTAAGCTTATTGTATGTATTCCTTCTGACCACCACTTCCTTTTTCCAATAATAATAATTATTGTGGAGTCTGAATGCAGATTGAGGCAAACTATTTGCTCTCTCTTTTTTTTCCTTCTTTTTTGTTTTCATTTTTCCTTTCTCATGATTCATTCCATTGGTTATAATTCTTCTTTACACCGGGACTATTATGTAAATAAGTTCAATGTGAAGTTATATGTAGAACCTATAGTGGATTACATGCCATCTTGGAGGAGGGCAGGAGGGAGGAGAGGGAGGGAGAGAAAATTTGGAACCCAAAAACCTGTGGAATTGAATGTTGTAAACTAAAAAAAATTGTGAAATAATAATAATAATTAACATTTTATACATTTTCTATTATGGGCCAGGGATGTATAAAACATATTAAAATATTTTTTCATTTGATCGTCACAATAACCCTGGGAAATGGTTACTGTTATTGTTCTCACTTTACAGTTGAGGAAACTGAGGCAAGAGGAGGTTAAGTGACTCCCCCAACATAATACAACTGGGAAGTGTCTGAGGCTGGATTTGAACTAGGGTCTGGCTGACTGCAGGCCCAATGCTCTATCCACTGTACAACCTAACTCCCTCCTCTTTCTTCTGCCTCCATCTGCCTCTTTATTTCAACGCAAAAAGGCTATAGTTTCCCGTCACACTTTCTAGTGCTTAGGTTCAGTCAGACTGTTAGGAATAAATTTATTCATTCTGCTGAGAGGCTGAATATTTAGCTACATATTTGGAACACAATCCTGCATTTGGACTGGCCATCTCTAGAGGCTCTGGTTGTGAATGCTGTTGGGCTATGTATGGTTAATGTGATTTCTTTTCTTGAAAGGCAAAAATTAGATCAGAGCTTCCTCATTTCCCTGAGTTTAGGAGTAACACATGCCAGAATTAATAGGTATCAATTTTTCAGAAATATTAAAATGTGTTCGCCATTGTCAGAACTATAAATCATTTACCCTCTCCGTTCTTCTTGCTCTACAATAGCCAAGCAATTACTGACTGTAAGCACAAAATTAAGCCTTTGAAATAATATTGGTTGATATTAAATATTACATTCTTCATTTGAAACTGTCACTGTTTTCTTTGCCAGTCAACTTGCATGTGATGAAGGATCTCAAGAATACGATTTTATCTGTGTTGGTGCTATGTGTCCTAAAGTCCAATTCGATGTTAGTAAAGTCTCAAGAAAAGGCCATATGCTTAACCCCGCTCTCCCCAACCCCCACTTCCCTCCCAGTATTCTACCAGATGGGGAAGTTAGGTGGCACAGTGGATAGAGTGCCAGGCCAGGAGTCAGAAAGATTCATCTTACTGAGTTCAAATCTGGCCTCTGAAACTCACTGGCTATGTTACCCCAGGCAATCACTTAACCCTGTTTGCCTCAGTTTCCTCATCTGTAAAATGAGTTGGAGAAGCAAATGGTGAACCACTCCAGTATCTTTGCCAACAAAACCCCAAACAGGGTCACAGAGATAGATATAACTGAAAAATGACTTAACAGTCTACCTGTCCTATAATCAACTATATAATGATAATAATAATAATAATAAAAATGATATGCAGCAACAAGAAAACTTTTCTTAGTATCCCAAGGTAGGACTTACTGCAGTCTTTCTAGAATATTAGCCTCCTCCTTCACAATACTTGTGCCCTATCGGTGATTTTAATTATGATTGGTACCAGGAATGTGTTTCTTTATGCCTAGGCCAAAGTGTGTGAAGTACACCTTTAGTTAGGGATTCAGGCAGGAAAGTAACTTACAGCATAGGTAGAGGTAGTGATAGAGACCCAATCACCCTGGAAGCAGACAAGGCTGGAGTGGTTGGTGTATGTATGTGTGTGTGGGGGGGGCAGGGGAAGCAGTGTGTGTGGGGTGGGAAGTTCACTCCTAATGATTCTTGCTAATTAGGTGTTAAAGTCTTTTGTGTCTAGCTGTTGAAAGATTGAAAATACTAGCTGAACCTCTGAATCAGGTATCTTTAACATTTAGGCTGTGAATTTTTGTTTTTCTCTATTTAGATAACTATATTACAATAAAATTGGTTTTCTTTTTAATCCTCATGTATTTTATTTTGTGCATTTAAAAATATTTTCCTAAGAAGGAATCCACTGGCTTCATCAGATTGCCAAAGGAGTCTATGACAAAAAAGTCAAGAACTTCTCCTCTAAATTCAATGCCTTCTAAATTTGGTGCCCTGAAGCAAAGCACCAGTTGCCTTGCCCTAGATTCCTGAGGATCTCACCCCAATTTGATAGTAGAATATGAACAATTCAGTTTACTCTTTTCTTCCCAGACTACACAGCCAAAATGTGGTAAATTCTCTGTCTAATTGGAATATGGAAGACAGACAGACAAGATAAATCAAGTTAAACCAACAATGTTGATTGTGTCTTGTTTTGCTGTTGAGGAATTAAAATTTCTTTTACTCGATCGTGTGCAATGCTGTGATGGAGTCAGTTGTGGCATGCCTAATGTGGGTGATTTTACCTCTTAGTAACATTTGCATAGGATTTAATTAAACTTGTGGCAATTTGATTCACTTGTTAAGACAGTCAAAAATACCTATGGAATCCATGCTGCCAGCTGCACACAATGTTTGGCACATAGAAATTGCTCGATAAATAGTTGTTGATTGATCTTTTTGGCCTTCTAGACAGAGCCTTAGGAAGTCCAGTCTATTCAGCTGTCAGAAGCTAAAATCAGAGCAACAGAATTGCAAGGATGACTCCTTTGTTCTCCTTGGATGTTGAGGATGTTGTATAATGCCAGAAGAGAAGCTCAAACATCAATGCTTCTTTAATCTATATCTGAGAGAAGTGCCTTTGCCTAGAGCTATGCTGATTGACCTTCTGGGTAATTTCAAACTCCAAGCTCCAAATCTGAATTAGAATCTTCAAGAAAATGCACGGCTTCTTTGTGAAGAAGACATTCAATATAATTCAACAAGTGACTGCTGAATGCTCAGTGTGATGCTAAGGGGTGTGGGAGATGAATAAAAGATGGGATCACTGCTTTTCTTTTTCTTATGATCTATTTGGGAAGACAACATTCGTGTCTATGGAACAACTAGACAGCAGTTTTAAGGCATTAGGCAAAGAGCAAATATGAAAGTGACACATGTTAAACTGGGTTGGACTAGGTGGATTCTGAGGTTTTTCCCGTTTCAAAATTTCTATGTAGAAATACTCACATAGTAGAGTGTTTATGAGTGGCTCCACCAGGCTACTGTGATTAGAAACTGGTCAGTGATATAGGGGAAAAGAAAGTGGCTGATGCTTTAAGAAAACGTTATTCCTCAATGGGTCCGTGATTTCAATGATAAGTGTACTCCTTGGAAATGTCAACACATTCTTACCTTCTCTTCCCTTATGATTTGTGCCCATGTCATCCCATAAGTTCTATATCGAATTGCTAGATGAGACCTTCCTCTAGGTCTTTTAACATCCCATAGCTATTAGCGCACCACTTCATTTCTACCATCCTCTCCCTCTCCCTACATCACGAGTCCACCTCTTTCCCCCTCCCCAAATATTACATTTCTTGAATGATACAGGTTACTTCTTGTGAGCTAGTCATTGTTAATTGTCAGAAGCCTGCTAACGCCCACCATGCCTTTCTTCATTGTCCTTTGAGTCACTGTTGGTTTTGATCCTTCAGTAATTACAGCATTTATATATTTGTGTTTGTGTGGATTTGTGTATGTGTAAGCAGCTGGTGGTTTTAGAAAGAACTACACAACTTCCCCCTAAATAATCCACCACTCTCTTCCTATTCAATTTTAAACCAAATTCATTATTCATCAAAAAGGCATGGTCAAGATATGTGACTCAATGGTCAAACTCAGTGGGTCCTTCTCCCAACAACATGTTATAATTTAAATAATAGTCATTCTGCTCTAGGTGTATTGTTAAGCCAAAGGCCAGCTTCAGGGGCTAGAGTAGTGATCTACTTCTCTTGTTTATTACTCAAAAAATAACAATAAATGTTCTTTATATTAGTGGTTAGGTCGTGGGTGTTAGCACTGCGCCTCTAAAAGATGAAAGCCGAGACTAATAGGTAACTTTTGTATCCATGTAGAGTTTATTGAAAGCTATAGCATGGTGAGCCAGGCCCCTGAGTGATTGAGAAGGCTGCTGGAATGTAACTGCCTCTGATGTTTTCCCAGTCCTGTGATGAGTTCACATATCTTCAGAACAATGATGAACTCCCACTTCTGAAGAATTTAGGAAATTGTGAATCGTTGGTAGCAGTCGTTGGAGGCCAAGTTTTATTAGACAAAAAGCTTTATTTCTTGTCATTTATTAAGAAAGACCAATATTTGATCTGTCCTTGATGGTTATGTGGGGGGCACTGAAGAATGACAGTCTTTATGAACATGTGATTGGTCTTTGGGGCATCTTGGCCTTGATACTCATTCAATATACTCATTAGCCTTAGAAACAGGTGGATGGTACCTGTATGGGAAGCCTATGCTGGAAATTTTCTCATAATTAATCTAAGGATAACCTTGAAGAAGCCACTTCTATTTTGGGGGGACAGGGACGAAGTCTGCATAGTAAAATTTCTCACAAAAGTTATAAAGGTTGAGGAGGAGGACCATCAAACTTTTTACAAGCAAACGTATATACATGGCTATCCGAAAAATCCATTTGTATGAGACTCTTTCTTGGTTGAGCTGAGTCATATTTCTCTCAATGGGAGAGCTCCTTCATTCTGTGTTGTCCAGTATCCATCCTTTTATGTATACCTTCTCTGATTTCTTTTTTGCTATGATTTGGATAAATGAGCTTCTTTCCTATTTCCCTATGTCTGTTCATTATGGAACTGGTAATATGTGGGAAAGAGGTCAAGCCTTGGATATAGAGCTTGGGGTCCCCTTTCCCTTGAGAAATGACAAAGAGATCAGAAGTTAACTCTAACTCAATCATGTCCCCTAGACCAGGAGTGTAGAACCCGCGGCCTTGGGGCCACATATGATCCTGAGGCCACGGGTTCCCCACCCCTACTCTAGACTAATAATATTTAAGGGAGCAGCTAAATATACTTTTAGCTTGATAACCCCTTTCTCTGAGGAGAGTAGAGTGGCCTTGGCCTAGACCTCCTGCTTCCCTTCCTGGCAGGAATGAAAATCTCCCTTGGAAAAAGGTGGGGGGAGAAGAGGTGAGAAATGCCTGTTCTGCTTCCCTTAAGACACACACACGGACAGCATCTTTGTAAAACTTGGAGCCTCATTATGCATGTTGGGCCCACTCTCACTTATTCCTACACTTACGTAGTGACATACTTCAAAAGAAATATGTAGGCAGAAAAAGTTACAATATATCAATTTAGGAAAAGAACGTCTCAAAATAAGATTACAGTGGTGATTTCAATATACAATAGGGAATAAATGGATCCATGCACACACAGGGGCTTTGTCTATCTCATAGCCTTCCTTCTATAGAAAGAAATTAACATGTTGGTGGCATCTCTGATCATTTGGTGTGAGGTAGTAGTCTCAAATGTCCAAGAAAATGGTCACCTTTAATACAGATCTCTTTTCTTTAGTCATGGATGTCTTTGAGAATGTTCAGTAGTATTCTGGAACTTGGTGCAGGCAATATTTGGAGAACTTCCTTTTTAGGTAATTCTTCATCCATTTTAACCCTCTTTGTGGCATCCTCTGTGAAAGTGGTAGGCTCTTTCAATCACACATATCATCCTGTTTTATGTTTCTTTCCTTTCTTTCCTTCCTTCCTTCCTTCCTTCCTTCCTTCCTTCCTTCCTTCCTTCCTTCCTTCCTTCCTTCCTTCCTTCCTTCCCTCCTTCCTTCCCTCCTTCCCTCCTTCCTTCCTTCCTTCCTTCTTTCCTTCCTTCCTTCCTTTCTTTCTTTCTTTCTTTCTTTCTTTCTTTCTTTCTTTCTTTCTTTCTTTCTTTCTTTCTTTCTTTCTTTCTTTCTTTCTCTTTCTTTTTTTTTGAGACTCTACCTCCCTATCTCACTCAGGCTGGAAGTGCAGCAGTGACTCAAGGGACTGATTTTTACTACTGATCCAAACAGAAGGTTTGCCTGATCTTTCTCCACCTGGATTAGTTCACCCCACCTTAGGTAGCCTAGTGCCTTCCCATTCATATGAGCGAGTGCCCCATTCTGGTACCAGACAATACAGACACTCAATCAGCTTAGCCCTGAACTCCTGAGCTCTAGCAAACCACCAAACTCAGCAGCCCTGGTAGCTAGGATTACAGCTTATACCACCACACCCAACTTCTCACTGGATATTAATGAAAGAATTTTTGAACATCTGTTAGCTGTTGCCACCTCTAGCTCCTTTTGATTCTCTTAACCTTACTTCACCTTTGCTGCCTCATTTTCCTCAACTATAAAATGGAGATGATCATAGTAACTACCTCCCAGGTTGTTGTGAGGATCAAATGAGATTATATTCATAAATCGCTTAGTGTAATATTGGGTACATAGTAGACACAAGAAACAATTACGTCCTTCTTTTTTCATTTATAATAAGAATTTTAATATTAATTCACTCCATTTGTTCTAATAGCTGCAAACATATTTATTGAACGAAGATCTCACATGTAGTATGCATGCAAATGAATGATATATAAAATGAGGCAGCTAGGTGGCACAGTAGTTAGATTCTCAGGCCTGCAGTCAGGAAGACTCATCTCCCTGAGTTCAAATCTGGCCTAAGACACTTCCTAGTTGTGTGACCCTGAACAAGTCACTTAACCCTGTTTCCCTCAGTTTCCTCATCTATAAAATGAGCTAGAGAAAGAAATGGCAAACCACTTCAGTATCTTTGCCAAGAAGATCCCAAATGGGATCACATAGAATCAGATAAGACTGAAAGAACTGAACAACAATAACAGCAAAAGATACGTAAAAACTTTGATTTTTCCATTTTTCCCTATTGATTCAGAGGTAAGAAGGAGTTCTATAGGATTTAGGGCGATCATGGTTTATCATCCCTAAGCAATTCATCACAGGGTGTTTTGTGAAGCTCTCTGTGTTTAGGCAAATTGATCATCCTTCAGACATCAGAATCAGCCTCCCACTGGGACCATAGTCAAGGTCTTTGTGGCTAGATAGAACCTATCAGAGCTTGTAGCTCACTTGCAAAATCTTCAAGACACCGGGGTTCATCTCAGCATAATGCTATGAAACATTAGAATAGGACTTCAGTTTTAAAATAATTTTAACCTGAGTCTGATATTAATTAGTGAAATCAGATCTTAAACAACTAACCAGTCCCATTATCTCTAAATTAGCGTACTTTCCTCCCCCTCCTCATTCACCACCCACGCAATTGCCCCCACGCTTCAACATTTCCCTTTTGTGACATTTGTGTCTGTTCAAGGTTAACTGTTTCTTTTAACTTAGCGTCACTGGTTAAAGTTGCAAATGTTTGGGAACAATGTGTGGTACCAGGTTTTGTAGCACTCTTAGGGAAGAACCGAATTGGTTAAAAAGTGTATCTTCCTATGCTATTAAATATCGAGGTCAAATCCAGGTACCTATTATTCAAAGTCATCTTCCTCAGAAATTATTTTTGATATGAATGTGAGCATGTGAGAAAAAAAGAACACAACATTTTAGTCTGTTTGCCTTGAGATAGTAGTCATTTTCAGGAAAGCTAATGGCTTTCTGAATGCTCCATTATTATCCAATTCACAGACTATGGAGAACCCTTACCAAGTTGACTCCAAGCAGATGGTGGTTGAGTGTACAGGGTGCCTGACTTAGTGCTGGGAATACCTGGGTTCCAATTTTGCCTTTTATCACGTACTTCCTTACTAGCTGGTTGACCACAGGCAAGTTATTTATACCTCAAATGCCTCATCTTTAATATGGGGAGAGAAATCCCTATAGTACCTATTTCACAGGGTTGCTTTGGGGCTTAAATGAGATAATGTATGTACAATGCTTTGCCAACCCTAAAGTACTAAATAAATGTTAGCTAGTATTCTAGTCCTCATGGCCTGAAGTTCAATTTGGGTACTGACATATTCCAGCATTTAAGAATTTCCATTTTCCCTCTAAGATCATGCATTGTTTTTTCTTAGCTTTAAATACAGCTTTGTTTTTGCATGGCTGAGAGCTCCCAAGTGGCTGCCTAACACCTTCATCTCCCTGGCTGATAGACAGTTGCTAGTCACTTAGAAAATTGTTTAATATTTCTTCCATGTTCCCAAGAGAGCCAATATCCCTCCCAGTACCCATTCATCAGACCCTCTCTACTCTCTCCCTGGAAATTTGTGTGTCCTTTGTATGTCTAAATCCAATGCCTTTTCTTTTTCTATTTGACAAAAGGAATCAGCATTTAGTAAGAACCAGGGACATATTGGCGCTAATCCTGCTGCCCCCAGGGGAGTGGTGTGAGGACTCTTGAAGCTCTTTTATCAGCTCAGAATTGTATTTCTCTAACTAGAACCCCCCTCATATCATAAATACTTGTCACGCAGGTGTCTTCAGCCGACAAGATAATGCCTTATCAATCATAACTTTCCCAACTTATGCAGAAGCCCATTTCCATTCTGTTTGTTTTGTCATTCTTGGATGGTACAAAAGAGAAGTCGGAGGCAGAAGATCACCAAGTCACTTTCTCCCACCCCCTTTCATTTGAAAAGTCAAATGACACATTTCTCCCTCACTTCAAGCAACAGATTGTCATTCATGCAAAAGCAGTTTTTACTAATTAGACCATCATTTTGTTCTAGGGTGTTGGTGAGAAAAAAATGACATGAACGTTGTCTTCTGGCAAACTCAATGTCTCAAATTGTTTAGTGAATTTCATATTTATGCAATGACTAAAATCCTAAGGATATTAACTGGGGCAGCCAATTATGTCAAGGACAACTCAAAATTTGATTAAGAATATTAGGGCAAACATTATTAGTATATATAAAAAATTCTACAAGGCCTTCGAAATCCATTCAGTTCTCAAGCGATTGGAATGGTGCACACCCACCCAGGGTGAGCTACCTCATAATCAATGCACATCCTCTAGAAGATGACAGGTTGACTTGACCCAGGCTGGATTTGAAGTGGAGGTCCCAGATACTACAGAGCCAAGTTTGAGATCACTAAGTAATCCCCATTGGCACATCTCTTTTGCTTAGACACTGCCATTTTTAAAATAAGTACTTGGATTGCATTTTTTAAAAGTGTTGCTCAATAAATACGGTGAATATGACACTTCTCATACATTTACAAGACCCGTAAGGCGTTCCTACCTCATTTAATTGAAAGAAGAACCGAGATGATTTGAAACTAGTAATGTGTATTTTCTCTGGCTGCACTCTATTCCTAGAATATTGATTCTCTTCTGCTCTGACTGCGGACCTCTCTGAATTCCTTTAAGTCCCAACTATAATCCCACTTTCTACAGGAAACCTTTTCTGACCCCTCTTAACTCCAGTGCCTTCCCTCTTTTAATTATTGTAATGCCAAGCAGGGAAGGACTTTTTTCTATTTTTTGTTTTGGAGTGCTTCTCAGCACTAAGGCAACCAAGTGCCTTTACTTGAGTCTTGCCTTTGTTTGAATCAATACTTTGATCGAATGAAGGGTCTTTGATTGAATCAAATAAAAAAAAAGTAAAACAGTCCTTGCTTTCAAGGAGCTCACATTCTAATGGGGGAGACAACAAATATAGAAAGCTTCAGCTTCAAGTCAGATGGAAAGGCCCCATGGTTCTCGGGGTACAGAGGCAATGTAGTTGGTAATGGCTCTTCTATGATGTTATTCCCACTAATAAAATCATATTAGTTTCCGATGGTAAACCATTTGACATTACCAAGCACTTTGGTGTCAAGAACTTTCTTTTTTGGGTCTTCAGTAGCTGTGAATGAAGCACCCACATAAGCAAATATCAGGCCAGTTGTTCATGGGAGTAGTTTTCCTGGATGAGGGCAGTGAAAGCTAGGCTGAAAACAGGGTCCTTAGTAATGGACATGCTGCCATGCCCAAGGCTCTTGGGCTTTCTTGCCCATCAGTGGCAGTGGGACAGAAGTTGCTATTGGTTATATTGAAGAAGTAAGACCCTTCTCCATAGTGAATTTGCCTTTCAATAATAGCTAAAGGACCTGTCTGGAAGCAGAACTAGTAGACTAGAGGATACTGCTGCTCTAAAGGCTTGATGGTTTAGGTTCCTGAGATGCCTCCATTAGTATTTCAAGGGAAATAGTTTTTGAAATGTCGTTAGTGGTTTGATTTACCTGGTACATGGCACTTTCTACCTTTCCCTCAGTGTGCCTTTGTTTGTCATGGAGGCTGACTTAGCTGCCATGAAGGTGGTAGTTCAGCAGCGGTTAGTGACAAAGATATCTCTTTGTTGATAGTAGTTATTTCCCCAAGTGATAACAGGGTTGGGCTTGAAGTAGAACCAGTTATCTAGAAAGCACTATTATTCTCAAGTCTCTTGGTTTTACCTAGGGGTATCTCATTTGGGTCTCATAGGAGGTATAGGTCAAAGTGGTGGTGATTTGACTTGCCTGGCACATAATATCTTTTTTCTATCTCTCATGGTACCTTCTTTAAACTGATGGAGATAATATCAGTGTGCATTTTGGGAATAGTGAATAGCATATGATTTGTATCTGGTGTTCTTAGCTGTTTCTTTTTCCTTTCCTTTCCTTTCCTTTCCTTTCCTTTCCTTTCCTTTCCTTTCCTTTCCTTTCCTTTCCTTTCCTTTCCTTTTTCTTTCTTTTTTTCTCTTCTCTTCTCTTCTCTTCTCTTCTCTTCTCTTCTCTTCTCTTCTCTTCTCTTCTCTTCTCTTCTCTTCTCTTCTCTTCTCTTCTCTTCTCTTCTCTTCTCTTCTCTTCTCTTCTCTTCATCCCCTATATCCCTTTAGCAATCTGGCAAAGCCTATAAACCCTTTCTCAGAAGAATGATCTTAAATGCATAACATAAAACATGTAGGATTACAAAGGAGACCAGTCATGTTGAAACAAAGATGTATTTTTCCCATCCAAAAGGATGAACCCATGAAATCTATACTTAGATTCCTTGGGGGTCCGTAGACTCCAGATTTAGAATTCCTGGTAAATATGAAATATGGAGGTGAGGCAATACAAGGCAAAAGAGAGAAACAGTAGTCAGAAACAGTAGTGGTTAGATATTAGAATATATGATATTAGATAGATATTATATAGAGATATATAGATATAGATATTATATATAGAGATATAGATATTATATATGTAGATATATAGAGAGATAATATAGATATTAGTTAGAATATATGATATTAGATAGATATTAGAATATATGAAAGAAAGGCATATGAAATAAGACTGGTGAGATAGGGAGTAGGACCTGAAATGTTATTCTTAGGAATTTGTAATTTATTGTGTAAGCCATAAGGAGCTACTTGTGGTTTTTGAAAAGGCGATGAGATGATTACATCTTTGCCCATACTTCCTGCTACCCCATCAGTGATTCTTTCCTGTGCCCCACTACCACCAGACCAGACTATCTGTTCTGTGAAGTTTGGATTCAGCCAAAGGACCACACTTGAGGACCTAGAAAATCACATGTGGCCTAAAGGCTGCAGATTGCCCGGTCCTGCACCAGACCTTTACTCTACTTGACACCTGATGATAGTTTAGAAAGTATTGAGGCTATAGTTATTTCTCAGGCAATTGTGTAAAATTCAAACAGAAATTGGGGCTGCTAAACCTTAAGAAAAGCATCCCTGTAGCTACATATTAACTTAGAAAACCACTTATTAACATTATATATATATATATATTATATTTGTACTTATTTTGTTATATATTTCCTAGTTACATTTTAATCTGGTTCCCCCTAATTTAAGCGTGTCGCTGACCATACATGTCCCTTAAGACTGTGTGTTTGTCACCTCTGCTCTCAGGTTATTGAAAGCCCAGAGAGAGGGAGAAAATAGTTAAATCTCATGCATTTGCTCTAAGCCTGAGCAAGTTGCTCATGCCTAATAATTTCCCCCTAAGTCTTCCTAAAATCTAGCCATTCTTGCAGGAGAAAAATCTTAGAAAGTCCTCCATAAGCCTAGAGGTATCTGAGATAATATACAATCCTCTAACTTTTTGTCTCAAATAAACAGCCAGAATCTTAAATTATGATGAAAGTGAGTGGTATGTTTTGGGGTCACATGACCAACAAGATGGCCAATCAGTCACTTTTCCTGGATGTATTTTAGTTTTTAGGTCTCTAGAAATGGGATTATTCACTAGATATAGAACAATGGCAGTGGAATCCACAGAACAAAAAGCAAGATCTCTAACAAAGTAAAATAATTATAATACTAGAAATCCCTAATTGTTAAAGTACTTACCAAAAACATCTCTTACCTCTGCCTACTAGCTTCCATGATCTTGTCAGGGACACAAGTAGGAATTCCTTTATTGCAGATAATTTGTGATGGCCAACATAGATCCCCTAACAGTCCTCCACCAAATCAATGGCTGAACAACAAAGCAATGATGATTTCGATACTCTTCTGGCAAGAAATTGGGGAGTTTCAGGTGAAGAGGAAAGGTAGAAGGGATGGATTTAGTCTAAGGGACCAAAAGTGGATTCTCACCCAACAGGACAAGAAGATCCCCTTAATGAGAATTCCAATGGGAGAAGAATTGTACATGTGCCTTGGTAATCTCATGATAGGTTTAATCTGGACATAGTTGATGAATTGAGAGGCTACCTTCTCTTAGAGAGTATTGTGTTCCATGCCAACAACCCTAGCCCAGGAGAAGCATGTGAGCTCCTACAGGTAGCTAGTACTCAGAAGTTTGGAAAGGGGGCATGGACACAGAGGTGAATTAGCACAGCCTTTATGAAGGAGAATGATGATGGTGAGGTTAGAGGGTAGAATCAAGCTGCATGATTTGGGCTACAGAGTAGTTTACCCCATATAGAACTGCTTTTATCCCAAATTACTTTCCTCATTAATGGAAGCTTCAAAGAGAGAGAGGCACAGCAGAAGGAAGGGATGATCAGGCACGATTTATAAAGGCAATAACAGAAATTGGCAAAAAGAGAGAGAGAAAACCTAGTACTTCATAAGCTTTAACCCCATGAGGAATACAAAGAGATTAAAAAATCAGAGAACAAAAATTCAGAATATATTGGAAGGGAAAAGTATTAATCAAGAGATCATAGCAAAGAATACTTCATAGAAAAAAAGTACAGTAAAATAAATTTAACAAACAAAGAAGTTGCTGGAGGAGATTTTTAACCAAATAAATAAGTGGAAAAATAACTGAGAGACAAAAAGGGAAAATAAATAGACCTACTAAATAAATGAATGTAATAAAAAGAAATCAAATGAAAGAGCAAAAGAGTGGGCAAACAGCACTGGGGGGGGTATTAGGAAAGAGATTCTGTGTAACAGAGGTGAACCAAAGTAGTTTAAGCAAAACTAATCACAGACAACGGGGGGCTAAGTGGTTCCGTGGTGTACTGGATAGAGTTCTGGGCCTGGAGTCAAGAAAACTCATCTTCCTGAATTGAAATTTGGCCTCTAGCCTTATTAGCTGTGTGATCTTGGGCAAGTCACTTAACCTTGTTTGCCTCAGTTCCCTCATTTATAAAATGATCTGGAGAAGGAAACGGGAAAGCACTCCATTATCCTTTCCAAAAAAAAATACCCTGAATGGGGGTCATGAATAGTCAGACATGACTGAACAATAGAAAATCATAGAAAAAAAATTATTGATTTAAAGAAGGATTGAGATAAGAAAAAATGCTAAAAAACAAATATGTCTATGGAAAATATAAGAAAATATAATTCTAATTTTAAATGTGAGTGAACTCACTGATCAGTTAATACAAGATTGATGAAGGATTGAAAAAGAAACAAAACATAACAACCTATTGCTTATAAGAAGCACATCTAAAAAAGCAAAGATGAACAATCAAAATGAGATTCTTCAACAAAATTTACTATGCTATAGGTGAATCCCAAAGAGCATGATTTATAGTCATGCTATCCTCAAAGTTGAAACAAAAATTCACATTTTATGATGTTTTTATGCTTTCAGACATGGCCAATTTTCCTAAAGGTACAATGAACATGTAATAAATACGTATATTGCTTTCTCTTCCTATTCGGTAATTTGCAGATATCTATCAAATCTTAATTTTATAAAATTCATGACAGATCCTTAACTTCTTGTTTATCTCTTGTTTAGATTTACCTAGATTTGAGGAGATATATTGAGACCTCCAACTAATGTAGTTTTACTGTCTATTTCTTCTTATAAATAGAATAAGTATTTAATGCTATGCCATTTGGAGAATATATGTTAAATATTGATATTAATTGATTGTCAATGGTGCCTTTAAAGATAATGTAAACATAAATTCTTATTTATCACTTTTAAGCAAGTTTATATTTATTGCTTCCTTATTTAAGACCATGATTGCCTATTGCTGACTTTTTATATTCTCAATAAGCATAAGCGATTTTGTTCTTACTCCTTATTTTAATTCTGTGTGAATCTTTCTGCCACGTGCACTTGTAAAAACACGTATTATTAGATTCTGCTTTGCTACGCTATTACCCACATCTTTTTATGAGTGAGTTAATCCAATTCACATTTTTAATTGTTAATTTCATATTTTGTTCCATTTGATCCTTTTCCTTCTACCTCCAATCTTGCTACTCTTTATAAAGAAGGTGTTAAGCGAAAAATGTGCTCAACACTACCAATCTATATTTGATATATTTTTTTTTCATTCGCTCCTCTTCTTTTTCCTTCATGCAGTCCTATACCACAGATTCTTTCCCTTACTTTCCTTTCCACCTTCCAAAGATGGAATATGTTTCCTCTATGGTTAATATTCCCCTGCTACACTCCTTTCTCTACAATAACTCCTCATGGCATCCTCCATACCAATTTCCTTTCCTTTTTTCTATCTTTTTTAAGTCTAATATATTTCTTCAACAAACTCCTTGTGTTTGGGTGTATTTGTGTGTATGTATTTTCAACCCTCTTCTATCCAATTCAGATGAAAGTAAAATTCATGTATAGTCTACTTCCCCATCCCTTCCTCCATGTTTGAATAATCTTCTTTCCCACCCATCCTAATTAAGCCCCTTCTTTTTGCTTCATTCCCTAAAGTATTCCTTTTTCTTCCCTTTTCGTCTTTTTCTCTTTAGGTTATCAAGACAAAATTTTCCAGGCTTTCTATCTTATTTCCTCTCTCAATGCTTTTTATTAGAATATAATCATTTCATCATTTTATTTTGTTGTTGTTCAGTCTTATCATCTTGTCCAACTCTTCATGACTCCATTTAGAGTTTTCTTGTCAAAGATACTGGAGTGGTCTACCATTTCCTTCTGCAGCTCATTTTACAGATGAGAAAACTGAGTCAAACAAGATTAAGTGACTTAAGGACACAGAGCTAGTACTTTTCTAAGGACAGATTTGAATGAGTCTTCTTGACTCCAGGCCCTGCACTGTATCCACTGCAACACCTAGCTGCCCTTCATCATTGCATAATTCCTTCCAGTTGCTCAGATTTATTAACATTTGTATGTTTCCCTTGACTCTGCTGTTGCCTTTCAAAGTATCTACTCAGTTCTGTTCTCTTCACTGGGAATATTTGAAAGCGCTTTATTTCACGAGAGGCTCAATTTCCCTCCTAAAACTCAGCTTTGCCAAGTAAGATGTTATCTTTCTATAGAAAAGATTTTGTCTTATCTTTTCATCTTTGTGGTGGTAAGATTTTATCTTTCGCCTTCTAGAATATTGTACTCCAAGCTCTTTTCTACTTTAATGGTCGTTGCTAGGCTTTGGGTAATC
The DNA here is from genome assembly GCA_028646595.1 of Phalanger gymnotis. Lineage (NCBI taxonomy): Eukaryota > Metazoa > Chordata > Mammalia > Diprotodontia > Phalangeridae > Phalanger > Phalanger gymnotis. Next base: position 533,125,062 of record CM053622.1, on the reverse strand, counting down.
TTGACTGTGGTTTATTGGTACTTGAACTCTTTCTTTTCGGTTGCTTGAGGTGTTTTTTGTTTGTTTGTTTTGCCCCTTCATCCTGAAAGCTATGGTTTTAGCTAGCATGCTCTTGGGGGATTTCCTGTCAGAGTTTGTTTCAGGGAGTAACCATCAAATTATTTTACCCTCTCATTCTAATACATAGTTGTAATTCATGATTTAGAAAATATTATCTAGCATTTTTGATGGTTGAGATTTTCTGGTAGCATAAAAGTTCTTATATTATTTTATATTATCTCTCCTTGGCCAATTTTCCCTGCCAGGTTTTTTTTTGTTTGTTTTATGTTTTCTGTTATTTTTCAACCTTTTCATTGTTTAATTTTTTCTTTCATCTCATGAAGTCATTGATTTCTATCCAGTACAATCTAATCTTCAGGGAGTTTGTTAATTGAGTAAGTTTTGAACCTCCTATACTAATCTGTTTGTGTTTGTTTTTTTGTTGTTGTTTTTTGTTTGTTTGTTTTTAGTGAAGGATAATTTAATATACTAAACCATATTTTAAAAGAAAACTGTAATGTCTTTCTAATCAAACAAGAATGTTGCCAAGTTCACCTGTAACAGTTCATGTCTTACAGGCACATTTTCACACAATGACTAAAGAACATTTGGTTTGCTCTTTAACTAGTTCATAAAAATTATGCTGTGTTGATTCTTGAGATTTTTCTCCCATTTCTTGATAATCTATCAGCTTCTTCATTGCCTGCAAACTCTGAGTGACCAGGTGTGTCTGTGCCTTGAACAAGTGTATTGAGCTTAACATATTTTTGTTAATGATATCTTTTCATACACTTATTTTCCAGCCATTTTTAATCCTATTATTTTCTTGAGCTCCATCATGTCTTTTATCACTCTTTCCTCTAGAATTCACATTTAATTTGTATAATCATTTAAAAATTAATAAAAAAAAACTGAGTTTTACCTCTTCTCAAATGCCCATAGTGCTTTGGGCAAATTTTTATTCTTATTTCCGTTTTTGCTTGTATGAGGTAGAACTTTTTTCTTTTGAGTTTGCCTTGAGTGTGTCCCTGGCTCTTTAATATTTCCAATTCACTGATGTTTACTTATGTTGGTTAATTTTTTGAAGTTTATTCTTGAATTTGGAATTTCTGTTAGGACTAGGCTCCATATATTTACAGAGGAAATGGTGGACTCTTTAGTGGTTGCTACTGATTTATATTATTTAGGACTTTGGTAAAGAAAATTATTTTATTTTATTTTTCAAGTGCCTCAGGAGTATCTAGGCAGGGCTCTGTCCCAATGTAGTATTTGTAGCAAGAAAATGGGATATATTTCATATCTGGGTTGATTTGTCAGTGATGGACAGGACTGGAGTTTGTATAAGTTGCTTCTAACTTCAGGCCCAGTCCTCTATCCACTAGGCCACCAAATGCCTATGTATACAAACATATGTAATATGTTTGTATACACGTATACACGTATACAATACATACAAAAGTGGTTAAATTATATGAACCAACAGTTTTTAAAAGAATTACGAGCTTTTAATAACTATACAAAAGAATATTCTGAATTACTGAAACAAAAAGAGAGAGAAATACAAATCACAGCAATTATGAGGTTTCACCTGACACTCAATAAATTAGCAAAAAATGAAAGATGAAAATAGTTCACGTTGGAAGGTTTGTGGAAAGACGGGTACTTTAGTGCTCTTTTGGAAGAGTTCCGAATTGGCCTAAATGCTCTGGGAAGCTATATGGAATTATTGCTAAAGCAATAAGGTATAAGAGAATGACCAAAATTTTATTACACATATACCTTAAAGATTTCAACAATACAAGAATGACCCATACACACCAAAATGTGTATAGCAGCATTTTTTTCTGCATTGGAAACGAAGTAGACATCCATTGATTGGGCAATGAATAAGCATTTCCTGGTACAGGAATATAATAGCATATTACCATTAAGAAACTAGGAATATATTGAAGCATATATGAACAAATGAATATAAGATAAGCAAAACCAGAAAGACATGAATGCATAGTGACTACAATAATGCAAATAGAAATAACAATTAAAAATTGAAAATGAATTGTAATGAAGTACCATGCCAAATTTGGCTCCAAAGAAGAACCTTGGAAGGAATCTCCTGCTTTTTACTTTACAGACTTGGGGAACTATGGGTGTAGAACATTATAGCTAACATATGACTTTTTATAGGTTGGTTAGTTTTCTTGAACTTCCCCCCCCCCACTTTTATTATTCTTTGTCTTGTGGTGAACTTTTTAGAAGGCAACACATTGGAAAATGCAGATAATGTATAAACAAAAAGATAAAATACAATGTTGTTTTAATTTTTTAAAAGTGAATGGCCTGAACAAATATGGTCAGGTCCAAAGCATCTTGGTCATTATAACGTAGAATGTTAGCATAAGAGGTCAAGTTTAATAACAATACCACAGGATACCAAATTTCAATTCAGTGTTTACATCCTGGGATTATTTATTTCTTATTTAGAAAGCCATAGGAATAAAATAAAAGCCACATTCACTGATTTGTGTTTTCACAGTATTTATGAAATAATTGATAGGTTGTCATTTTGAGTTGACAGGCTTTTTTGCAAACTCCCTCTATTTAATCTACTGTCATGTATGATTTGCTTGCATTCTCAAAATGCCTTATACTTGTTTGATGACCTTAAAGCCATGAAAGATTGGCCTCTGGTGATGACATAGCTAAGAAATATGACCTTTATTACTTAACATTGGGAATATTTCTACATCTATTTAGCTGAAAAGCAGAGATTCTGGATTAACATTGGCTACAGATAGAATTCTTTTGATTAGTAGAATCAATCATGAGGGATCTTCAAGGATTTCAAACAATCTGCCACTTCTTTTGGTTTTGCATATAAATAACCAGTTTGAAAGCATGGCTTTGAGAGCACAGTGAAGAGAGGTAACAAGAAATAGCTTGCTTTTATTTATTTTCTTGTTCTTTTAAGTTGTAAAACCCCTGGATATCGTTTTGAAATAGCCACCTATTAATGGTGGCTTGATGAACTCCTGGTAGATAGAAAACTTTTAGAGGAAACCAAAGAAGAAAGAAATTAGTGGGCAGTATTAATTATACAGAACTGTCCAATTAAGTGTGTGTGTATGTATATATCTATACACACATATCATATCATATATATATAGCATATATATAGCATATATATGATATGATATGTGTGTACGTATGTATATATGTATGTACATGTACACATACTTATATGGAGAGAGAGGGGCGGGGAGGGAGAATGGTTTGTCCACAACTATATATTAAAGAACAGAGTTTTTAAGGAGAACTAGTTTTAGAAGTTGGCAGGATAGGTGTGACCATTCCCCATCTGTTTTGCTGAAGTCTGAAATTCCACAGCTAGAGAATCATTCTTTTCCTTTATAAATAACCCTGGGGAGAGGTGAGAGAGAAAGCAGTAATTTAGAATGTAGAATCAATGAATTTATCAGTGTTTTTTCTTTGATGGTTTTGAGGGAGAAAAAGAGGTGGGAAGGGGGAAGCAATTACTGGCTACTTTGAGTAGAGGAATGTAGTAGCTCCATGAATTTGCTGTATAGGGAGGCATAGGTTCCAAAGCGTGTAGATCCTCAGAATTTGAGAGCAAGATTATAAAATTTCAATTTATGAAAGTAAAACTAATAAGAATTTATAGAAGTAGATGGGAATAGTCATACAAATAAAGCTTCTCAAACAATATATCCTACCCCTAAAATATGGTTTGTAAAATACATATGTAGTAACACTAAAGTGTCTTCCAATTCCCATTAAGAAGTCTAGATGTCCCCTTAAACACTTTCAGGAAGATAACTAATCTAAAATATAACAGGATGTAAACTAATTCATTGTCATAGAAACATGAAATCTTAGTGGCAAAATCAACTTAAGATCATCTAGACCTCCACCTAAATTTTGAGTTGAGGAGTTTGAGACACCAAGACACTAAGTGACTTGATATGGTCACACAGCTAGTAAGTGATAAAACTATGAATTGATTTCAAGGTTCCTGCTTCCAAGACAAGTGCTATTTTGTTCCTTAACTAATTTTTATAATATGTAGTTCTTAGGCTCCTAACCACCCTGGTTGTCCTTCCCATTGTGTGTGGCAGTCTCCTTCCTGAAACATAGTGCCTGAACAGAATACAGTAACCTAGATAAGATCTGACCAGGGAAGAGTTCACTGTGGGCCTGTCTCTTTCATTTTTAGTGGCATTATGCATCTATTAACTCAGCTTAGAATTACATTAGCATTTTCACTGATCATATTATACTGTTAACTCATATTGAATGCACTAAAACACTCAGTTCTTATTTGCACAGATTGTTATCTACCCATATTTCCTACCATCCTCTATTTGTACACCTGATCTTTTGAACTGGAGTATAGGACTATACAATTATCCGTATTTAATTTTGTATTATTATATTTTGTCCAGCCCTGTGATCTGTCAGGACTCCTTTGGTGCCCGTTTATCCACTCTATCCATACCAACACCACCCAATCTTCGTGGTATTTATATATTTGATACGCATTACATCTAGATCATCCCCCTATATAAATAATCTTGAAGAGAACATAGCTAAAGACAGAGGCCTGTTGCAGACAACTAGTTGGCACTGGTCCGTGAAATCTCACTTCTTCAGACAATTCACCCAGAGTTCAGAACCCATGCAACTGTACCCTCATCCAATTCGTGTGTCTACATCTCACCTGTGAGCATATCTGTGAGCTTCTGACAAAAGACTTGTTGAGATACAAATATGTCTATGGTATTCCACTGATCCACCAGACTAGTAACTATTTCAGAAAGGATTATGCTATCCGTAAGACTTTTCTTGTTTCCTGCTCTAGGAGAGCAGGTTCTCTGAGAAGCTAAAAGAGTCCCTGACCAATTGGCATGTCTCTCCTTGTAGGTAAGATAGGTACAACAAATAGAGTGAACTCATGGTGGGGAGAACAATAGATACAACAACAACAACACTATAAAGACAGTTTCAAAAGACTCAATTTCAGAGGACCAGTTAGAGGCAACAAGGTAGCACACTGCAGAGAGCTTTAGGCCATGAAAACCTGAGTTCAAATGTGATCTCAGATACTTAGTAGTTGTATAACCCTAGGCAAATTATTTAACTTCTGTTTCTCAGTTTCTTCAACTGTAAAATGGGTGGCCATCACCTACCTTTCAGGTTTGTTTTACATCTCATATAAGATACATTTGCAAAGATCATTTACTAAGGTGCTTGGCACATAGTAGGTACCATATAAAATGCTTATTTCCTTTCCCTTTCCCTTCCCAGTGAGGAAGCATGTTATGTGCCTTCTAACAGAGAGATATATTGAACTCAGGATGCATAACTTATTTTGGATGTGAGAAATACAGGGATTTCTTTTGTATGCCTATGCATATATGTTACAAGTTTCTTTTTCTTTTTCTTTTCCAATCATAGGTGAGAAGTAGAAAAGATCAATTTTTATTAATTAAAAATAATTGAATGGTTTTTAAAAAATAGATACATCAGGATATCAGAGCCTGATGCTATGGTTTCTATTAAGATCATCTTAATTTCATCACTGTAATGGCAAGTAAACTGGGATTTTTTGGTTGTCTTTTGTTTTGGAGTGCTTCTCAGCACTGAGGTAATCAAATGCCCTTGAGTCTTGCCTTTGTTTCAATCAAGAGTCTTTGATTGAATCAGGAGTCTTTGAAGACCTGCTTAAGTCACTACAAGGCCTAGGTCCCATGGGTTTGAGTTGCATGGTTGTGACACCCACTGACCCTGAAGAAGTATATGTATACTCTGAGGTTAGCATTTTGTTTTGGGGGCTAACTCATTGGAAGACTGTTCTTGTGATTTGGTTAGACAAGACTCTGGGTAGTAGCCATTGGAGCCCCTCCCCCTTTGAAAACCCAGATGTTGCTGCTTCTCTCTTTGGTAACTGTATGTATTGCTATAGTTAGATGGTTACAAGCCTGCCTACTGATTTGTGTTTATTTGCTCTGTTTATATAATCTATGCTTGTAATTTCTGTTTGTATTCTTTCTGAAGTTCAGGGTGCTGGCTTTTCCTCCTGAACTAAGTGAATGATATATGTTTGTTTAATTAAAGTAAGATTGTAAACCCCTTAAAGTTGCTTTCCTTAGAAAAGCAGATCAAAGAACCTGTGCTAGCAGCCCTCATGGGTGGTGGTGTTATTGGTCTTACACAGCCACAGTAGTGGCAAGTAGCATTGTTGTTACAATTACTTAAAAAAAAAATACAGACTAGATGTTTCAGTAGAAAGGCATTGGATTTGGAGTGAGTAAATCTACATTTGAATCACAGCGACTTCACTTACTAGTAGTCTAATCTTGGACATGCACATCATTTCTGGACCTCAGTTATCTCATCTGTTAAATTGGGGAAAGAGGGTTAGGCTATGTGACTTCCAAGGTCCCATCTATTTCTCAGGCTATAAGCCTATAATCCTAGGTAAACAACTTCTTTATTCAGAAAAGCAAACCTTATTTTAATTGGATTTTTTTTTCCTTCTGGGAAAAGAATGTGCTGATAGACCTAGTACAAATGTCCCAGTCCACTGGGCTGTGATGTTTCTTAGTGCAAATTAATGAATTCACATGCTAGTTAATAGTACAGTTCCTGTAAATTTGGTAAGTGAGAGTTAGTAGCCTCATTGCCCTTGAATGAGGTGATAAAATCAAGTTCCTAAGCCCCTAATGCTTAGGGCTAGGGGTTGGGCCCAGAGTAATCTCAGGAAACTTCCTGTGCCTTCCTGGGAACTGATATGCAGAGTCAAAAGGCATTGACCAGTATAGACACAGGGATAAGAACTGTAGCTGATAAGTAAATTGTTGTTCTGTTGTGTCCAACTGACACCACTTGGGATTTTCTTGGCAAAGATCCTAGAGTGGTTTTCCATTCCCTTCTCTAGCTCGTTGTACACATGAAGAAACTGAGGCAAATAGCGTAAAATTATTTACTCGGGGTCACACAGCTAGTAAGTATCTGAGGCCAAATTTGAACTCAGGTCTTTCTGACTCTGAGCCTAGCACTCTATCCACTTTGCCACCTAGCTGCCCCAATAGTAAGTAAGTACAAAGTCTGTTTCAGCTTCTTAGACTGCTCAACCCATACCAGATATGAACAGTGCCCTCAGGGCTATATTGTAAGGGAAGATAACCTGAGCAAAATCCACAAATCTTTTATTCTTAACAGTGTCAAACAGGATCCCCATGCCTATAATTCTGAAAGAACCACAAATTAACAAAATCCTGAATTCTTCAGGCCACCAGTTTTGATAATTGGAGCTAAGCACCTTCTTTCCCTTACCTCCTTCACTTGTCTTTTTCACAAATCTTCTGAATTTGCAGGTTACCCTTTTCCTTCTGACTACATTATCTGACTTGTAGACATTCTTATCCTTTTCCTCCTTTTAGGGTAGTTTGGATTTTTCTCCCTCCTTCTTTCCTCTTCATTTTCATATAGTCATTTTCTCAATTGTTCCAGAGACTTCTACTAAAATTACATTCTATGAACTGCATAAAAAATTAATCCCACCAATGTAGACACCCAGGAGGCTTAGCCTAAATCCCCCTGCGGCCCTTCTTTATCAACACATTAACTACATGACTATAGGCATCAAGATGGCCATGTAAGGAGTCTTTAAATGAAGAGTTTCTAACCTTTTTCATATTATTAGCAGTCTGGCAAAGCCTTCGGGTCACTTCTTGAAATAATTGTCTTAAATGTATTAAATAAACTAAATAGAATTACAAAAGCAGGTAATTTTAGTGAACTTTTTTTTTTTTAACAATGAAGTTCACAAACTTGAGGTTAAGAACTCGTATTCTGAATTCGTTCTACCTGCTTCTCAATCTGGCCAGGCCTGGCCATGATTATGAGTGGTAGAAATGCCATATTTCATGTAGAAGTCATTTGTATACAAAAGACTAAATGCAGACTAATGTCTGCAGCAGAGAACAATTAGTGAATTAATGAATTGTGCCAAATTTTATGATTCTCTTCACAAAGGTAATTGTTGATTTAAGAAATGCATTTTGCCTTGAAGATAGTATATTTGTAAAAGAAAATGGCTTTGCAGCTATTTTGCCGGCATGCTAGAACTTCAAAAGTGAATTAGCATTTCACAACAGGGAACAGAGCTCAGTCAACCTTTCCTTTACCAGAACAGTAATGAAGTCATAAAGCTTTCCTTAAACAAGCAGTTAGCAGTGGGAGGTGAAGTGTTAACTTAAGCTTAACTAAGGAATTTATCAATCTTTCTTTCCCGACCACAGGCACTTTAAAGCAAGAGTTCTTAATCTGGTGTCTGTAAGTTTCATTTAAAAAAAAATTCAATAATGGTATTTCAATATAATTGGTTTCCTTTACAATCTTGTGTATTTTATGCATTTAAAGTTACTATTCTCAGTAGGGATCTCTGGGCTTCAACAGCGTACCAAAGGGAACCCTGACACAAACAAAATTAAGAATTCTTATGATAAAGTCTAAAGCCAACAAATATACACACCAGTTTATTCTTTTGTTTGCTTACTTTTTTCTAGACCTGTGATTTTATTTGTGAAGTACGTTCCTATTATGTAAATCCTCTCTATCAATGCAAATCTACCCAGTGTGTAAATGTAGTCTGACTATTTTCTGGGGGCACTAAGAGGTTAAAAGACTTTTCCAGGATTGCACAGCTAGAATTGATCTGAGGAGGGACAGGAACCCAGGCCTTCCTCTGAGGCTGGGCATTATTCACTATGTCACTCTGTCTCGGAAAGTTATTCACTTAAAATGTTCATTTGTGCTAAATGATTCTCATTCAAAACTTTTTTTTTTCTTTTGAAAATTAGATTTCTGGGCTAAAAATTCAGTGGCTTATCCCTTTTTGACCAGGACACTGATAAGCCCCATGAATTTAAATTTATGGATTCTCTTGTTACTGATATGCCACCTGGCTCCTTTGAATTATTGCAGTCACCAAATGAATTTTATAGTCCATTGGGGGCTGTCCATGCTTGTTAAGGTTATATTTCTATCGCTGGCGTAGCATGGAATCTCATCTCCTTCCTGGTGATCATTTTCCCCAATCAGCTGACTCTTATTTTCTTCTTGAAAGAGCCTCTAAACTATGTGGCTTGTATTTCTTAAGAGCCCAGCCAAAATATGGCATTTGAATAAAAATTCCTATAGCTGTAGGTTACCCTTCTGGGGATTGTGTGCATTGTAGATAGAACATCTATTAAGACATGATAAAGCCTTGGGATCCAATGTTGTATGAAGCGCACCTCTCCCTCTACTCTCCTTCTGATCTTGTGGACTATACCACAGGGATGAGCTTGAGATTTCTCCTTCACTTCCTTTGGTTTTAGTGGCATTTTCAAGAAAACTCTGCTTGCTTTTTTTTTTGTTCCTCTATTGTCCAGCCTAACATAAAAGTCTACCAGCTGCATGTGTGTGTCAAGGGTCAGGGAGAGAAGACCATGGCTTTTCTAAGCATTCTTCCAAACCCTGACCCATTATTCTTTAAGAGCCTCTGAATAATTTGCCATCACGACGTATAACGGAGCTTAAAATGTTTCCGTAGGAGTCTCTAACATTCAGCTCAGTTTAGCCTACCCTCCCCACTTTCTCTCCAAGCAAAAAATGTGCTTCCCCCCCCCCAAATTGGGCAAATTTTGTGTGCCTTCTCAGCAATCTCCTTATTATCCTCCTTGTAGGCAGAGAATTGGAATGGGGTTATTTAAAGGGCAGTCATCAAAGGGGATAAAGAAGAAAAAGACTGAATTTACTGCCCTCCCTCCCAATTTTAAACTCTTGCCTGTCACTTTCTTCAAACCCACTTCTCATGTTATTTGATCTCCATTTCTGGGACTCAGACATTGCTGTTTCACTATTGCAAGGAGGAACGACCTATGCTAATTATTTACTATCTCTCTGCTATTAGCACAGATAATCCTAAATTGAATATAGCAAAAAAAAAAAAAAAGTGTGTGTATACATTCAGATCAAGCAAACTATGGGAAGGACTTCTAGTGAAATGCAGTCTGGTTCTATGCTATAAACCTAAGCAATCCACAGTCTTGATGTTCCTAGACTCTTGGCATGGATCAAGGGATTGTACATTGTCAGCTAAAAGGAATCTTGTAGGTTCTCCAGTACAGAAGTGTCAAATATACTGCCAATGGGCCACTGCAGCTCACAACATTCCCTACTACAGCCCAAACCATATTAAAACACAACTGGGAAATATTTAACAAAATTTAAAAGAAAGATAATATTAGCATCCAGTTTTCTAAGTCGACATATGGCCAGCATGGATCCTTAGTGACTCCTGTTTCTATTTGAGTTTGACGCCACTGATCCAACACTACCTTCTTTTATATATGAAGGAATTGGGGGGGGGAAGGTATAGAGATGTTAAGTGACTTGCCCAAAGTTGCATAAGTAGTATTTATCAGAGGAGAGATTTGAATCCATGACCTCTGACCCCAAATCCAACACTCTCTCCACTGCAAAAATACTTCTATTTTTCAAAAATATAGAATTCTCATTGATTTTTCCAAGTACAGTGGTATGTAATGGAGCTAGATCTATGCCAAGAGCATCAAGTTATTGTGTTTACTCTCATTAGAAGAAGCTGAAGATCTCTAATCTTACTAGAGATAATAAAATAATACTCCAGTGGTTCTATACTGCTGAACATGGTCTGTGGCCCAACTGCCACTGTTGGATGATAGCAATCCCTTGGGATTAGAAACCAGTTCTGGATTTTCCAGGAAGATGTAATAAGAACTGAGGTTCCTAGTTTGGCAGTGGAAAAAGAGTCAGAAAGCCTGAGTCCATATCCTGTCTCGGATACTTATGGGCTTGTGTGACTGTGGAGAAATCATGTAGCCTTGGCCTCGATGGCCTCGATGGTCCCTTCCAGATCTCAATCTATGATCCTATGATCATATATGAATTTCCTTTTCTTCTTTGTTTAGACCAACCGGGAGCATCTGAAAGTCTGCCTGTTAAAGAAGCCAGAGAGTTCAGGGAGGTCAATAACTCCATTATGTAAAGTTCTGTACTGCTCTCACATTGTCTGCATTCTGTTATTCTCACTCTGCCCCTTGGCATGTGATCACCATGTGATCACCAACCCTCAGGGCTTCCTCTTCCTAATGTCTTGGATCTGTTAGCAGCACCCGCCAGCACCCACTTCTTTTCTCTTCCAGTATTTAGTATGTTGCTCTCTTTCCCAGACACCCTAGATGTCAATCAGTAGCAGTCTCCCTGATCATTTTCCCAATAGCCACTGAAATTACAGTTATATTAATGAAAGTCTCTATTAGGAACTTCGAGTCCTTCAGTATTTTCTAAGAAAGTGAATCTATGTGACACCACTTAATGTTACAGAACCTTCCAGGGGTGGGGAACCTATGGCCTCAAGGCCACATGTGGCCCTCTAGGTCCTCAAGTGCAGCCCTTTAACTAAATCCAAACTTCACAGAATAAATCCTTTTATTAAAGAGATTAATTAACTAATACTATTATTAACATTAAATTAATTAATATTTATTTAATTTATTTTAAAAATTAAATTAATTTAAGGGATTAATAAAAGGATTTGTTCTATGAAGTTCGGATTCAGTCAAAGGGCTGCACTTGAGGACCTAGAGGGTCACATGTGGCCTAGAGGCTGCAAGTACCTCACCTCTAGGCATTGCACTACTGTGCACTGAGGAAGAACCCAAGTTCAACAATGCTCCTTCTTTCCAGGGTGAGTTTTCATCTTGCCCAAGGGTACCTGCCCTCTTGGGATTTAGAGTAGATCATGAGCTTAAATTCACATAAGAGACGCTATGTGTCATAATGAATAGAACCCTGGAATCAGCACGAGGAAGACCTGACTTAGAATTTTACTTTAGAGACTTACCAGCCATGTGACCTCAGGTAAGTTGCTTGCTCTCTCTGAGCTTCAGTTCCCAAAGCTGTAAAGTGGAGAAAATAATTGCCCCTTCCTCAAAGATTAAATGAGATGATGCTTGCCATGTGCTTTGCAAATCTTAAAGCATTGTATAAATTCAAGGACCCAGCAACAATTCTATTCCTATTTCTATAATCCTCCAAAAGGCTCTAGTGAAACTGAGAGTGCAAGAGTCTGAGCCCTAAGTTATCCTAGAAACAGCCCTGAGTATATCACACTTAAACATATATACATAGTTTGCCAAATCAAATCAATAAACATTTGTTAAACTCCTAATGTGTGCCGGGCCTGTGCTAAGTGTTAGAGATACAAAAAGAGGCAAAAGACTATCCCTGCCCTCAAGAAGCATGCAATCTAAAGGAGGAGACAACGTGCAAACAAAAAATTGTAAAGCAAACTATATACAGGATGGCTCAAGCTTTGATAGCTTAAAACTGCACAGAGACTTTGGAAGCTCTCTATGTGTAAACTTTTTTTTTTAAAAGAACATATAAGGAAAAGAACAGCAGCAAAATTTGATTTTAAATCTTCCATCATACTCAGCCAATGGGAGTAAAGATTAGTACTGTCTCTTAGGGATTACAAAGCACTTTATTAATTTGTTTCTCACTATAGTCTTCAGTGGCAGGTATTATTATCCTCATTTTACAAGGGAGGAAATTGAAGCTGAAAGTGATTAAGTGATTTGTGCAGGAGTACACAACTAGTAAAATCTGGAGCAGAACTTGGGGCATTATTTAAAGGGTTTAGAAGAGAGCTCACAAGAATCCCTGCCTTTTCTTCCCCATCTCGGATCTGCCTCCCAGAGGCAGAATTTGCAACCAAGTCTCTCTTGAATCCAAATCTAGAATTTACTCCATGCTAGCCGAGAGGAGGTACAGCGGATAGAGCACCAGCCCTGGAGTTCAAATTAGGTCAGACACTAGCTGTGTGACTTTGGCCAAGTCACTTAATCCTGTTTGCCTCAGTTTCTTCATCTGTAAAATGAGTTAGAGAAGGAAATGGCAAACCACTCCAGTATCTTTGCCAAGAAAACCCCAAATGGGGTCACAGAGAGTCAGATATGACTGAAAACAAGTGAACAAAAATGACTGCAGTAACTTTCTGTCACTTAAAGCTTCCTTTAAGCATTGAGACTTTCATCAGCATGAGTGAACTATTTAACAACCTTACTAATTTCAATATGTCTTTCATTTCTCCTGTTAAGTTCAGTTAAGAAACTTGTTCACCTTTCCCACCTTTCTCTGAGACCTCCATGAAGTATGAAAATGATCTCCTTTGTGGAGAATCTGTGCAAAGACATGGACAAGGATGAGAAAGGACTGTGAGCTTCAGGGTGGAGGGAGACCCCCCGCTGATGTCATCAGAGCTTCATGGCATAGGCGAGCAAAGACCGCCATCCATGGCGACATCAAGATGTCAAAGCAAGGCAGAGGCAGGAAAGACATCCCGTCTTCAAAAGAGAAGAAAGCCTTGGGAAGTCACACAACACTCCCAGATCCCCCTGCAGAGCAGTGATGCACGCTGATGATGGGGGAATGGTGGTGGACTCTGAAGGAGAGGCTAACCCAGAAGCCAGACTATGTCAGGGCTAAGAGTTTACCCAAATATAAAGTACAAAGAGGGAGAGTAGAAAACAGGATGGTCAGTGCTGCTGCCACTGAGCCTCCAAGTCGGAAAAGTGAACATAAGAGTCAAGATGGATGCTATCACCTCATGCTTGTCTGATAGAACCTTTCTCCTGGAGGCTTCTCCAGCCTATGGCAGCAGGGTGGAGTCTTCTTTCCAGTCTTATTCTGATGCATTTGCACTACGTCCCCTCCTTGCTCAGCCTTGCTAAAGCTATATAGAATCTATTTCAGAGCAGCCTCTGGGCACTAGGGCTCTCAATTTCTAATTCTCCTAAGATCAAGAGAATGTTAAGAGGGAAAAAGAAGTATGGAAAGGAAAGAAATAGTGAAGTCACAGACCATCTGTCACTGGCAATGCAATTTATAGGCAACGAGGGATTAGGAAATTTTTCTCAGCTTCCTTCTCAGAGCACTGTGGGCCTTGGATGTAGGTTTTTAGTCTCAGAGTACAGCTGAAAGTCCTTGGCTTGGTTTAGGAAAATTACCCCAGAGAGAATTTCCAGTCACTGCAGAGGCTACATAAATGCTTTGGGAATATTGAAAGGAGATTCAAGCCTAAGGCAAGGGGTTACATTTGATGTCGTGGGGGAAATTGTAACTCATAGGATTTAATAATGGCTAACAATTATAAAGGTTTACAGAGTGCTTTACATGCGTTAAGTCATTTCAACCTCATGAGAAATCTGGGGATTTGCTGCTATTTTATACCTACCTCTCTCTCTCTCTCTCTCTCTCTCTCTCTCTCTCTCTCTCTCTCTCTCCCCGTATGTATGTATACACACACACACACCCCTATATACACACACATATATATACCTACCTATACATACATATACACACCTATACATACATACACATATACACATATACACATACATATACATATACACACATAGATATAGATAAATAACAGATGAGGAAATTGAGAGAGGCTAATAGAGATTAAATGTTTTACTTTTTGGCTCATATCCTTAGTATGGGTAGTATGCCTGCCCTTAGGAGACAGGATTTGCATCTGGCTCTGTATGATTCTTATCTCAACACTGTATTCGCCATGTGCCCTGTCTGCTGTGATCTAATTCAAAGTGATGAAGCCATGGAGATCGTTTAGTTCAACCGCCTCATTTTATAGACGAGGAAAGTGCTTAAGTTAATCATGGTTGCACATGTCTTCTGACTGCAAATCCTATGTTCTTATCACACTTCTTAAAGCATCTTATTTCTCTTTTTTTGTTATATAAGTATTTTCTAAGGGTAAAATTTTTAAGATGAATCCTTTCTTTATGGAGGGACATAGGTCCCAATTCTTCAACTTCATAACACTTAACCTGAACCACTGATTGCTGGAGACTGACCAGCAGCACAGGGAGCATCTAGATGGCCCAGTGGGTAGAGAGCTGGGCCTGGAGTCAGGAAGACCTAAGTTCAAATATGGCCTCAGATACTAGTTTTGTGACCCTGGATAAGTCACTTAACCCTGTTTGCCTTAGGTTCCTCATCTGTAAAAATCAGGTAGAGGAAGGAAATGGTAAACCCCTCCAGAATCTTTGCCAAGAAAACCCCAAATGGGGTCACCAAGAGTCGGGTGCAAATGAGAAAGACCAAACAATGATTACAGCTAGTTGTCCAAGAGATGAGTCTGGAGAAAATAGCAAGTGACATTCATAGCTCAGTGCTGTCACGGAATTGCTTACCCAGTGGAGCCATGTTATTATTCACTACATATTAGCATCTTACTTGGTGCAACACTTAATGAAAATAAATACATTCATATGCTTGTTGAGGGGGCTTACAGTTTAAAGAGAAGGCCTACTGTGCTGAGGATACAGCTGTTTGGGAAGATTCATGAAACCCAGGTCCAGAGCAGCTTGTCAGCATTAAAGATCAGTCATAAGCAGGAATTTCTAGGGTTTTAGTATTTGGCCCTCTGGCCAATTCAAATGCAAGCAATTACATTCCACTTCACAGAATTCCCCCTACCACTTCATTTAAATATGGCTTTCTTTTTTCTTCCTGGATCAGGGGGAGGGTTAAATATCTGCTATAGTTTGCCTGGCTGTGTGAGTGTGTTGGGGCTGGGGAGTGGTGGTGGTGGTGAACTGATCCCTACCTGTACTTTACTTACCTCATCAGAGCTTTCTATGTGCAGCTTAAGTAATTAATGCTTGGAAAGGGGATATGAAGTACTTGTCTGAAAGTCAGGAGAAATACACAAGTTTTGCTCGTTAGTTCCCATGAATCATTTAGCTTTTCTATAGAGAGGCAGAGAGTTTCAGGGCAGATTTCACCTTGGGTCACTGGATAAAATCATCGACTTAACTGAAAAAAATGATGATTTCAGTATCATTTTCAATATTGACTATCCCTATTCTGGGGCAGTTAGGTGGCACAGTAGATACAGCACCTGGCCTGGCATCAGGAATATTCCTTTTCCTGAGTTCAAATCCTGCCTCAGACATCTACTAGGTGTGTTACCCTAGGCAAGTCACTTAACCTTGTTTGTTCCATTTTTTTCATCTGTAGAGCAATACAGAGAAGGAAAAGCAAAGTACTCCAGTATCTTTGCTGAGAAAACCCCAAATAGGGTCATGAAGAGCAAAACATGATGGAAAATGACTGAACAACAAACTATCTTTCTGACATGCCTCATAATGGTATGGAGGTGATGCTGAGTTCTTCCCAGGTTATAAAGCACACATTTTTACAGGATTGACCAAGATAAGACTCTGAATATAAGTGCAGAGAAGGACTTTGTGTTCCTTGTCTAAGCACTAACTTAACAAGTTAGAGATGACCATTGTCAGAAGGGTGGACAACAGGAGATGATTTTCTTTCTGTTTTTCAGCTACTCATGGAAACCATCAACTAAAGCATGATAAGTTAGCAACTGCCTTGGGGGAGCAGCCATACTTGATGAAATCACGGACCCATTGAAATATTGAAGTTAGATACAAATAGGAGACAGAAAACTCAGCTTAATTAACTTTTTCCAAAAATATCATACCCTGTAACCACTCTGAATTTCCTTCCTCCATCATATTCATCCATTCTTTCTCATGCTTTTATCCTCAGGTCATGCTACACGTCTACCATATTGACTCACATCATTTGCTTAAAAGCTGTAATATTTTTCAGCTTTCTTCAATCTTGCCACACCAGTCTATTCCTTCGCTCTTAAGGATTGACTAACACAATCATTTATAAATAAAAAAAATCTATCCATCAGTTTGTAAAAATCAATATCCAGCAGCATTTGACAGGAGAGCCTAAGAATTGCCTGAGAATTTTGAGAGGAAGTGCATTTTTTCCAAGTTCAGCAATGCTAGGACACAGCCAACCCAAGATCATTATTACTACAAGCAATAATACTTCAGTGATCATCGATGATCATTTCTTGCTACAAGGACATGGCCTGAGCATCAGATAGGCAATATTTTTCCTGCTAGTAATACTTTACTCAGTCTCTGAAGGAGGGACCATTATACATTATGATTTCTTGTGGTCTCTAAGGGGTCTCGCAGCTATTAAATCCTCACTCTGGGTTGAGTGACAGACAGGACTTTAGGAGCTTTTATGGACTAAATGTCCAAAGTTGAAATTCTTATAAGTGTTTCTTAAGGTTGTAAAAAAGAGATCAGGTCCTAAGCCCTACCAAGAACCATTGTCGATGTGCTGGAGCCAGCTGGTGTCATGAGCTGATTGTTAATTTTTTTTATTATTCTGAATCATTCTGAATATTATTTCATTATTGTGAAATAATATTATCCTTTATCAATATTTACCCCTTGAAAATCAAGAGATGCTACAAATCAGGGCTTGGTTTATTATTTTATTGATTGTCTAGAATTAAGAAAGTAATGAAGAAAATGTTAATAATACAGATTAAATGTGTGCCATGCATTCATTAAGGGTTTTCTGTCTTCTAGGCACTGTACTAAGCTCTGGGGATATAGAAAAAAAGCAAAAAAGGGCACTGCCCTCATGTAGCCTACATTCAAATGGAGGAGACAGTAAGTGCATACTTAGGTATATACAATAGATGTACAGAGCAGAAGGAAATGAATCTTAAAGGAAGCCACTTGGCAGCTAGTGAGATAGGACAGGATTGGAGTGGAATCTTGGAGGAAGTTGGAGGTTAGAAGAGAGAAAATTTCCAGCATGGAGGATGGTCAGTGCAAAAGCAGGGATGGTAGATGGAGCATCTTGTGTAAATTACATCAAGAAGTCCAATATAGGTTTCCCCTGGAAACATCAGAATGTACATAATTTCTCATTCTTGTCTATGGCAACTTAATTCTCTTATCAGCACAAAGCTAACAAGGCATGGGACATAAAGCAAATTTATCACACACAATAACAAATAGTAAAAGTGCTCAATATATGATCCCATAGACCAGAGCATCTTATTAATATGTTTTGTGTATCATGGACTTCTTTGGCAGTCTGATGAACACTAAGGATCTCTTCTCAGAATATTTCTAAAAACATAAAGCAAAATATAAAGAATTATGGAAGAAACCAATTAAACTGAAATAAAGATGTATTTTCCACCTATCAAATTTTATGAACACTTAGAAGTCCATGGATCCCAAGTTAAAAATCTCTGCCATGAACAGTCAAGAAAATGTTCCCCTTTCTTGGGCTCTATTTCTTCTCAGGGACATAAATACCTGCTTCAGAAATATAGAGCTGCCCTTTGGCTGAACCTCACCCCTTCACTGCCCCTTGCTCTTTCTTTCCTTCCTTCCTTCCTTCCTTCCTTCCTTCCTTCCTTCCTTCCTTCCTTCCTTCCTTCCTTCCTTCCTTCCTTTCTTTCTTTCTTTCTTTCTTTCTTTCTTTCTTTCTTTCTTTCTTTCTTTCTTTCTTTCTTTCTTTCTTTTTTTCTTTCTTTTTCTTTCTTTCTTTCTTTCTTTCTTCCTTCCTTTCTTTCTTTCTTTCTTTCTTTCTTTCTTTCTTTCTTTCTTTTTTTCTCTCTTTCCTCCTCCTCCTTTCTCTCTCTCTCTCTCTCTCTCTCTCTCTCTCTCTCTCTCTCTCTCTGTCTCTCTCTCCCCTTCCTTTCTTGCTTTATTTCTTTCCTTCCTTCATTCCTTGACTTCCTTCAAGAGGAGAAAGAAGAAAAAAAACTCTTATAATTTCTATGGAATATATAAATCAACCCTTATTTTCCCTAGGGACATAGAAAACCACTACGTAGATAAAGAATTGCCCTATGGCTATGCATCTCTCTCACGCTCCCAGCATGGAAAGTGTTCTAAATTGGTAGAGAGTTCTTCCCCTCTTCCAGACTTGCATAATCCTCAGAACTTAGTATCAGTAGAAGGTAAGTTCTCTTGATTATGGCACTGCCTCTTACTGATTGTTGTTTCTAGTCTGTCCCTTGTTCTGAAGTGCTCTGCCATAGGGATCTCTCTTCCCCCTTCCATCACTCTTCCAATTACACAATTTGCCATTTTCTCTTTCCATATGTCATGCAGTTCAGTATCACCTGGTGCTCACTTGCTCTGTAGAGTATTGAATGCTCCATCATTTTGCTGAACTGCCACTACCATTACTTTTTATTGGGCAAAGGTTTGCATTCTTTTGGGAGATGCTTCAGATGTAGTCATCACACTTGTAGGTCTTTCATTAGACTCATGACCTCACCTTTGTTTCATCCAAAGGGCCTCAGCCAGCTAGGTATGGACCTTTCTGAAGACCAGTGACATTATTTTCTCAAAGGTCTCCAGCTCTCACTTCTAGAGTAAGTAGAGTGATTAATTTCCATTTGTCTCTGACTCAAGATGTAGACAGGGTAACCCTCAAAATGGTCAGAACCTCCTTCTAAATCCTTTGGACTTTAGAAAAAAATCACACTCAGTTTCATTCACTTGTCCAGCTCTTATCTGTCTTTCTCTTCCTCCATTCTCTCCCTCCCCTAACTATGACTATGTCATGAAAATAATAATTAATCTAAGAGAAACCTCAGTTATATGCTACACATACCAAAGTGGGAAGAGACAAAGGACACTGCCAAATACTCTATCTCATCCTATATTCTTGTTACATTTGACTTCTTTAGTTCTTTACTTAGCATTCCTCTCCTCCAAGTCCGAGATTACTAGAATTCAAAATTATGCCAGGTGCATGCAGTCAGGAAGTGGCTCAGTGGATAGAGTGCTGGGCCTGGAGTCAGGAAGATCTGAGTTGAAATCCCACTTCAGATACTTACTAGCTGTGTGGCCTTGGGCAAGTCCCTTACCCTCTGCCTGCCTTGATCCACTGGAGAAGGAAATAACATACCACTCTGGTTTGTTTGCCAAGAACACCAGATAATCAGAATCCTGAGAGGAGGGAGGTTAAGTCATACTAACCAAATACACAAGAGTTTAGCTGCTGTCTTCATCCACCCTTGCTACTAATTTGTCTCTCTCTTCTTAAACCTCAGAAGATTTAATATCTCTACAAGATATGTTAGCACTTAACAGTCTACTATTAGTAAATATGTGTATATTGCATCTCTACGTATTGCATATGTATATATATGTGTGTATGTATGGATATGGATGTGGATATATATGTATGTATGTATGTGTGTGTATTTAAAGTTTACAATTGTACTGGGAAGTGGTCAATGTATGTATACGTTATTGTCTTCATTTTCTACATAAGGGAATTGAAATTGAAAAAGTTTGTCCAGATTCTCCTAAGCAGATGGTAGGGTAGAGACTATGATGTTGCTTTTAGAGAGGTAGCACTGCACTATGGTTAATGTATAGATCTTGACATCAAGGAGATTTGGGTTCAAACCCATCTTCAGTTATTCACTAATGTAGCAAGTCACTCAGTCTCTCTGAGGCTCAGTTTCATCATCTTTACAATGAGAAAGTTATACTTTCTGACCTCTAAGGTCCTTTCCAACTCCTTATGATTCTTGTCCAATATTTTAAACAAGTTAATTATAATCTTCCCCATTAAATGGAAATCCATGTTGTTTTTGTTGTTCATTTCTTCATGACCTCCTGGACCATATCATGCCAATATGGTCCATGGAGTTTTCTTGGTAAAAATACTAGAGTGATGTGCCATTTCTTCCTCCAGTGGATTAAGGCTGGCAGAGGATAAGTGACCTGCCCAGGGTCACACAGCTAGTAAGTATCTGAAGTAAGATTTCAATTCAGGTCTTCCTGACTCCAGGCCCAGCTCTCTATCCACTGAGCCACTTCCTGACTGCATGTATTTGGCATAATTTTGAATTCTGGCAATATCTGACTTGGAGGACAAGAATGCCGACCTTTCAGAACATCAGGTCTCTGCTCAAGTATTGCCCTCATGCCACACCATAGCATTAGAAATGACCCTAGTGCTCAAAGACTCCAAGTTGGAATATAAACTCTAGTAGGTCCCACCAAGCTAGAAGACTTTCTAGAATGGTGAAAACGTATCGAAACCTTGGTACTTCTTCACCTATTTGGTACATTTTCTGAGGAAGAAATGTTCTTCTATTTATGGATGTTACATTCATGAAAATGTGTACATCAAATCATGTTTTTGCTTTGACATGCATATATATTTATATATTACATATTTATAAGATATATATATAATATGTATATAATATATGTATATTTTTAAGATTCATTTCAACAGGAAAAAAGATGGCCCCAAGACATAATGAAATCATTTTGAAGAATGCAGTGAGCCTGTTTAAATAACATGTTTAAGAAAAAAAATGATTTTTTTCCTGATAGAAGAATAATAGTGATCTAAATAACTTCCAAAAATAACACAATAGCTACACAAGGTTAAGATAATAATCTTGAACACATAATGGAATATGCTGAAGGAAAGAGAGTTGGACAGTCTATGGAACACTCCACAAGCCCAGAAATAAGTACCTTTATGTGGTATACTAGGGGCTCATTATTGGTCCCCAGGATATGCAACCAGGTGACAGCAAGCTGTGAATCTCATTCTTGACCTTTCATTGGACTAGATGTCCTCTGAGGTCCCTTCCAACTTTGAGATTCTAAGATTTTGTGTTTGCATTTATTCATTTTTATTTTGAAGGGCTTTTTCTTTTGTCTTTGTTTTTAATTTTCAGGCTTTTTTTCAAATTTCTTGCTTGAAGATGAATTTATTTCCATTTCTTATTTTTTTTCTCATACCCTCTCTGATGGGTGTTGCTCTCCCTTTGTTGCGTCTTGTTTTTACAAAATCAGCTTTTATTAAATTCAGTACAACAAGCATTTATTGAACACCCAGACTGTTTCTAGCTTTTGAAGGGTCCATGGAATATTGAAGAAAGGGGGAGAGGGAGACAGGTTCAGAGATACAGAGGCAGAAAGAGACAGAGAAACTTAGAGACACAGAGAGACAGAGATATAGAGAAGGGACAGAGGGGGGAGACAGAGATA
>CM053622.1:533073359-533102498 GCA_028646595.1 Phalanger gymnotis | reverse complement strand
TGTAGTTTTCTCGCCTCTCCTCGCAGCCAAGCCTCTGGCGTTCTCAAGTCCTGCCTCAACGACTAGAGACCAGAGTCCAGAGACCCATTGGTTCCCGAATTGGCCCCTTTTAAGTCCTTAATCTACGCCCACACAGGTTTCACACCTGATAGGGCTTTGGGCCTGGGGCTTAGCATTTAACAGGTGAAAGTACTTTCACCGTAAACAAAAGCCAAACTCCTCATGGGCACCCTTAAAATAAGCCCATTTTGCCTTACTGGCACAGCACCCTAAAAGATTAATTTGAATCCCTAGAACAATGCATTTCTCTTGCTATGTGAATACTTGTCAAGTGCAATGGGTAGGATTCTGTGTTGGAGATATAATTCCTAATGGAAAGACAATATTTGGTAGTAGCAATACTAGCTGCTGATTATATTGAACTTTACAGGTTATAATTTAATTTAATGAGCATTTATGTGCCAGGCACTATGCTATTTATAGGAGTTACAAAACTAAAAATAAAACAGTCCATTCCTTCAAAGATCTTATATTCTACCAGGGGGAAATAACATAAACACAAAGAAATTCAAAAAATAAATATACAAAGTAATTTCTATGTGTATGGACAATGGAAAACACTAACACTTGGGGGATCAGGATGTGCCTTAGGTAGGAGTGAGAATTTTAGCATATCCTTGGACTGAACCAGGGGTTCCGAGAGATAGAGGTAAAGAGAGAGAACATTGTAGGCAAAGACAAAATTATTTCCTCATAACAACTCTGATTTTGTATGTTTGTTTTTAAGTTAAAATGTTACAAAGTAAATGAATTTTTGTCATATGTATTCAATAACTAGATGACCCTGTTTTCTTCCCACACACACTTAATAGTATTTTATTTTTTTTACAATTACATGTAAAAATAGTATTCAACATTCACTTTTATAAGATTTTGAGTCTGAATTTTTTACTCTCTCTCTCACATCCGCACCAAGATGGCAAGCAATGTGATATAGGCTGTACGTGTACAATTATATTCAATATATTTCCAAGTTAGTCATGCTGTGAAAGAAGAATCAGAAAAAAGGGACAAACCAACAGAAAAAGAGCAAATCATATGCTTTGATCTGCATTCAGACTTCATAATTATTTCTCTGGATGTGGATAGCATTTTCCATCATGAATCTTTTAGAATTGTCTTAGAACATTGTATTGCTGAGAAGAGCTTAATTTATCAAAGTTGATCATCACATGATGTTGTTTTTTCTATGTACAATGTTCT
Source organism: Phalanger gymnotis (assembly GCA_028646595.1). Lineage (NCBI taxonomy): Eukaryota > Metazoa > Chordata > Mammalia > Diprotodontia > Phalangeridae > Phalanger > Phalanger gymnotis. The sequence goes on along the minus strand of CM053622.1, from coordinate 533,101,235 downwards.
CCTGGTTCTGCTCACTTCATTCAGCATCAGTTCATGTAAGTCTTTTCAAGCTTTTCTGAAATCTGCCTGTTCATCATTTCTTATGGAACAGTAGTATTCCATTACATTCATATACCACAACTCCTTCAGCCCTTGCCCAAATGATGAGCATTCCCTCAATTTCCAATTCTTTGCCAAAAGAACTGCTATGAATATTTTTGTACATGTGGGTTATTATCCCTTTTTATGATCTTTTTGGTATATAGACCTAGTAGCAGTATTGTGAATCAAAAGGTATGCACAGTTTTATAGCCCTTTCAGCATAGTTCCAAATTGCGCTCCAGAATGGTTGGATCAGTTCACAACTCCACCAACAATGCATTAGTCTTCCAATTTTCTCACATCTTCTCCAATATTTTTCATTGTCCTTTTTGTCATATTAGCCAATCTGGTAGGTGTGAAGTTAGAAGTTTTTTTAACTTAATTTAATTTTTAATTTGCATTTCTCTTATCAATAGTGATTTAGAACACTTTTTCATGTGATCATAGATAGCTTTAATTTCTTCATCTGAAAATTGTTTATTCATGTCTTTTAACCTTTTATCAATTACAGAATTATTTGTATTATTATAAATTTGAATCATTTCTCTATATATCTGAGAAATCTGGCATTTATCAGAAACACTGGCTATAAAAATTATTTTCCAGCTTTCTGCTTTCCTTCTACTCTTGGTTGCATTAACTTTGTTTATGTAAAAACTTTTTAATTTAATGTTATCAAAGTAATCCATTTTGCATTTTATGATATTTTATGTCTCTTGTTTGGTCACAAATTCTTCCCTTCTCCATAGATCTGACAAATAAATGATTCCTTGTTCTCCTAATTTGTTTATAGTTTTACCCTTTATGTCTAAAATACGTACTCATTTTAACCTTATCTCGGTGTACGGTATAAGATGTTGGAGATGTTGGTCTATGCCTAATTTCTGCCATACTGTTTTCCATTTTCCCTAGCAGTTTTTGTCAAATAATGAGTTCTTACCCCAGAAGCTGAAATCTTCAGATTTATCAAACAGTAGATTACTATAGTCATTAACTAGTGTGTCCTGTGGAACTAATCTATTCCACCACTATTTCTTAGCCAGTACCAAATAGTTTTGTTGGTTACTCCTTTTTTAATATAGTTTTAGATCTGGTATGGCTAGGCCACTTTCCTTTGTGTTTTTTTTTTTCATTAATTCCCTTGATGTTCTTGACCTTTTGTTCTTTCAGATAAATTTTGCTATTATTTTTTCTAGCTTTATGAAATACATTTTTGGTAGTTTGATTGGCATGATCTAGCCCTTTTTTCAAAGAAAAGTCTCTCAGTATTTAATTTGTTATGTTCCATCTGCACGTCCTCCTGTAGCTAATTGTTTAAAGATGCTGAGGTTTTCAGGCCTAGCTGTGGTAGGGAATTAGGGGAGAAGTTTTTGTTTTTGTTTTTTTTAATAATGATACTGGTAGTGAATTATAGTAATAATGGCCAACATTTATGTAGTGTTTTAAAGTGTGTTTACAAAATGCTTTACATATATCATCTCATTTGAGTCTCACAACACCCCTTCAAGGAAAGTACTATGGGTATAATGACCCCCATTTTATAGACGAGGAAACTAAAAATGAGGAAGTTACTTGCCCCTGTTACGTAGCTAGTAAGTGGTAGGCTTTGAGTCAAAGTCAGTCCATATGCTTAATCCAGCCTCTTTCCATTATAACATGTTTTGTTGTCAGGGTATTCTTGGCAGAAAGAGAACAGGTTTGGCAATACTTTTTGTCTTTAGTGCCTTACTTTTTGTGGAAACACTTTCTAAAAACTACCTTAAAGCCAATACGATCAGACATTCACTTTCAGAAGGATTTGTTCACCTCTTAATATCTTTGCCAGATATCTCCTTCCATCAAAGAATCAATCAATCAATCCTTTCTTTCCTTATCTGTCAAGTCTGACCATGCAAGGCCTTCAGTATATTATGAGGTCACATAAACACAGGGAAAAGAAATCCTAATTCCATGGAGAGAATTTATACAGAAAATCACAGACGAATCTGTGTGATTCACTAGGACCTGAAGTACAACTTGTAGATTGCTCCTGTCACCCTTTTTGTTCTCCCCTGATGCTTTTCTTTTGAGATGTTTGTGAGAAAGCCATGGTACAATGTCAAGCTATTTTTGTCAAGTATGGAAATCTCTATTAGCCAGATTAAGCAAGGCAGAACTCACCCTGGCCACTACATATATTAGCCTGTAGAAACTTCATAATATATTAGGCATCAACAAAAATGTGTTTATATAGTCATCTTGGAAATTGTCAGACAATATATCACTTGATGGCTGTCACATAAAGTAAAGCATTAAGAAGAATGCTTATGGAGATTTTTATGTTGTTCTAGAAACCCAGTCCCAATAAATCATTTTTCAGAATGGGGCCCTCTTTCTATCTTACTTTTATAGACATTGTGTGAAATAATATTTGAGTTGGCTTATGGAATACTTGAAGTACAGGCTGATGACCTAGCTGACATGATAAAGTATGTTACTCATCCTTTTAGTTAGCATGCTTTGTTATGGCATGCATAATGGGCAATAATTGATGCTTACCAAGTAATCGCACATATTTGCAAGTACTGAAAAGAGCAAGGAATTTGGAGTCCAAAAGAATATAGTTTGAATCCCTTAATTGAAATATGCTAGACACTTAATTCTCAGTTCAGCCATCTACTAGTTAAGTCATGTGTCAAATGAGGATAATAACGGAGAGCCAGTGTGATGTAGTAGATGGAGTCCTGGACTTTGAGTTAAGGAGACCTGGGTTCAAATCCTTCCCCTGACATTTCCTAGCTCTATCATCCTGAACAAGACACTTAACTGCTCTGAAATTCATTTCTTTCATCTCTAAAATGAGGAGGTTGGGGTAAATGACTTCTGAGGTCTGTTTTCAAGTTATATCCATTAAAATCTACTTCACATGATTGTTGCAAAGATCAATCAGTCAATAAACATTTATTAAGCACCGATTATGTACCAGACACTCTGCTAAGTACTGGAGATACAAAAAGAGGTAAAAGACAATTCTGTTCTCAAGGACCTTATAATCTAAGACAGTTTGTGTTAAACACTGAAAAACTTAGAGTGCTAGATCAATGTAATTGAAATTAATGTCTTTATGACTTTTGTTACATGCTTCAACGTCGAGGCATCCCAGTGGCATGCAAAGAGAAACACGTCTTAGGAAGTTCAGACATGAATTCTTTGTGCCTTGTCCTCATTACAAGATGACTCTCTCACACAATCCATTCCCACTAATTCCTTTCAGCCATTTTCTGACACAAATTAGAAGCACAGTGAAATACAATGTTGTGATGATCCCTCTGGAAATGTATGTTTGAAATTTAGTTTGGTTTCATCTTTTACCCAGAAGAGCAAGGTTAAGAACCATGAAACAACACTTCCCCCCCCCCCTTCCTCAGCTCCTAATGGTAAATTTAGTTAAATCACTTTATTCTTTTCCTCAGCTCTCATTTTCCCCAATTATTTCCTAACTAGATTTCTAGTAGAGGTGCTTTTAGGGCTGGGGTAAGGTTAAGGGGAAAAGAACCACTCATTTTTTTTCCAGTATCTTTGTGACATATGAGCTTACGATTTCCTACGTTGTACCACACACTCCTTGCATGACATTAAAACCAGTTAGTTTAAAGAAGACATGGGTATAATGCAGAAAACAATCTGATTCCCCCAAAAGAGCACTGGAAAACTGAGCAAGAAGCCAGCATCTTGACAGTGTAACTGACATGGAGCATTTAGAGACATCACACTAACAGTTTGGATTTCAACGTTGCTGTTAAATAAATAGACTATCTTACTACAAGCAACTAGAGACCATTCTAACATTCTCCAGTGTGGGCTGATTTCCTGTGTCAGTCTCCAGAACACATTCCTGGTTGAGCTGCAGGAAGATGGAATAAAAGGTCAGTAGCTCTCACTCAGTTAAGCCCCACGTTTAAGAAGGGAATAAAACAGTGAATGGTATTTCTGGTTGCAATTTGTAGCATTCAATTGAGGTAAGTAATGTTGACTATATTACTATTTACCAAGCTTTCTAAGATATTTCCCCCCGCTCCCCATTCACTATACCTAAAAGGGTTACTATGAAAAAATTGCTTTGAAAACCTTATAGCTCTATAAAAATGTTAATGATTACTGTTATTAATTCCAGAATTATTTTTTTTTCAAATTGGTCATATACAGGGTATCCTGAAGCTCTTTTAAGCTAGTTAAGCTTACAATTGCATTAAGACTTTTGGGACATTGTATATATATCCATCCATATAAGTTTTATTGAGACCTTTCAAAAACATTATAGTTATTTATGAAATTACTTCATTTTCCCTCTCCTCCTCCATATTGAACCATCACTTGTTTTAAGAAAAAGGAAAAAAAGGGAAAAAAGGAATTAAGCAAAAAAAAAATCGAATGATTTTGTTTGAACATCAGTGCACCATTCTCAACTAGTACTTCACTGCCTCTCTCCCACAGATGTATGCTTCATTATCTGTTCTCTGAGACCATTAATGGTTTTTCATTTATTCAGAATTCTGTTTCTTTTTATTGATCTTTTAGTTTATTTTGCAGTACTAGTCATATCCATTGTTCTTTTGGTTCTGCACATTGGAATCTGCATCTGTTCATTCAAGTCTTCTCAAATTTCATTGACTTATTCCTATTGAGATTTTTAATATTCCATTCCATTCCACAATAATATTCCATTATTCTCACATGACATATTTTCAAAAATCTCCATAACATTTGTGAGATTATTTCTGGAATTTTAGTAACAGAATCATATGATTCAGAACTAGAAAGGAATTTTATGATTAACCTCATTAATTTTACATTCCCAGAAATCAACATCTAAAGGAATAAAGTGATTTATAAACTAAGAATCAGAACTGGGATTCAAGCCCAGGTATTATGACCCCATTCCTTTTGACTCTTTCAGTTGAGGATATTAGAGAATTCACAGTTTAGAAGAAAAGGAAAAGAATTTGTATTCAGTTTCTGGAGTGCAATTAATAGTCAACCCATATTTTCACAGTGGGGAACCTTGGCTAACGTGATAAGCAGGTGTGTAGGACACCTCCATATTCAGGAAGGTAGGTCTATCTAGGTCCCCACCTTCATTTATATTTCATCTGTGCATATACTGTGATTTGCATACATTATATGTGGCAGAAGAGAAAATCATTTATCTGATCCTTATTTGTTGTTTATTTCCTCATTTATCTATCTGCCTATCTGTCTGTCTGTTTCTTTGTTTTGCTATAGGGTTGATTTTTGTTCTCAGATGTTGACAGATTATTTCTGAAAGGATTCTGGAAATCCAGAAAATGATCAGCAAGTCAAAGATATCAGTTTGCTTAAAAAAACACAAATACACCAATTATGCTGCCTCAAGACCAAAAAGGAGAAAAAAACAAAAAGCCTGTATAAATAAAGTGGCAGTTGGTATGGGCTAGGTAGACACAGGATGCTGCCACTGGAGGCAACTGCATCCACACTTGGTGCAATTTTCTGCTTTGTATGAATTGTACAGAAGCAGATTGTCAATTAATTAATTAACAGATTAAGTCAGGTAGTATATATATTTTCTCACTACATTTAGGGCAATAGTGGTTAGGTCAGATGGTATTAAGTGTCTGTGTGAGGGCTGTCCCAAATGCTACTGTATGCCACTGCTTGCCAGATGGTGTTTACCTGAAAATTCTTAAGTGTGCCTTCAACTTACATGAACTGATGCTAAGTGAAGTGGGCAGAACCAGGAGAACACTGTACACAGTAACAGCAACATTGTATGATGACCAACTTTGATAGACTTAGCTCTTCTCAGCAATGCAAGGATTGAAGACAGCTACAAATGACTCGTTTATGGAAGATTCTATCCACATCCAGAGAAAGAACTGGGGAGTCTGAATGCAAATCAAAGCATACTATTCTCTCTCTCTCTCTCTCTCTCTCTCTCTTTCTCTCTCTCTCTCTCTCTCTCTGTCTCTCTCTCTCTCTCTCTGTCTCTCTCTCTCTTTCTCATTTCTTCTTTCTCATGGATTTTCCCTTTGGTTCTAATTTTTCTTTACAACATGACTAATGTAGAAATATGTGTAATACTATTGTACATGTATAGCCTATATTATATCAGATAGCACACTCTCTTGGGGAGAAGGGAGCAGAGGGAGGGGTAGATAATTTAGAAGTGAATGCTCTAATTATAGAAGTGAATGTTGAAAACCAAAGACCAATAAAGAAAATTAATAAAGCTTATAAATATATAAATTTTATTCTAATTTAAAAATTAATAAAATAAATTTAAAAATTAACAAAAATTTGGGAAGACTGGGATGAACAGATGCAGAATCCATTGTGCAGAACCAAAAGAACAATGGATGTGATTAGTACTGCAAAATAAACTAAAAGATCAATAAAAAGAACTTTCTAATTCAGAAGTGAATGTTCTAATTATAGAAATGAATGTTGAAAACTGAAAACAAAGAAAATTAATAAAAAAGAAAGAAATCCCTTCAATTGCCTTGTGCTCTCCTAGCCTCATGGGACTTCATAGCCATAGAACTTTATATAGGTATAGGAAGATGACCTAGATTACGCTCAAAAATTGATAAAAGGGGAAAACCTGTTATCCTTGATCTGGCTTTTGAGAGTTTCTTTTTAATCTTATATGCTTTATATTTTGTAAACTTTCACAGGTATCCCATGCTCTAATGATACATATTTTATTATGTAAACATTTCAGGACTCAGATTTCTTATCTGTAAAATAAACAAGTTGGACTAAATGATTTCAACTGTCCCTTCCAGCTGTAAAAGTCACAGGATGTCAGAGGATTGCATTTGGATGTGACGTTAGAGACAGCATAGTCCAACTCCCGTTTAGTCTACCCCCTGGTTTAAAAAATCCACTACTGGAGCTGATTTCATGAGCTTAGGAACTCTCCAGTGTTTATGATTTAGTAAACAAATCCTCTGGTGTTGCCTGAAATGCAAAGAGCTTAGTAACTTGCCCACTGAACCTATATCTTCCTGAAACCAAACCTAAAACTCCCTCAACTATGCTATGTTGCATCTCTGAAAACATAGCATCCTTTTTTTTACCCCACAGTCCAGCAGCATTGTGAGAGCCAAATTACATGTTTAAATTGAGGAAATGTACCGATTAGCTTATAATTTACAGATGTGAACATGATTTATGTTGCATGGAAAATCATGTACATGTTTGAAAATTATAGGTTAATGGGTGCACTTCTCCAATTTGAATATATGCTTTAGTTTTCAGTATGCTTTAGAATTGCACATTAAAAGAGGACATCGTGCATTCAGCAATGATTTTCTCCAACCATGTCAGAAATTTGGGTAAATTGATATTAATGCCATATATACCCACACATGCATTAACAAGTAAATATCTTTGTTTATTATTCTGTGTATGTAATAGAAAGTCTACACAGATTATTTAAAATAATGGTAAAATCTGAGCTTACACAAATTTATATAGTGTTACTATGTAAATAGTAAATTTACTATGTAATAGTAAATTTATGTAGTGCTTGCTACATATGCGAATTAGACACAAATGCCATTGGAAACCAGAAGGGGGAGTTGCCTAGTGATTAAAGCAGAGGAATAGGAGTCATAAGCCACGGAGTTGACTCTTGCCTCTGTTGTAAGCTTACTCTGGAAATAAAGTCACTTAACCTTTCTGGCTTTCTTTTACTCTATTTGTGAAGTGACAATGATAGCATAACCAGTGTCTGAAACATGGTCTCTGTATCAGCTTGTGACTGGCAATTTCTTCTGCATTATACCCTTGTCTTAGGGCACCAGGAAAGAGTTGATCATCTCAAGCAAGACTAACTTACTGTGGCATGATTTTAAATGGGAGTGGGGCAGCCCATATCTCCCTCTACTGGGGCCTTACTCTTCTTACCTTTTTGGTTTCTAGAATTTGAGCTGGAAGTTTAGGCTTAACAGCTGGTCACTAGCTCTTTTTTTAAATATATACACACACACACAAATATATAATTTATTTATTTATTTTTAATTTTCAACATTCACTTCCATAAGATTTTGAGTTTTAAATTTTCTCCCCCTTTCTTTCCTCCCCCTGCCCAAGATGGCATGCAATCTGATATAGGTACTACTTATACATTTGTATTAAACATATTTTCACATTAGTCATGATATAATGAAGAGTTGGAAGGAACCACAAGAAAGAAGAAACAAAACAAAGCAACAAAAGAAAAGGAGAGCAATAGGGTGCTTCCATCTGTATTCATACTCCAAAGTTCTTTCTCTGGATGTGGTTAGCATTTTCCATCATGAGTCTTTTGGAGTTGTCTTAAATTCTTGCATTGCTAAGAAGAGCTAAGTCTGTCAAGGTCAGTCATTGCACAATGTGGCTATTACTGTGCACAGTGTTCTGGTTCTGCTTATTTCACTCAGCATCAGTTCATTTAAGTTCAGGTTTTTCTGAAGTCCACCTGTTCATCATTTCTTATAGTACTATAGTATTCCATTACATTCATATGCTGCAACTTATTCAGCCATTCCCTAATTGATGGACATATCCTCAATTTCCAATTCTTTGCCACCCCAAAAAGAGCTGCTATAAATATTTTTGTACTTGTGTTCCTTTTCTCCCATTTTTATGATCTCTTTGGGATACAGACCTGGAGGTGGTGTTGCTGGGTCAAAGAGTATGCACAATTTTATAGCCCTTTGGGCATGTTGATCACTCTTTCAGCCCGACTCTCTCTGACCTAGGGAAAAGAGGGTGTGAAGGAAGCTTCCTTGATGAAGACACTAAGAAGCATCTTCCCTTAGTGGATGGCTAGAGTTTGATGATATCGCCCCTTGTTGATGGCAGTGAGGTGGTTTCCTCTGAAAGACAGCAGGACCCAGTCAAAGGGCATTTGGGTGCACCTGTGGGAACTGGGAAGAGAAAACAGGGAATTTAGCTCTCAGCTCTCATTTAGCTCAGAATTTAGCTCTCAATTTAGAACTCAGAATGTTCTTTTTAAAACTATAGTTCATTTCTTTTAATTTTGCCTCAGGAAATTAATTTAACCTACATGCCTAATATGTAGTTTTTATGGGGATCCCTCAAAGAAGGGAAAATAAAGTAAGATTCAAATGAGATAGTGTAAAAATGAACCAAGATATTTATGTACCATGATGAGAATTAGTGCGTAGTTATTGATGAAATATGAATCTAGATGACTCACAATGGTTGTGATCTGAGCATGTTCAGTTGGTACTGAGCTGATAGCTACATGTAGGGTTGTTAATTACCATCAGCTCACAGAGTAAAAGTGAAATGATGCTTTCCCTCTTCTTCCAAGTGATGATTTACATAGTCAGTCACCAGACAGTTATATTAATTAATTATTATATGCTACACACTGTGCTAAGCACTGGGGATACAAGGAAAGGAGGAATAAGTCCCTGTCCTGACGGAGCTAACGTTCTAATGGGGCAGACAATATGCAAGCAGCTCTGTACATGCAAGATATGTACGGGATAAATTGGAGATAATTGTTCACATGTGTATCATGCGAAAGGTGGGGCAGCTAGATGGTAAAGTGAATAGAGCACTGGATTTACAATCAGGAAGACTTCTTGAGTTTTAATCTGGCCTCAGACACTTACTAGCTGGGGGACCCTGGGCAAGTCATCTTACCCTGGTTGCCTCAGTTTCCACATTTGTAAAATGAGTTGGAGAAGAAAACAGCAAACCCCTCCAGTATTTTTTGCCAAGCAAACCCCAAAAGGGGTCACAAAGAGTCAAACACAAATGACCAACAACAGCCACAAATTTTGGGAAAGGTACTTTGCTAATTATTTTGTAAATATTATTTCATTTGATAAAGACTCTATCAGTAAAGGAGACCTGAAAAGGCTTCTTAAGAGGTAAGATTTTAGCAGAGTCCTAAAGGAACAGATCGATTAAAAATGAGATGTGAGAGAGAGAGAAGAGTAAAAGATAATGATGAGGTTTCAAACATAAGTGACTGGATCCTGCAGACAGAAACGTTAAACTCAGAAGGGGAATAAAATTTGAGTGAAAAATATTTGGTTCAGTTTTTGGCATACTAAACCCCAGGTGCTCTTGGGGTTCTGTAGGCAGTTGGAAATGTGACTCTGGTTCTTAGAAGGACTGAAACTAAGATATAGATTCGAAAGTCATCGATGTAGAAATGGCTGTTGGGGCTGTGATGGCAAGAAAGGGCCCAGGATAGCATCACATTAATGGGTTAGGAAGAAAATAAACAGCAGAGAAGTAATGATTAGAGCAATAGGAAGAGAACTAATTGGAATTTATTCTAACTCCTCTGCCTAGCATTTAAGGCCCTTAACAGCCTGGCTCCTCACTATCTTTCTAAGCTTATTTTAAATTGTGTTCCTATAATGCGCTCTACTTTCTAGACAAACTAGATGAGTCTCTGCTCCACCCTACCAACAGCAACAATAATAACAACACATGCTTAGTACTATCTCCTCTCCAGAGGAGGGTTCAAGCTGTTCCCTAAACCTAAAGTATTCTCTCTCCCACTCAACTTACTTAATTCTTACCTATCTTTTATAGTCCAGCTCAAATGATAACTCCTCTAAGAAACACATCCATTTGGTAAAACCTTCCACCTATCTCATGACACATTTTGTTTTGCAGTAACTTAAAGGCATTTATTGTTTTAATTATATTATGATTATCTGTATTTGTATTTTATTCCTTGCTAGACTACAGATTACAAGAGGTTCGGAATCATTTCTTATCTAAACTTTAAACTTCCTCAGTACCTGGTAACATTGTCAACTCACAGTTATTTCTTAATAAATGGTTGCTGAAAGAAGAAAATAAAAAGGAAAGAAGGAAGGGAAAAAGGAAAGAAGGAAAGAATGAGAGGGAAAGAATTATCATCTGGGAGAGAAAGGATGTTGACCAATTCCCATGACCATCCACTGTGGCACTCTATTTATCAAAACTTCCTTTTTCAGTTTCCCTTTCTGTCAAGGTCTTGCTCTTGATTAGTTAATGTAATAAACTTACAGCCTTAAAAAACCTCAACAATTTCTTATTCACCTCCCGAATAAATTATAAACTCCTTAGTCTGGCATTCTAGACTCAACAAAACGAATCCAGCCTATCTTTGTTGCCTTTTCTCACATGAAGTTCTTTATGTACTGCATCCCTCAGCCACACTAGATTACTCCCAGTTAGTCAAATATATCCCTCCCATATCTCCAGTCAGAAAATATCTTCCCTCTTCAGAAATCTTATGGCACTTTGCCACCCTCATATTAACCTTTGACCTTTTATATCATAGTTTATTAGTATATATGCTTTATCATCCCTATTGGCATATGTACATATGTATGTGTATACGTACATATATATACATACATATATGTGTATATATATATATATATATATACACCTGTATGTGTGTGTATGTATGTATGCTTGAACCCCATAAAGGTAGATTTGTCTTGTTTGTTTTTGTATCTATTCTACAATCTAACACAATGCTTCATGTGGGATAAGTGCTTAAAATATATTCAAGTAATAAACGCTTCCTACATGTTCATGCAAAATGTTGTCTCTCATTGCAAGAATTTCAAATATTGTGCCAGGCTGTTGACAGAAATACTTTTTGCCAATGCCCAACTTAAGTTCTGCTATATAGACATCCTCTAATTACTATTAACTATTAGAACTGAACTGTATTGACCGACGATGATAGCTTGCTGGAACAACTCTTGGTCTAACACTTTGGGGAAGAAAATATCTGGTGAGTGGGATTCTTAATAAATTCAATCATTCTTATCTGGCAGCAAGATTGGGATGACAGTTTGGAGGGCTTGTGCTGCAGCCCTATGACAAAAAGTACTGTGCTGTCTAGTTAAATAAAATAGTAGGCACTGATTTGCATATAATTTGCATAAGATTTGCAAGCAGTTCAGTTAATGTAGAAATGTAAGGAAATCTACTTTCCCCCTTCTTTTTCCTTCATCCCCCTTGCCTTATTCTATGTGATGGTTGCTATTGTCACTGAAAAAAAAATGGTTCAATTTTCTGTTCTAAGGTATTCTGTTATGTTAAAAAAAATCTTTTGTCGCTGTCTTAAAGCAGTTTCTGAGAGAAACTGCCTAAATCTGGTATAAATCAATAAACCGAGAGTTTTCTCCTTTCTGGAAACACTGGGGTACTGCATCCTTTCAAGGCAGGATATAGTAGAGAGCAGGAACACACTAAACAAACCACTCAGGACAAAGATGAGATATTCTAGTTGAAAGATAGCTACAGAAGCAAAAGACTCATGATTGTGTGACAAACATCAGAGGAAAGGGATTCTTTCAGAAGAAATCACTGTACTCTGATAGAGAGCAGGGATTTGAGATTGAGTTAAGTCAAGGATGGTATATGATGTAGAGAAAAAAAGGCTTTCTCTAAGGCCATACCTAGTTTTTAAAGAATAGAAGAATTGGTGACTTACACATGAAAACTTGACTCAGATGCTTTCTAGACCAGGTTGGTAGTTTATTCTTGAGGAAGGTTTCATGCTAGTACCATATTTGATAGCTGAATACATACAGTGAGTAATCTGTGAATGCTTATTGATAGATTGATTGAAGAAGTATTTCTCATCCTTCCTCTTATCAATGTTGCTAAAGGTTTCTCTGACCCTTCCTACTCCTGTCCTAGATCATTCCTCATTCAGACAGATATGTCTCTATCTGTATCTGTATCTGTATCTATATCTATATCATCTGTCTATGTATTCTTATACATATCTAAAGCTAAAGCTAGAAATAGATATAGACACAGATATAGATATGATATAAATCCTACTGGATCCATTAGCACTACCACATCCCTTTTCAGGTCTCCAAAATGCCAATCTCTTAGGTCATTCTCAAAAATATAGGAAGTAGGGATCCCCTATTTCCCCAGTAATGGGATTTCTATCCTGTTCTTCTATGACAGAGTCATTTATCATAACTTTAAAAATGCTCTTTGGCCTTATTTTCATATCCTTCCACCTCTCCCTACCCCCTTTTTTTCATTCATTACAGACCTGCCTTTGTAGCATAGTTCACCAAGGAGAATCTTTCTTAGTTTCCCGTGTCCTGATACTGCTTCAACAACAGTCCAGCCACAATCCAAATTAAAAGTACTAACTGAGAAATAGAAAATACTCATAGCAAAGATTCAGGCAAATTCATCATTAACTTAGTGGGCCTATTTTTAATGCTTATCTAAATAGAAATGTTCTTACAAGTCCCAAACCAGAAGAGAAGCAAACACCTCAGTTCTGTTTTTCTCATCATCCTCTCCCCTTGCCCTCCTTCAACCTTTCTGCTTTCCTCTTTATTTTCTATTCTGTGTCAAATATCTTTCTGTGCATTGCCCTCTCATCTCCAAAGCCCTGCCTCTTTTTGGACCTTTGGTTTTAGACACACAAACACACATATATATGCAATTAAATGCAGGCTTTGACTTTTCGCCTGGGAAACTGGAGGGATAAGGTGAGCTAAGCTTTTAATTACAAGTACCCATTCTGGGAGGCAGGGAATTTGAGCTGCCGGCAAACCACCGCTGCTCTGCTTAATCCCGTCTTTCAGGGAAGCAAAATAAAAAAAAATCCATCTCCGAAAAGGTTGACTTAATATATTGGACATTACGCTTTTTAAGATTTTCTGAGTAGACGTTGCTTTAAAACCATGTGAAATCGTTGTTGTTATTGAGGTGACATTCTAATGTGTCTATAATCCTTTGATCCCTTTCAGTTTATTCTATGATTGTTCTAGTTCTTTTCTCAAAAGTTTTCTACCGGGGGCAGCTAGGTGGCGTAGTGAGTAGACCGCAGGCCCTGGAGTCAGGAGGACCTGAGTTCAAATGTGCCTCAGACACTTGACACATTTCCTAGCTGTGTGACCTTGGGCAAGCCACTTAACCCCAATTGCCTTTCCTTCCCCCCTGCCAAAAAAAAAAGTTGTCTGTTGATAAACTGGGATTTTAGCATTGTGCACTTTTGTAACCCCTTTCATCCAGAATCTCAGATCACTTTGCAAATACTGATTATCATAATCGAATGTCACTGGTAAGTTGTTTAGTGTGGTTAAGCAGTTTCACTCCCAATTTACAGTTTGAGGTCTAGAATACAGAGAACCTGCCTAGCTTTTGGAGACTCAACCAATTTTTAATGGAGCAGCTGGGTATGACATCTGCTGACCCTGTCTTCTAGGTAGTCTTTCAATGCACTTGTTAGATAATAATCCCTCTCTCAACTATAATCCAAGTAAGAAGAGATACTGTCACCAGACTGTCACTGAGGATTCAAATACAGGAACTTTTCCCTGGAACACAATAAGCATTGAAGCATCATTTCCAGCTTTATCGATCAAACATTTAACTAACATTTATTAATTCCTTACTATCCTCCAGGGGCTTTACTAAGTGCCAAGATTTAAAGATAAAAAAGGAACAGTTCCTGCCCTCAAGAAACCTCATTCCCTTTATGTGAGGAGATAGCTTATTTAAGTATATACATATTGTGTATATATAAAGTACATATTCTAAAAGGTACAAGGTAATTGTGAGGGGAAAAAACTGGTAGCTCTGGGTGAGGCTCTGCTGGAGACACCTCTAATTGGCTCACAATCCAAGTACTAAATTTTCACTAAGAACATTTGCACCTTAGAATTGACAATCACTACAAATCAAGGCTTAATTTGTTGTTTTCTTAATTGTCTAGATGTGAAAAACTTTAATAATGCAGATTAAATTTAAAAGTATATGTATGTGCATACATATTCCACCCACCATTGGATTGTTAAACATTTACCAGCATAGCCCTGGAAGGGAGGAAGATCAAGAAAACCTTCATGTGGAAGGCAGCACCTGAACTGAGCCTTGAAAAAAACTAGCCATTGAAATATTTGAAGGTGTGGAGGGAGTGCATACCCAGCATAGGGCAGGAGAGATAGAGTGTTATGTATAAGGAAGTCCACTTTGTCTATATCTGTAGAGTGATTGAGAGAGAGTGATGTGTAATAAACTTGAAAAAGTTAGGCCAGAACCGGGTGAGCAAGGGCTATGCCAAATAGAAGAATGCGTATTTGATCTTGGAGATAATGGGAAGCCACTGGAATTTATTGAGGAGAGGGAAGTGACATACGCCTATAATTTATGAATGCCACTTTGGCAGCTATGTGGAAGATGGATTACAGGGGGAGGGGAAGAGAATTAGGAAAGGACACCATTTAGGAGGATTTTGGTATAGTATTAGCAAGGGATATTAAGGTCAGAAGAAGTATAGTGTCCATAAGAATCAAGTATAGTGTCCATAAGAATGAAGAGAAGGATGCAAGAGATAATGTAGAAGATTAGATAGATAGATAGATAGATAGATAGATAGATAGATAGATAGATAGATATGACTTGGAACCTTATTGGATGTCTAATGTGAGGGAAAAGGAAAACTCAATGATGACTGAAGTTGTGAACCTAGGAGTCTAGAAGAATGGTGGTATCCTCAACAAAAATCAGGGTGTCTTACTTTAAAATATGTACTCACTTTTTTGCTAAGCTATGGATAAGGAGCCTAAGCCCCAGAATGGCTATGTGATTTACCCAAGATTACATTAGTAGTTGGTAACACTCTATCTGTCTCTGTCTGTCTGTCTGTGTCTCTGTCTGTCTCTGTATCTCTCTGTCTCTTTCTGTCTCTGTCTCTCTGTTCCTGTCTGTCTGTCTCTCTCTTTCTCTGTCTCATCTATCTATGAATGAATAAAACATTTACTTAGTGCTTAATATGTACAGTTCCTGCTGTCAAGGTGCTCACATTTAATGATAGAGACAATAGTGATAGAAAGATTCAGCTGCAACTCAGATGAAAAGGTCCCATGATGCTTAAGAACTAGCAGCAAAGCAGATGGTGATGCCTTTTCTTTAATGTTGTTCCCACTGATAAAATAACATCAGTTTCTCACTTTGAACCATTTGACAGTACCAAGGACTCTGATGGAAATAACCTTCCTATCTGAGCCAACGGTCACTGTGGCTTTAACACCTATAGGGGAAGTTACCAGGTGTCATCTGCACAGGAGTTGATTCCCAGGATAATAGCTGAGGGCATTGGGCTGGAAATAGTGCTATTACCAAGGTTCTTCGTTAGGTCTAGGGCTGTGAAGTGTCTCCACGAGGGTCAGAAGTGAGATGGTGGTTAAGGTGATGGTAGTTTGACTTTCTGGACACATGATACATTCTGTTTTTCCTTCAGAGTGCTATGCTCCTTCATCCAGGCTGGTTTGTCTGCTCTGTGTGTGGCAGTTGGGGAGCAATTTGTAGAGATGGTGACCCCCTTCTCCACGGAAGTTGCTTCCTCAACTGATATTTACGTGGCAAGAACTGGTGGTCTGGGGAGTGTTGCCCTTTCCAGAGTTCTTCAGCTTATAGGCCTATTGGTGAAAATTGTTCAGCAGCTTTGGCTGCTGATGTTGGGCCTCTTCTCCACAATGACCTATCCTCTCAATGATGGCCATAAGGGCTGAGCTAGATACAAATCTGATGGTTTTGGAGGTACTGCTATTCCCAAAGCGCTTGGGATCAGAGTCTTGGACTGCCTGCATTAGGATCCAAGGGGAAATGGTGGTCAAGCTGGTGATGATGATTTTATTTGCTTGGCTCATTCTGCTATCTATCCCTCTCTCAGGGTGAGTCTCTCCTCCCCCACATCAGCTAAGCTAGTTTGTCTACCCTTTGGGTGGCAGCTGGTGATGTATCTATCTATCTATCTATCTATCTATCTATCTATCTATCTATCTATCTATCTATCTATCTATCTATTGATATATATATGCATATATGTGTATCTAGTTAAATATCTAATCTATTTATCCCAAAGGAAATGTGAGATGTGCAAATTTAGAGACATTCCAAATGTTCATAGAAACGTTTTGTGCCCAACTTGTGGTATAGCCTTTTGGATTCATCCTCTGATGGTCTGATCAGACACATCTGATATGTTGAACAACGTTGTACAACAACAACAACATATGTTGTACTTTGACCCTGACGTAGCGATGTGTAACAACAATGTTATTCGCAGCTGCTGTGGGGGTGAAGGACCAACACAAGACCAGCACACAAAAGGGCTGCTACCACAGGTTCTTTGATCTGCTTTTCTAAGGAAAGCAACTTTAAGGGGTTAACAATCTTACTTTAATTAAGTATACATATATCATTCACTTAGTTCAGGGGGGAAAAGGCAGCACCCTGAACTTCAGAGCAAACACAAACAGAAATTGCAAACAGAGACAACATAAACAGATCAACATTTTTGTCTAACCAAATTACAAGAACCAACATCTGAGTTTTCAAAGCCTGGGGTAGGGAGGGGCTGCTTCAGTGGCTTACCCAGAGTCTCATCACCAACATTCTTTCAATAAGTGTGCCGCCAAAGGCAAAACACCAACCTCAGATATTATATACACATCTCAGGGTCAAGGGTCTTCATTACCAGGTGACTCAAACCCTTGTGAACTAGGCCTTCCCTTGACGTAAGCAGGTCATCAAAAACTCCTTCAATGAAAGATTGCTTAGTGCTGAGAAGCACTCCAAAACAAAGACAACAAAAAGTCCACTTTGCTTGCCATTACATTTGATTGGCAAGACTCATCAAAGGTACTTGATTACCTCAGCATTCCAAAAGAGAAAACAGTAAAAAAGTTCCGTCTTAATTACTATAACATGATGTCATTTTGGTCCTCTTCAAGTATGAAGGACAACTCTGCGCGTGTGTGTGCACATGCATGCATGCGTGTGTGTGTGTGTGCATGCATGTGTGTGTGATGCTATTCTATAAAAACTGATAATTCTGAGTAGTAATATTTGTATATCATCTTCAGGAACTTGACATCATTTCAATCAGTTTTCCTTTCTCTATGCTCATTGATAAGATTCATCCTCTTCCCCCTTTTTTTTAAATGTCATAATCAATTCAATTCAAAAAGATATTTATTAAGTACCTACTGTGTGCCAGGCACTGTGCTAAGGGTAGTTTAAAATTTTAACCATTTTCTTTAATCCTTCCAGGTTTCAGAATAGATTTATACAGACATGTGTGGGTAAGAAGGAATACAGAGCCAAGAGCAACAAGGTACAATCAGGACAACTTGCTGATAACTTCCAAACTCTATAGCACAGAAGGAAAAGAATACCAGGGCTCTAGGTGACACAAGTAAATGTGAAAAATTTTTCAGGGACATTTGACATCTCTGATGTTACAGGCAGGGAAAGGTCAGGATTGGCTGGCTGAGAAGACATAGGAATATGAGTTCCAGGCAGTTCGTAGAAAAGGCCAAGACGTATTGGGTCCAAAGCAGAGAGAGTTTACACAAAAGAAGTTAAGATCAGAATATCAGAGTCTATTTTTTAAAATTAAATTAAATTAATTTTTTTTAATTAGATAATAATAAGTATTCTCATTTCAGAATAAGCGGTGAAACTCAGGTGGAACAGAGATTATGTGAGTGGTGTGGTGGATACCTCTAAGAATTATTTTTGCAGGAAGACACCAACCAGAAATGTAGAGGAATTTTCCATCATCTTTTGTAACTATTCATTAATTCTCTGCAATGTGGACGCTCTTCTCACAAGGCACATTCACCTCCCCTCTCTAGTCTCAGTGCCTGAAGGTACCGCAGAGAATAAACCAAGCTATTTAATCTATGAGGCTAGAATAACCTATATATACAGGAGAGTAAGTATAGAGAAAGAGGCCTTTTACTCCAAGTAATAGGTGGCCAGAGTCTCTGCTGGACTTTAAGATTCTAAGTAAACTAACATGACATTAAGAAATATCAAGTCTTTTTTGTTTCCAGGTAGATATTTAGAGGCTGACAGTAAGCATATGCAGTGTGGTCTCTTGCCTAGAGTCAGGGGAAATTAAAAGGCTCACTTTGGCCTGAATGAATTTTTATCAGAATAGCAAAGCCTTCCCAGTGAAATGAGCAAGTGTGTTGCCTCATTTCCTCCTGGGCTAAGTTTCACAGAGAATTTGACCCATTCTGTCTTAACCTAGGGGAAATTCTTTTCCTGACTCCCATATGAGTCAGGTGCATTTATTACATGAATCTTTCTGAAGAGTCAGATTGTATGTGGAAGAAGGAAAGAGAGTTGGTAAATGAATGGGAGGATAATAGGTTAATAAAAAAGCTTCAATCAGTGGCAGTGTGTTACAGGAATCTTCATTCTTGACACACAGTTTCTTTTACTCGCATCCCGCTTTTGGCCAGATGATTGTTAGAAATTCTGTTTAGAGGTATCTTTCTGTATAAAACCTTCCACAAAACTGACCCACAGATTTAAAACTAGCACCTAATTTCTGCAGCCTACTCAAGTCAATTTCATTAAATTTCTCATTCTCATTCTCCCTTCTTCCCTCCACTATTACGGAGAGAACAGTTATTAGTATGAATCATTCTAAATGCAATAGTGATCATGGGGTGGGGGAATGTGAGAATATCTACTTGTAAGTTGGTATGATACCAGCCTAGGCTCTGGATTCAATAACTTCCCATAAACACTCTGTTCTCTTTTTCATACTCAGTATCAGCCAGCGACATATGCTGGCTCATATTATTCAAACTACAGGATCTCTTGGGTCATAGATCTATGATCAGGCCAAACATCTATGGGCTACAATTATTCTATAAAGTAAATCAGGCCGACCTCTAAGACGGAAGGACCAAAGATAGAAAAGGTTGTTGCTCCATCCAGAGATTATGACCATACAAAAAAAATGTACCACTAATTGTAACTAATATTCATGAATAACTTACTTCTTAAATCTAGAAGAAGAGTCAGAGAAGTAGAATGAGAAGCACTTAAATCCTTTTTGTTGTTGATATCATTTTAAAGCATTTATAAAGACTGTAATGAAATAGATTTTCTCTCAAGAGGCATATTTTTCTGAGTCAGAGACAAAAAGTACTGCAGATATGTTTCAGCAGGAAAAAAAATATATCTACATCTGAAACATTGTTGAATTATAAATGATAATAAAAAGAAAGTCCAAATATTCCTGTATCCAAGTACTAATCATGCCTGACCTTAGCTTAAAAAAAAGCAACCAAGAAAAGAAATTCCCTCCTTATAATACCATTGCTTATATTTACACATATATCACCTCAAAGAGCAGTGCAGGAGCCAAAGCATTTCAGACTAGAATTATAGTTGAGATTAGCTAGATTCTATTCCAAGAATATCTTTATGGTGATCACTTGTCACTTGTCATTACGCATAAATCCTTCCGGTCTTCTTTCCTCAGTTTCAGCTTGAGCTTAACTTACACTTGAAAAATCACTCTTTATCTCCATCCTCTCCTCTTCTAGACTATGGGAGCCAGTTTATTCATCTGACTGGCTGCCAATTTGCCCTGACTTTGCTGTTACCAACACTATCCAATTTCCCTGTTTCTTCCTCTTAGCTTGAGCCATAAAAGGAATTTTTCATTTACTTATCAGCGACTGAGAGCACATATGTTTTGAGCCATATGTTGAGCACATTGGTAAGTTCTAATAAGCAGCTCAGGACAGCTTGCACTGGGTAGCATTCGTTTGTGCCCTCTTGGGAAAACAAACAGTTTTCTTGGAATTGAGATAGTTGGGTTCAAGTCCAGACTCAGCCACTTACTTGTTGTGTTTTGTTGTTGTGTAGTCGTGCCCGACTCTTCGTTATACCATTTGGGGTTTTCGTGGCAGAGATACTTGAATGGTTTGCCATTTCCTTCTCCAGCTGGCTTTACAGATGAGGAAACTGAGGGTTAAGTGGCTCACCCAGGGTCACGTAGCAAGTAAGTGTCCGAGGCTGGATTTGAGCTCAGGAAGATGAATCTTTTCGACTACAGGCCTGGCACTCTATACAATGCACCAACAAGCTGCCCATACTTGTATGACCATAATTAAATCATTTTACCTCTTGGGATTCAGTTTCTTCATGTTCAAAAAGAAAGGTTGGGCTTGGTGAAGTAAGGGGAAAAAAATGACTGGATTTGGAGTCAGAGCATCTAGAGTCAAATCCTGGCTCTAAGAATTTTGTATGATAGACTCTGTTGCCTCTAATACAAGAGTACAGTTTGCCATTTATACTCTGCATCAGACTAAAATAAGTAAAATATATTTGAAGGTATTTTGTTTGCAAGTATTTGGCAGATTCTATTTTTTGTAGTAAAATTCAAAATATGGGTCTATATGAAACAAAATAAATGGAGATTTTTAAAAATTCTATATGACCTTGAGCAAATCATATAATGACACTAGTAACAACTAGCATCTATATAACAATTTAAGGTTTACAAAGAACTTTACATATGGTACCTCATTGGAGCCTCACAAAACCTTGGGAGGTAGGTGCTATTATTTTATGTAATTTACAGATGAGGAAACTGAGGCAGACAGGTTAAATGACTTGCCCATGGTTACACAGCTGGGAAGTATCTGAGGAAGATTTTAGCCAGCTCCAAGCCCAGTGCTCTATCCACTGTGCCTCCTGATCATCACTTAATACCTCTGAATCTCAGTTTCATCATTTATATAATGAAGGGATTTGACTGGATGACCAATTAAAGTTCCTTTTAGCCCAAAATCTATGATCTTATGATGACTGAGTTCCTTTCTACTTCTAGCTTCTGTGAGTCTCTAGATTATTGAGAAAAAAATGGATATCTTATGATGATGATATAGAAAAAATATACAAACTGATACATTTTAAAAAACTCACCCCTTCAAAAATATGAGTATTTGGGAATCAAACTCTGTTGAGAATGATCACAGCATATTTGTTTCTAGATATATTAATATTTTATTTTATTATTTTCCTCTGAGACAATTGAGATTTAGAAGTGATCTGAGCTGGTGTAAGATAGAGTAAGGCCTTGTTTTCAGAGAAACTGAGGTTTTCAGTTTCGAGTCTCCAAAGTCAGGATGATTTAATGCAGGTCACAAGGCTTCTTGGAGCAGCTATTTTTGGAATCTTTAAAAGTTGGAACAGCTCAGAGGTATTGACCCCAGCCATTGAGTGTTCTGGAGAGGAAAGATGAATCTAGACATGCTGCTAAATTCCGTTTTGGTTAGCTATGAGGAGGTTAGGTTGAAGGAAGAAGCTTGGGGGTGGACCTAGGCACCAAGAGGAAAATTAATAAATATACAAATAAACCACACTTCCTATGTGGCTGGAATAGCTGGTATTTATATAGCATTTTTGAAGGTTTACAAAGTACTTTGCATACATTTTCTCATTTGATCTTCAATCAATGAAGTCCTATGAGAGATCCCTGTGGTTTAAATTAATAATTCTAAGGGCCTAAATAACCTCCATACCTGCTCCTTGCTCACTTTGCCTATAAAAGGGAAAGCAAATTCCTTGAGAGCAGGAAGTTTTGTCTTTGTATCCAACAGTAGCTAAGAGAATACCTGGAATATACCAAGGCAGTAAGTCAACAAATATTTATTTAGCACCTACTATGTGCCAGACAATCTGCTAAGTGCTGGGGATATGAAGAAAGGCAAAAGACAGTCCCTGACCCTAAGGAACTCACAGTCCAATGGAACAGATGTTTAATCTTTGTTGATTGGGGCAGCTAGGTGGTGCCATAGTGCACAGAGCACCCAGCTTGGAGGTAGGAAGACTCATATTTCTGAGTTCAAATGTGGCCTCAGACACTAGCTGTGTGACCCTGAGCAAGTTACCTAACCCTGCTTGCCTCAGTTTCCTCATCTGTAAAATGAGCAGGAGAAGGAAATGGCAAACTATTCTAAGAGTCTTTGCCAAGAAAACCCCAAACGGAGTTATGAAAAGTTGGACGCAACTGAACAACTTTGTTGTTTGATTTGCATTGTACTATCTCATCCTTATGAAGTGTGATTCTAGGATAATAACAAGACTGATTTTTAAACAAACGCACACATGTTAATGAATATAGTCCTTCAAAGTAGTAATATTGGGAGATCCTGCGCTTATCTAAATGGGGCTGCTTTAGTTCCAAAGCCTTTTGGAGCTTCTCCAAAACAAGTTTATGACTCACACAAGGAAATTCTTACCTTATATTCTCACTCTTTATGTATGATCACAGATTTAGATCTGGAAGGGAACCTTTGAAATAATCTTATCCAATTCTCTCATTTTACAAATGAAGACTTAAACAAATAGTTTAGGGTCACACAAATAAATGTAGAATAATTTAATGCATTTGTGACATGACTCCAAGGTCACATTGCAAGTTACTAACAGAGATAGCACCGTACAATAGGTTTCCCACTCATGTTTTATCTTTTTGGGTCATTTATCAAAAACGAAAAATAATTTCATTAGAGCTCCTGAATCTTCTGCTCACTTATGTGCTTTTTTTTTTTTTTGGCCAATTCATAAGGTGGGAACTCTAATTTCCCCTACAATGCATACTGCAGGGAAAGAAGGGATTGTGAAGTGTAGTGTCCTTCCCTCCTTTTTCCTCCAGAAAGTAGGACCAGTGTCACTAGAATATCCTTGCACACCTGAACCCTTAGCAGTGACATGGCTTAGGAGAAAGTTCCACTTATCTGACCCACCCAGGTTATGGCTCCTAGAAAAGCAAACAGTGTAGTCGGGGGGTGGAGAGTAGTTTACAATAAGTTATAATGATATTCTCTCAAATGCACCCCCCCACACACACATGCTTCTGGCCATATCTTTAGGCTTCCTGAATTTATGGGAGAGTAATATTTCTAAAGTCCCTCCTGAATTAGTTTTTTTTTTAACCCTATCCTCAAGACTTCTCTCCACATAATAAAGCAGACTCATAGGAAAGGTAAGAAAGAAGTACTTTTCCCTTCCTGTTCACCAAATTGAGTGTGTGTGTGTGTACACATGTATCTATACATATATATCCATATATACATACATGCATATACACATGTGCATATAATAAATAATTATGCCTATGTGTACCTATATATATATATTCATTCATTCGTTTATCTATTTATTTGTTTGTTTATTTGTTTATCTATTTGTGGGGTAGGAGGATCTTTAATTTTGTTGATCTAGGGCAGGGGTGGGGAGCCTATGGCCTCAAAGTCACATGTAACTCTCTAAGTCTTCAAGTTCAGCCCCTGACTTTATCCAAACTTCACAGAACAAATCCTCTTAATTTGCTCTGTAAAGGATTTGTTCTGTAAAACCTGGTCTCAGTCAAAAGGCCACACCCACATGTGGCCTCCAGGTCACAGGTTCCCCACCCTTGGTCTAGCATACTCCCAATAAGAAAATTCCCTGCATGCCAATGCATCTCAACTCCTGACTAATAATGCATATCAAAATTTACAATGCAATTTATATTGTTGGAGAATATTAGAGGACGTTGAAAGGTTAAAGAATTTGCCCAGGTTCACAAAGCCAGTGTGTGTTAGAGGTGGGGTTTTGGGACCCTAGAGGCAGTTAAGTAGCTCACTGGATAGGGTGCTGGGCCTGGAGTCGGGAAGACCTGAGTTTGAATTGGACCTGAGACGCTTGCCAGCCCTGTGACCCTGGGCTAGCGGCTTAACCTCTGAAGAAAATGGCATACTGCTCTAGTATCTTTGCCAAGAAAACCCCACGAAGCGGTGTGCTGTGGGCCATGGGGTTACAAACAGCCAGACATGACCAAATGAATAAGAACTTCCTGAATCCCAGCAGACTCTTGATCCAATATGCTGGCTCTCCTAATTAACCATACTGCATTTAAATACTCATAATTTAATGGGCGGACTTAATACACGATTATTTATAAAGTAGGATTCCCATGAGGGCTGAATGTTTTCTATTAAAATACACATGGTTTATTTTAACATAAAATTAATGAGTATTTGTTCAACTAAGCATATCAACACATGACTCAGACATCCATGGAGTGAAAAATACTCCCTTCGCAATCCCACAAGCCTCATTAGGAAACAATTCATTGGTCAGTAGTGATAATCAACTTACTTTCAAACAAAATGATGAATTTACAATGTCTTTGAGTAGGAGCTTTATTTCAAGTTCAGTCATTTTTAGTATTTTCTGACTCTCTGTGACTCCATTTGGGGTTTTTCTTAGTGAAGATACTGGAGTGGTTCACCATTTTCTTCTCCAACTCATTTTATAGGTGAGGAAACTGAGGCAAACAGGGTTAAATGACTTGCCCAGGGTCACATAGCTAGTAAGTGTCTGAGCAGGATTTTGAACTCAATTCTTCTTGACTCTAGGCTTGCATTCTATCCATTATGCCACCAAAGCTAGCCTATGGCTATGGCCTCCCTCACTCAGCACACTTTTATAAAGCTTAATATGGCCTCTCCATCCACCTTCATGTTCTCCCCTGCTTCCATCATTTCAGCTTCCTCCTTCCAGGCTCCATAGTCTTCTTATCTTCTGTGGCCTGCACAACGTATTTCAGTATGCAATTAATGTAGTGAGTGGCAATCTCCATTTCACAGGTGGGTACTCCAAAGCATATCTAGTTTCCTTTCTCCCATTTCTTTTGTAAACACTACGCTTGACCATTAGCTAATTTTACTCCTACACCACTCAGGTTTTTTTGGATGCTATTGCATGTTTGAATGCATTTCCTGGAATTCTTGAATAGATTAAATACAAGGACCTGAATAGTTTACCTCATATCACTTACCACATGTCCTCTTCCAGCTTCCAAGTCCCTCTTAAAAACTAATTTCTTCTGCACTCTAAGAACAATGCAATCAGGGCCACAGGATCAATTAGTCTACTTTGAAAGATTTTTTGTTAAAAAAGAATAAACGCAAAATAATGTTTCACCTGTGTGAATGAGCCATTTCTTAGCTGGAGTACTTTCTTTTTAAAGCATCTCTACTGTCAGCCATCTTTGGATTATAGGCCTTAGAGGTCCTTCCTATCTTTGCAAAGTCTGCCCAATGCTAAGTATATATAAGGAACTCACTAGATACTTAGACCCACTTCCTTCCCTATACTTATTGACCAGGCCTCTGGAAGGTAACAAGGGGGATATGGAGAAATGGAAGAATTTTGTCTTTTTCCCTTTCATGAGAAAAAAAAAATCTCAGTATTTGTTTCCTTTGCTTCTTAATTCAATTTGATTTAAATTTAAATGAATTTATAATGTCCAATTATAATAACTGTTCTTACTATAATAACTGTTCAACTATAATAACCTTATAAACTCAAAGGTTTGTAAGGTTAACATTTTTCTTAAATTGTCGATGTTCAGCCCTTATTCAGTCACATTAGATTATTCATGAACCCATTTGGAGTTTCCCTGGCAAAGATACTGGAGTGGTTTGCCATTTTCTTCTCCAACTCATTTAACAGATGAAGAAACTGAGGCAAGCTGGGTTGAGTGACTTGCCCTAGTATTAATCTAATCAAAGATCTTCCCCACCCATTCAGTAGGGCTCTAGTGGGCCTAAGTGGGAAGGCCTGATTATCTCTTTGTTCATAAGTAGACCCCAAACTCCTACTTACCAGATGCTTAAGCTAATGTGGGTGTGAAGCACTCAGGGCCCTAAGAGGAGTTGCTAAGACCAGAGCTAACGGTATGTGCCCTGAGTTCTAGGCAATCAGATCAGGGCTAGGACTGTATAAAAAGAGAGCCCAGAACTGGGAGCATCAGAGCAGAACTGGGAGCATCAGAGCAGAGAGTGGCAGGATTCAGAAGCAGAGAGCCAGCATCGAGAGTGCAGAGCAGACAGTGCCGAACAAGAGAGAGTTGTGGAGATCAAGGAACTTGGAGTCAGCATTGCAGCAGGAGAGAGTGCTGAAGTGAAGAGTTAGGATTTGTGAGTGATCTTTTTATAAGAAGGCCCTAGCATCTTGGGGAAGCTACAGTATGGCTTGGTTCCTTGCTATAATATTTTGTTATAATTTCCTTGTTACTACAGTGAGGTGGGCTTATTGATTTTGGAATATTATTGCCTCAATATCAAATTGGGGGCATTGGTCCTTGAATCTGATCCTCTGGAGTCTAAATAGATGTGATGCTTCCTCTGCCTTCTACCTAGAGAATTTCTTATACTTCACGATTCTGAGCCATTCAGGCATGCCCATGGTCCTCTCCAAGGTCACGAATTTTGCCTTACTGCTATACTTGCCCTGGGTCACAAGGCTAGTAAGTGTCTGTGACTGGATTTGAACTCAGGAAGATTTTTTAAAATTTTATTTTATTTTAAATTTATAGAATAAAACAAGCATTAATCTACTATGCACAACTTTCTATTCTTTTCAAATATACAGCAAAAATTATCATGTAAATTTCTTTTTTTCCTTTTTTCACCTCCCCCCTCCCTGTTCTAGAGATCACTATCATTAGACACAAATAGGTATACACACACACACACACACACACACACACGGCTGTGTGTGTGTAAAATTATTCTATACATGCTTCTATTTATCAATTTTTCTCTTTTTGACTCCCAGCACTCTATCCATATGCCACCTAGCTGTCCTAATAAATATTATCTGGATATTATTTTCATTTTAAAGATGAGGAGAAAGAGGCAGTCAGAATTAAAGTGACTTGCCTGGAGTCACACAACTAGTGTGTTGGCAAGATTTGAACTCAGAGCTTCCTGACTACAGGACCAGACCTCTACCCATTGTGCTACCCAGCTTCCTTCAAAACATAACTCTGTGATGAGGGCAAAAAGTCAATGGGGACAGAGAAAAAGGAGGTCCAGAAAAGTTAAGGAATTTGCCTAAGATGGCACAGGTAGTGCCAGAGGTCGGATTTGCATCTAG
>CM053622.1:532955868-533072859 GCA_028646595.1 Phalanger gymnotis | reverse complement strand
GTACTCCATCTTGGAGTGGGGGAGGGGTGGAAATGGGGAGAAATTTTGTAATTCAAACTCCTGTGAAAATCAATGCTGAAAACTAAACATATTAAAAATAAATTTAAAAAAAATTAACAAGTGTTTTAAGTGTTATACTTATATATTATATTTAAGTCACCTCTTATTATTCATTCATTATTTGCACAAGATTATACTGTCTATATAAAGCAAGAGTTTGACTTGTGCAATTGTCAACTGCTTATGATTTGTTTGAAGGGTGACTTCTGTGTATACAAGGCAGGGGTTCTTAAATTCTGCATCATATAGGCCTTTGGCATATTGGTGAAGACTATGGATCCCTTCTCAGAATATTTTCAAATACATACAATAAAACAAAATGAAGTAAAAAAATAAATACATTTATTTATCAAAATATTGAAAAAAAATAAGTTCATGGACCCCTGATATTGTCAGTTGTATATATAAGACACAAGGTTTCTTTAATGAGTTTATAGTCTAATTGGGAAACAAAATGAGGGTAAATGAACAAAATACAAATAAAGATCAATAAAGGTAAAAGACACAGAAAAAGATATAAACAAAGTTTGTGTATACATTATTATAGTGATAACTATAAAAGGCATAGGATTATTAGAGGGAAGTAGGGTCAACCGGAAAAGGCTTTATGGAGGCTTTATGGAAGTAGGAAATTAGTAGTACCATTGGTACCAAGAAGTGAGTTATTTTGGAAAGAGAACAAAGAAGTCATGGGAGGTAAAAGAATACCATTTATTATTATGCAAAGATCTAAGGAATACATGCATAGGAGAAAATTCAGTATAAACAGAACTGCTTGGCTAGAGAAAAGGTCATCACCTGTGGTGGACAAGAGGTGAAGGTAGTTAGGTAAAAGAAAGACAGGTGCCTGAAGGCTTTAAAGCTTATGGTCAGGTTTTTTACTTAATTCAAATAGTAATTAGGAACCACTATATGTGCTTCTGACAGAGAGTGTGGCAGGGTCATTATAATCAGATGACACTGTCTGGCTAAAGCACAGATTGAGACAATTACTTGCAATAATTAAAGATAAGCAGAAAAAAGATGTTCTGTCTGAAATGATCCTTTAAAAAGCCAAATACATCCAAACACATTCCACTATTTGAGAGCTTTCTTTCTTAGCAGTAGTCATAATTAGAACAGTCAGATCTTTTTGAATGTATAATAATATTGTAGTCCAGAATTTTAAAAATGTTGCTTCATTTTCATAAATCAACAGAAGAGGTGGCTTCTTTGATTTAGGTTCATTGAACTCCAATGAAGTTATGCCTCAGAATCTAAGAAATGTCTCAGAAGGTCTTGTCAAGTATGTCATTGACCTTGTGGTAGAGTTGTTATAACCAAATCCTTCCATGTTTCCATGTTCCAGACCTTAGACAGCTCACAACATGGCCTGTTGCACAATATTTCCCCAGGGCTAGACTCAAACCAGGGAAACACAGAAATACACAGGGAAAGCCACCTAGGAACACATTACTCTGCTAAAGCCTCTGTATTCAGCCTCTCCTGTCCTCTCCTCTCCTTCCCTCCCCTCAGTGTACATATGAGGACAAAATAATAATGGGCCTGCAATTCGAAGCCACCTTTGCAAGGTGGTTATGTCACAGCAACAATCTGAAAATGAGAATTTTAAGTATGCACATTGCGTAAGATCAACAATTATTTAGAAAGATTTTTGGCATTATCAGTCTAAAGTACTATTATCCTAATATCTTTTTCATGCTTCCAGTTAAAAATTAAATCATGTAACTTAAAAGTGTCATAATCATGTTAGGTTGTTTAATTTGAGAAGCTGCATTGTCATGGAATTGATACAAACTAATCGATGCCTAATCAGTTTAAACAGCAATCGTTACTGAACATATTTATGAGAACTTAATTACTGCACAGTGGTGTCATGGCAAGTTGAGAGAACTATTAAAAATACTAAAATGTGTCAAATGGCAATGTTAGAAAACTCAGTGGACTATGAACCTATTAAGCTTTTAGATTTAAAGCATTTTTACTTAGACATATCATCAAATCCTAGTGATAACTTGTAAAATATGTTAATTAGTATTATTGCACTTCTAAGCAAAGAAAGACACATTTTTGGCCTATTTGAATATATAGAGTAGCTTGCATACAACATGGGGTTCCAAATTTGCTAGTCTTGCAGCTAAAGAATCTTGATGTCGGTGACAGGTGATATTGACAGTTTAGGCAACTCTAGTTCTATTTAGTAGTTAAATGAATGGAAGGGCCTATCTCTTCATCTATTATATGATGAGGTCAGCCTAGAAGATCCTTAAAATTCTTTCCAGTCCTGTGATTCATTGTCTAAGAGGAGTAAGTAGATTCTTATAGGGTACTGTGTCAGCCCTCCTGGTCCCCCACATCTGTCTTCTTGGCATGCCATAATGTCTGAAATTCTTACCATAAGACATGGTAAGGTTAAGGAATTGTGTCTCTAGATAGTGCTTCTTAAACTGTGGTTTGTGACCCCACATGGGGTTGCAAAAAATTTGGCAACGGTAAAAGGTTTCTGAATGTGCAACAACCAATAATTAATTAAAAATCAAACATGTAATGAATGCAAGGTGTTTCTGGAAGCACTTGCCAACACAAGCATCTCATAACTTCACTATAGCCTTGGTTCTGAACACAAAGCATGTGCACTTTGCACTGTGCATGCCCTCAGGCCATGCAATGCCAACAAACATTGTTGACATGTGAAAAGGGATCACTAGTGGAAAAAGTTTAAGAAGCCCTTCTCTGGAAGCCTCCTGTTAAGAAACAAATTTGTCAGCTGGTAAGGACACCCATTGACACATTAGCAAAAATGATATTTTAGCCCGACTTCCTTTATAGGAGCTAATTGCTTCATAAAAAAAGGACTGAGGGAATGGAAAAGTTAAGTTTTCATGAAGAGGAAGGAGTCAGAAAAGTCCATAATAAAGCCTCTTCCTGAGAGTGGGTGAGACAATAGAGGATCCTGGACCTTAGAAGATTATGATTATTATTATTATTTTCTTTTCAGAGAGGTGTGTGTGTGTGTGTGTGTGTGTGTGTGTGTGTGTGTGTGTGTGTGTGGCAAGGGGTGGGAGTGGGATGATAGGTACCAAAGACAATTTTACCTAGGGAGGTAGCATAGAGTAGGTTGACTGGCACTAGATTTGAAATCAAAAGACTTGGGTTTGAGCCTCAAAGTTCTGTCCCTTACCTGTTGTGTTATTAGTCAGAATTTCTTCACCTCTCAGAAACTCAGTCTTCTTTGTACCTTGAGAATAATCATCCTTCCCCTACCAATCCCATGGGGTAGTCAAAAGATAGAATTTTACAAACTCTTTAAATGCCATGTGAAGCAACTATTATGCTTATTTGTTGTTAAATCGTTTCAGTTGAGGCTGACTCTTTGCGATGCCATTTGAAATTTTCTTGGTAAAGACATGGGAGTGGTAAGTCTTTTCATTCTTCCATTAATTTTACAGACTAGGAAACTGAGGCAAACCGGGTTAAGTGACTTTCCCAGGGTCACATAGATAGTAAGTGTCTGAGGCTAAATTTGGACTCAGAACTTCATGACTCCAGGCCCAGCGCTATAGCTATTGTGCCACCTAGCTGCCCCCATTATGCTTATAAGAACTTTTGAATTGCAGTTTTGCCTCAATTCAGCCCTTTTACAGTGCCTGTCATGCATGCACCAGTATACAAACACATAGCCTCCTGCATATAGAACATAGCAAATACATGTTTTATGTATAATGTTATTTAGCTCTTTTTTCCTGCCTAGGTCAGAAAATAAATTATTTGAAAGTCCCCCTTAGATTCCTTCAAGACAATAAATGCTCAAACTCTATTTGTTGCTTCTGTTGTTGTTTTACTTGACTTGATTTCTGTCGTTGATTCTATCATCAAGCCTGAATATCAGTTTGGCACAAGAAATTCTACTGCCAACAGTCAGGGCCCTTCTCCTTATTTGAAACTAAGGTAAAGAAAGGAATAGGGAACAGTCCTCTCCTTTATACATCTTTTTGTGATAGATATTCTGCAGCTTATTGGCAAGAACACCAGTGTCTTTAGGGCTTTTTACTTTACATGTGCTGTATTCTTTGTTAGCATTGATGAAAGGTGAAATTTGTGCATATATTTTTCTCATTCTACCCCAATCAGTGTGTAGCAAATAGGGGGAGGGGAAATGAGCTGGAGTGCAGATCACAAATACAGGAATTCAAGAAATTAAGGGAAGGAAAAGGCATAAGGAAGAGAAGGAGAGATCAGTGAATGAGACATTTACTAAATCAAAATTGAGTGCAGCAAGCATACCTAGAGAGAGGGAAGAAAACCAAATACCTAGCAAAGCATCTGCTACGAGAAAGCAGGGGGTGGGCACTCCGTAAGGGAGAAAGAAATGAAATTCACAGAGATGTCCATTAGCCCACAAGCCATATCATGAAAGCCACTGGAGGAGGGTATTTTTGCCTTCGTGTCTATACTGACCTTGTGTTCACTCTGTCAGTTTCACATCCATTCTATTCCCCTAAAGAAAACAACAATCTCCCTGTTGGGGTGATTGATGTGACAACTGCAACCCAAACACACAGTTTCTATTTGCAAAGTCAGAATCCCCTGAGGGCCCTAAAGACGCAGGTGAGTTAGTAGATGAAGGCTCTCAGTTCCAGTCAAACACTCTCTGCCTAAGAGAAAATTGAAAATTCGACTAATCTTTTGAGAGGAGATGCAGGATTTTGTATTTCTGTGATGACATCACCTGTAATTTTAATTACCCTAGAGTATGCCATTTACAACCTTCTCAAGAATTAGACTTATAGAGATTCAGTCAGTGAAGACTTGCACATGAGAAAATCCCACCAACTATTTTGCAATAAGAAGGGAGAAACAGTTAGCTAGTGTGATCACACTAGTCTGGCAGCATGAAGGATCTTGATTTTTATTGCTGTTAGCCAAGCAGAGGAGTAGTGACATGAAAACAAAACTTATAAAAGAAATTGGACACTGTTTAACCCTTCGGGCTAATGCATATAAGAGTGTCTATTATTACTGTAAGAATATATTAATAGATAGACAAGGAGAAAAGGAAAAGTATTTCCCTGCCTAAGTGCAGAGAAAATGAGCTTCAGAAAACAGAGGGAAATAATTGAGAGCACAGTTTCTATACAGACAAAGTGAAGTGAAGAACTGAACTAATTATTTAGATAATTAATGTAGTTACTCAAAAATTCCTTATTTGTTGGGCTAAATTAGCAAGACCGACTCTTCATGTAGATCAGATTCCCCTCCCCCGCCAAAAAATGTCCACTGCCATTTCCTTTACTTTTCCTGTGTAGACCTAGACCAGGATATTCACCTAACACAATAGGATTCTCAAAATGAGGAGAAGCTTCCCTTCCACCAAAAATAAAGTAAGATGACCTTAAAAGTCTAGGCTTCAGGAATCAATATTTACAGGGAAGAGCTATTGCTATTGCTTGGACAGCCAGTGGAACATGAAATCTATACCAGTTCATTAAAAACCTAGACTTCTCGAGGCCTATCTGTAATAATGACAAGTAGAGATCAATTTTTATTGCAGGATATACCCATATGCATGTATATGCATACTCGTGTGTGTAGTATGCTGTGCAGAAATCTGAATTATTTCGATAGCTGGTCTGTTCTCTCAAGATTTCCAGAAGATTCATGAAAGTCTATCACATTATTTTGTTGAAATGGGTGAACAGCTCAGTAGAAGAGACACAGTTACTGGATTTACAGAATGATGGAGTGGGAAGGAATCACAGCTCTATAGACCTTAGAGACTGAGTCTAACTACTTCATTTTACAGGTAAGGAAATGGAGGCACACAGATGAAGAAATTTATCTCAGGTCATATGGCTCTAATAGCTCATCTTGGCCTGCTTCCTCATTTTATAGATAATTAGAAAGGTGAAATGGACTAATCACCTACTTCATTGAGCTAATATGCGTCCATGCCAAAATTCAAACTCAGGGTTTCTGATTGTATTTCCTAGGGCTCTTTCCATTCTGTTATGTTTATGCTAGAAGAATCAAACTCTAAAGAATTAGAATTGACATCATCCCTCTAGAAAAAACTGCAACCTGAGCATAGCACCCCAGATTACCAGGCTATCCCCCTTTTGCTAAAATGCCTTGCTCTTATATTGTAGTCTGATTGAGTTTGCCCAGACCTTAGCCCTTAGCCCTTAATTTCATGCCCACGTGAACCAAGCATAACTCATAATGCTATACAATAATGGTATCCAGAGAGGATACAGCTAGCAGAGGTTTCCTTCTGGGAAGACTCTGAGGCTCCCAATTACTCTAAATCAAGAGAGAAGTCAGTCAGGCTTGAAGTAAGGGCCTTGCATTCAAAATCAGCAAAGAGAGAAAAGTTTGATGAACAGATGAAGTTTCTTGACTTGTCAGAACTGTTGAAAACTGTTACTATCAAATGCAGCACATCCCTTCCTTCCCCTTTAGTTATTGATAGGATACACTAGCATATCTGTTTTTCTTTCTCTTGCTGAAAGAAAACCAGGCTTTTCGATGCCATCCTGTCACTTTGAACCAGAGTTTCAAAGCAGATTCTTTGACTGATGGAATTTGGAGAAACCCTCACTCAACTCCTGCTCAGTTAGACTCAACCTAGGACTATGAGAGACTTCTTAATAAAGAGAAGGACGTGTGCTCTGTTGGAGTCACTGTCCTATCCCTTACTGGGAGATGATAAGTACCATATCCTCCTTAATTGAGCTACAGCTCGTTTCATACATAGAAGTCATGATTGTCACAAGGGAATTACAGCAAAAGGTATTGCCCTTCACGGCTTTGGAAGCAAATAGTATAGAGAGTATGAAACCCATTACTCATGGAGATTGTCCAGGGCTCCTTGAGAGAGAGGGAGTCAGGAGGCCAGGGTCCTTGAGCAGGCTAAAATCAGGCCCTTATTTCCATGATTCATTGGCACGTCTACTCCAGCAGCACTGTTCTATGAATCTCGGTTTCAGCTGTAGTTGTATTCAGAAAATTTCATGTGTTAATTTTTTTTTCTTGCCTGTGAATAAAGATCAGATGTTGCTACTGACCCTTCCTGCAGACTTAGCCATCTTGGCATGACAGGCTTTATTGTTGTTTCAGCTTGATATTTTACAGTCATGAAGTATTTATTGAGCACCACCCCCCACCATGTGTCTAGAATTGCTGTCCTAGGTGCTAAGCGCAGATCAATCTGAAGATGGACATTGGGTTTCACTGAAGGGTCATAGAAAACTTCAACAAAGTTTTGAGGGCTGGAAGAGAGCTTCAAATAGTGTGTCCTGGTAAAGAAAAACTAGCTATATGAAAAGAGCAAGCCTCTCTCAACTTTCGTGGCCCTTTCTTGACTTTAAGAGCAAGACTTTTAATGAGTCTGTTGTATTGCTGATTCTGCTTCTCAGCAGTCAGAGGGAACTTAAGATCAGTATTACCAATAACTCTCGGTCACAGTGTGGTGACATGTCTAATACTCCTGTACTCCAATGGATCTGTGATCAACTCCTTGTGACCCTCCTTAGTGACTGCTGAGGCCCTGGTCCATACTAGCATTTAATGGGGTACCAAGTCAGAACTCAATTACTTCACTCCAATCCCTTCTTTTCACTTTCCACAGTTCACTTCCTCGCCAGCAGCCTTGTCCGTGCCAGGCTGTTCTCCTCTCTCCCACATGCCCCTATCTTTCCAGCTACTCTTTCTGTGTTATCTTCCACATTAGAAGGTATCCTTCTTGAGAGTAGGAACCATTGCATTTGCTTCTATTATTTTTTTTAATATTTTAAGTCTTCATTTATTTTAATGTTCTTTTCTTTTTCAATTATGAGTTCAAAATTCTCTCCCTCCCACCCCTTCCCCCACCTACTGAGAAGACAAGCAATAGGATATTATTTATACATGTGAAATCATGCAAAACATATTTCCGCAGTAGCCATATTTCAAAAAGAAAGCAAGAATAATAGAGAAATTTGTACTTCAATTTGCACTCAGAGTTCATCAATTCTCTCTCTAGAGGTGGATAGCATTTTTTCATCGAGTTCTTTGGAATTATCTTGGATCATTGTATTCATCAGAGTCACCAAGTCTTTCACAGTTGATCATCATTATAACATTGCTATTACTGTCCATAATGATCTCCCAGTTTTCTATCTTCACTTTGCATCAGTGTATATAGGTCTAGACATGTTTTTCTGAAACCACCTGCCTTGTCATTTCTTATAGCGCAATATTACTCCATCACAACTTGTTCGGCCATTTCCCAATTGATGAGCATCTCCTCAATTTCTAATTCTTTGCCACACCAAAAAGCTGCTATGAATATTTGTGTACATAAAGGTCCTTTGCCTTTTTCTTTGACCTTTTTGGGATACAGACCTAGTAATGCTATTTTTGGATCAAAGGGTATGCACAATTTTGTAGCCTTTTGGGCATAGTTCCACATTACTCTCTAGAATCATTGGACCAGTTCACTACTCTACCTATTCATTAGTATACCTATTTTTATGGGTATTCCCTGAAAAAAATACAAATTCCAGACAACTACTCATATCCTTCAGTTCTTCTCTATTTCCTCCCATATATTCATGCCGTAGACCTTCCTTAATGTTGATACGTTATTAAGTTTTTAAATAACCCCAGAAGATTCCCAAAATTTGGTCAAAGTCATCTGCCCTTTTACAAATGTCCACACTTCTGAAGTTGATGTGGAATGTTCCTTCACTACCATCTATTGTACTGAGTGTCCACAGGGTTGAATGCATGGAATAAACATTTATTAAGTAACTACTACGAGCTATGGACTGTTTTAAGCACTTTAAAATATTATTTTATTTGACCCTCAAAACAACTTTGGGAGGTGTTATTGGATAATTAATGGTTGACAAAACTGAGACAGATAGTATTTTAGTGACTTGGCCAAAGTCCCACAGCTAGTAAAATTATCTAAGGCCATATTTGAAGTTGAGTCCTCCTGATTCTAGGCCCAGCACCCTATCCACTGCACCCTCCAGCAGCTAGTCTTAGCCTCTAGGTTAGTTCAAACCCTTGCTCTGCTTCTTAATGCCTCTTATTACCTTTGTAACTTCAAACAAGTCATTTAACCTATCTAGGCCTCAGTTCTTCACCTGTAAAACAAGGGGATTGGGCTAGATGACCATTAAGGTTGCTTCCAGCTCTGAATCAATGATCACTGAGGATTCATGTTAGGATTTTTTTTGGGGCGGGGAGGGCATGGGATGGTGAAGTAGGCACAGACAGCTCATTGCATTTTTTTTGCATTAGGTGATTATTCATTTGTTTGTTATTACTGTCAGACTCAGCACAGCACTAGGCTTGCCCCGCCCCACTCCTTTTTCATTTTGTTTCTTTGCCTGAATGATAGAGTTGGTTGGAAAAGGGATGGAGGCAACTCCAAATACACTGGATTATTTATCTTTTCATTTAGTAATTACTGCATTGCAGCAAACAGAGGTGGCTCTGAGTGAATGTTGACATCTAATTTTCAGGTTCTGTGTTGCTCTGATAAAGGTAGATCTCTCTGGTTTTCATCCACAAACTTTCACTGAGGTAATTATGTTCAGCACGGTGCAGTATTGAGCAGGGTTTAACACTAGCATGTCACAGTGAGTCCAGAAAGGGGACCATGCTTCTAGTTTACTTGAAGGGCCAAAAGATGATGTCATTTAATAGGCACACAAAAGCTGTAAATTGTATTCTTGAAATCTCTCTCTATTGGTAAATTATGTCCCCTTTGCTTCTCCTAGGCCTATCATGAACCATAAATATAATCCATACAGAAAAGGCTCCCTCAACTTTTCAGGGCCTGAATGGGCTGTACTGTCTCTGTGGGCAAAATAGTGACTTCTGGATACACTGTGCTATGAAGATTCTCTAGTTATACTAAAGAGGCTTATAATCAAGTGGTAAGATTTAATGGCTAATGGCTCGACTAAGACAAGAGTGATTATTAGGCTGATTAGCTTGAAGTGCCTGGCTGAAGAACAGACAAGGACTTGGGGACCTTGACTTCTTGAGAGATTCCTTCTTCTTGTTGTTGTTGAGTCATTTAAGTTGTGTCCGACTCTTTGTGACTCCATTTGGGG
This sequence comes from Phalanger gymnotis, assembly GCA_028646595.1. NCBI lineage: Eukaryota > Metazoa > Chordata > Mammalia > Diprotodontia > Phalangeridae > Phalanger > Phalanger gymnotis. The sequence continues at coordinate 533,062,690 of CM053622.1, read as the reverse complement.
TTTTCTTGGCAAAGATACTGGAGTGGTTTGCCATTTCCTTCTCAAACTCATTTTACAGATAAGGAAACTGAGGCAAACAACATTAAGTTACATCCCCAGAGTCACATGACCAGTAAGGCCAGATTTGAACTTAGGAAGATGAGTCTGCCTGACTCCAGGCCCAGCACTGTGCCACATAGCTGCCCCTCATGAGGGATGTAGGAAGTCACAAATTAGTTTGGCAAAAAGATTGAAGTGACAATGGAGGAGAGTCTTCTAGAAACAGTGGCAATGCTGGGAGACCACTAAGCCTTACGGATTGGTTCATAAGATCATACTTTGGAAAACATATTAGAGACCACTCATTCTAACTCCCTGATTTTATAGATGAGGAAACGGAGGCTCAGATATGTTGCATGATTTGGTCAAGTTCACACAGGTAGTAAGTAGAATCCTCTGACTCCAAATCCCTTGCTTTTTTTTTTCACTGTGCCATAGCTTTTCTTTCTCTTGCTACAAATTTGGAACACTCAGGATCTCTCCTGCCAATGTCTCCTCAACCCAGGTGAGGCTCTTTGTGTCTCTCTTATCCTTTGGAGTTCCCTCGTTACAATTCCATATTTATCCAAAGATGCAGCTTGAGGTGCCTGAGGTGATGCTCCCCACCAATTTCCAGGACCTATCAATCAGTCAGTCAACAAGGTGATACTTACTGCAATTGGTATAGGCATTCCTCCAACGATAGACACACCGTCTATCATCAGGGTTTGTATTCGATCCCTTTCAGCTGGGGAAGATCTGTCAAAGCTTTGACTCCAGTGCTATAGCCTTCAAGAAGCGAGGCTCACCTCCACACCTCAGTAAGTAATCAGGGTAAGACTTGCATGAAATTAAGTCCTTATTTTATTGTTGTTCAGACCTGGATTTGGTTGGTGAAGGAAATTCTCAGAGGGAAAACCAGTCAATCAATAAAAAAACAATAATCAGTAACTTACCAAGCATTTATTAGGAACCTGCTTTGTGCTGTGTTCTGAGAATATAAAGACAAAAGCAACACAGTCCTTCCCCTCTGAGTGTTTGATCTTTAGAGGACAAGGCATGTACCTAAAATATATACAAAACATATATGCTATAATATTTGGGAGAGTGAGTGAGAGAAAGCACTAATAGCCTTCTTTTGTGTGTGTGTGATTCCTCTACCCATTGAAATTCCAAACTCCCTAAATAAATAGTATTTATGAATTGTGGTGGCCAAAAATATTCATCAGTTTCTTTTTAAAATATCTTTTAATGTTTCTGGCATATTTAATTAAATTAAAATCATTAAATGCCTGCAAGGTATCAAATACTGAGCTTAGGGGCTTGGTGAGATATAAAATTTAAATAAGATACAATAATAGAAGTAGCTTTTAGTCTCACAGGAAAGCAGTTGACACATATGTAGTTATACTAAAATGCCCACGAATCCATGATTAGCTCCCTAGAAAGGCTCAGCACCAGGTGCTAAGTCCAAGGGGCACAGGCCATTAACATGTGGGAATGTTCTTGGGAAGGGTTTGGGTTTGTCTTAATCCACACCTGGTTCCTTGAGTGCCATCAGGGATTTGGTGTGTTCAGAGCTGGAAGAGAACTTGAGAAGTTATCTGGTCCATTCTTTTGCCTTGAGGCAAGATCTCAATTAAACTGAATCCACAGATAAGAATCTCCTGTTTTTAAAAGGACTGGTGAAAAAGGAACTGAAGAAAGGGTGAGGGTGATTATTATATTCCTTCCTGTGCAAAGTGCATGTGCTGAGATGTTATTTTTCTGAATATATGTGTGTGTATTAATAGAATCATCATAAGATCATAGATTTAGAGCTAGAAGGGATGTTACAGATCACCTAATTACGCTCCCTCATTTTACTGATGGCACAACTAAGACTCAGAGAGATTACATTGCTTGCCCAGGTCACACAGATAGGAAGCAGCAGAGATGGGATATGAACCCTGACTACAAACCCAGATTTTTTAATGATATTTCTTTGCCTTTTCACAACCTCATCCAAGCACGATACTTTAATTTATCTTCCCGTCCTTCATCCTGACCCTCCTTATCTGCATTAACTGTTCTTTTCCCCTGCCTTCTTCTATACTTCTCTCTTGTTTCTTTACATTCCCTTTTCCTCTTTCACCATTTTCTTTGTCTCTTAGACCTCCCCCAGCCCCAGAGATCTCCTTCTACTATCTAGAGGAAGGAGCCAAACACTAGAAGGGTGACTTTTTGGAACCAGATCCGTTATCTAGTTAGCATAGGAATCACCCATCAAACAATGCATATGAGGAGATGAGGTGGCACAATGGATAGAGTGCAAGGCCTGGAGTCAGGAATACTCATCTTTCTGAATTCAAATTCAAATCTGGTTTCAGACACTTACTAGCTGTGTGACCCTGGGCAAGTCACTTAACCCTGTTTGCCTCAGTTTCCTCATCTGCATGGGCTATGCTGTCTGTGGACAAAATAATGCCTTCTGGAAAGTGCAAACCATTCTACTCTCTCTGACAAGAAAACCCTAAATGTGGGAATAAAGAGTTAGATACGACCAGCTGACTAAACACCAACAATTGTTTTCATTTTTCCTGTGCTGAGTGTAACAATTTTGTACTAGGACCCCAAACTAGTTATGGGACATATAAAACACAGAGGGATAAAAACATACCGGTTCCCTCTTTCTGCTGATATCCCTGATTCAGCACTAGCCCAGTCAGGGTGGATTTAATTGGTTGGTTCATTTTCAACAGCCAGATTGATGGCGATTAACAGTTCAGCCAGCCGATTCAGAAACTACTTACTGTATGTTTTTCTTCTCTCTTTCTTCTATATCAATTCAATATAAGAAAAAAGTCTCGGGTAGCTATTTATACATACAAAGTGACTGATGCCATTTAAATCATACCTGAACCACAGAAGACATGAACAAATCTTCACACTGTTTCTGAGTATTTCTTGACAATTCATAAGACCTGTATTGGAGAATTGGGAATTAAAGTCGGTCCTTTGTCATCCTCCAATATCCCCATGTGTTTATCTTCCAAATTGGGCTTTGATTTTTGCTCGTCTAGGTTCTTGGGATACAAAGACAAAAACAAAATGCTTGTTTGCCCTGCCCTATTACAATCGAGCAGGTGGATACAACGTGCATCTACATAAGTACATACACAATAGATACAAAGTAATTTGGCGAATGTATTCCAAGCATGCCCTTGGTGCTTACTGGGTGTCATGGCATCCCATTTGCCGAAATAGCTAATATCTGGAATTATCTCATTAGATTGGATTTTTAAAAAGACTATTACTTGCAAGGTTCTTATTTCTTCTTTGTTACAACCGAATATTCTGTCACCTGTTGGATAGTGATGGTTGGCCTATGGCTCTATAGTTTCAACAGCCAGAGTTTTCACAGGCATAGATAACTACAAGAAAATTTAGCACTACTTTCCTATTCAATTATGCATCAGATGGCATATCACGTATGGCCACAATGTCATTTGAATGTGATGTTGGGAAAATATCCATTAGAGAATGCTTGGAAGCTTGGCTTTTTCTGTGAATTAGCTGCCGAGTTGGTGTTGGCTTGTTGATTTTGGATCTAAGACAAGCAGACAGACCAGGATAGAGGTGGTAACTGAAGGGAGTCGGTGGCCTAGAATGATAGCTTCTCCCTTTAGCCTTGGTACATTTTGATCTTTTGCTCAGTTGAATGAATGGCCTCTTGCAAAATAGATTAAATGTTTCAGCAAGTGATAAATTGTGGTTGTTGGTGGGCCGTTCAGTTGCATTTTTCCAGTGTTGGATTACTGGTAGGAGATGCTATAAGACAAATGCCAAGCCATAGACAAGTTTTGGATCAATCAATGGAGGCCCATGTGTTTCCCCTGACTTCTGTGTTTATGGTCTCTGACTTTGAAGAAGGGAATAGTACCCAGACCATCTAATAGTTTTCATCCAGGACCAAATGGCTTTGGCTACAGCATCCATGTTAAAGCATTTTTAAAAAAATGTTTTTTGGGCCTGGGCAGAAAAGAGTCTATTTTAAAAACATTACCATCAATTCTGCATTTTTTATGCTAATGAAGGGGAGCAGTGGTACATGGATAATCCAAAACAGTGGATAGTCAAAATATCATTTACATTTGGCTCTGTGCTACATCATATCAATTTGGCAGCAGCAGACTTGCCTCTTTAATTACGTTTAGCTGAGACTTGTATTAAGATGAATTTTCATTCCTTGAGCACAAACCAAATTATGGAGCTCTGGAGAATACTCAGAGGCATATCTAGGTAGCAAGGGGAGTTAGCTCAGGGTTAAAAATATAACTAGGAATGATAGGACCAAGAGTAATAACTAGTAGAAGCAGCTAGAAAGAACAGTGGTAAAGCATTGGGCCTGGAGTCAGAAAGGTCTGAGTTCAAATTTGGCCTCATATCCTTAACTAGCTGTGTCACCCTGGGCAAGTCCCTTATCTTCAGTTTGCCTCAGTTTCTTCGGTTTCTTGAAAGATGGGAATAATAGCAGAACTTATCTTGCAGGGTGGTTGTGAGGATCAAATATGATAATATTTCTTTTTTTTTTGGTTTTCCAATGACATATATGATAATATTTCTAAAGTGCTTATCATAGCACTTGGTATATAGAAGGCTATGTTGTTTTTATTCAGTCATTTCAGTCATGTTCAACTCTTCGTGACCCCATCTGGGGTTTTCTTGGCAGAGATACTATAGTGGTTTGCCATTTCCTTCTCCAACTCATTTTACAGATGAGGAAACTGAGGCAACCAAGTATAATGGTAAGCAGGGTGGGACTTTTTGCTCTTTTTTGTTTTGGAGTGCTTCTCAGTACTAAGACAATCAAATGGCTTGGAGTCTTGCCTTTGTTTCAATCAAAAGTCTTTGATTGAATAGGGAGTTTTTGATGACCTGCTTCAGTCACTGGCAGGCCTAGGTCACATGGATTTGAGTCCTGTGGTTGTGACATCCTCTGAACCTGAAGAAATGTATATGTAATATATATACTCTGAGGTTAGCATTTTGCTTGAGGCTCATTTATTGGAAGAGTGTCATGTGGAGACTCTGGGTAGCCGTTAAGGAGCCCTCCAACTTTGAAAACCCAGACGTTGGTACCTCTGTCTCTGGTAAATATGTATATGTGGCTTTGGTCAGCTAGAAGCCTGTCTGGTGATTTGTATTGTTTTCTCTATTATATTTTCTCTTTAATTCCTGTTTGTATTTGCTCTAAAGTTCAGGGCGCTGACTTTTTCACCTGAACTAAATGTATATGTATGTTTAATTAAAGTGAGATTGTAAACGCCTTAAAGTTGTTTTCCTTAAAAAAGCAGATCAAAAAACCTGTGCTAGCAGCCCTTTTGTGTGCTGCTGTTGTTGGCCTTACACAGCAGCGGCAAGTCACACTGTTGTTACACCAGGGTTAAGTGACTTGCCCAGGGTCACATAGCTAGCAAGTATCTGCAGCCAGATTTGAACTCACAAGGATGAGTCTTCCTGACTTCAGGCCTGGTGCCTGCCACCTACCTGCCCCACTATTCTCTTCCCTTCCCCTAATCCATACTAGATAGAGAACTTCAATAGGTATCTTCAATAGTCAATTGCAGTGGAAAGAATGATAGATTGGGAGCTGGCAGAACTTCTTTTGAATTCTAGTTCTGCTGCTAGTTCTAGTATTGTATCTAGTATCTATATCTAATTCTAGTTCTGCCCCATGTCCTTGTTTAAGTTGCTTCCATTCCCAGGGCCTGAGTTTTCAAAGCTATAAGATCAAGGGAGTGGAACAGCAGCCACATACAGTAGAAAAGGTTTTAGATTTCAATTCAGAGAAGCTAGGTTTGTTTTACTTCATAACTTACTAAATGTATGAGTCATAATTTCTTTAAGTCTCAGTTTCCTCATCTGTAAAATGTGTGGTGTGCGAACTAGATTGACTTAGTCTATGGGCCTTCCACCTCTTGAGTCCTTATGCATCAGGATGGACCAGCGCCGGGATTAGTAAATCATCTATGTGGTAACTTTTGTCCTTCTGGAGGAATCCCAGCAGATTCAGAAGCCAAACCTAGGCTAAATTCCATCCACAGAGCATCCATTGAGTGGAATAGATACTTTTTTTCCCCCCTCCATTCTCATTTAATGTTGGTTTCACTGTAATGCAGACAGTTTTAGTAAACAACAAGGTATCTCATTAACAGGAATACAACTGCAAAGATACTCCATCCAAGAAAGGAATGAGGCTGCTGTTTCTAAGCAGAAATATGAGGGAGATTCGTGGTGATATCACCCTTATCAGTGCATAGTTGACAAGCTCTAGCAGTATGTGACAATCTATAAAAACAGGTTAGCATGTTTCCCTACTGCACTGGTAGCCTTCTCTTACCATAGTCAGGGAGTCAAGGTAGCTGAATCGTGGGGGCATGAAGGGAGCAGACAATGAGCCTAATGAGGACACCAACCTGTCTTCAATTCTGAGGCTAAATGGGCAATTTAAAAACATAACAAAAAGAGCAAGAGCCTCTGGGCTGATGGCATAATGGGTGTCTAGCCCATCATGCTCCAGTTACAAAACTTTGTGTATTGGAAGAAGTAAGACCACAAAAGTCAATCAAGGGCTCTTCATGTTAAAACAATATTCCAACTGCCTGCAAAAAGGGAAGGGGAGCAGTGTAGGTGGCATAGTGGATAGCGTACCAGCACCAGAGACAGAGGAACTGAGTTCAAATCCAGCCTCAGACACTTGACACTTAATAGCTGTGCAACCTTGGACAAATCACTTAACCCCAATTGCCTTGCCCCCACCACCCAATACACTTCCCAGGTGGTTTACACTGTGTGTGTGTTCTTTTGTGTGGTGTCTGTCTCTGGGAAACTTGTTTGTGTCAGGCTGTACTGAAAACTTCCTGAACTGATGAGGCATGGTTTAATGAAAAGAGGAGAAATTTTGGAGTCAGAAAACCATAAGCTTAAAGCTGGAAGAGAAAACTGAGATCACTGAATGTGATTGCCTCATTTTGCAGATTAGGAAAGTGAGGTCCAGAAAGGTTAGGTGATTTGCCCAGGGTCACACAGCTGGGTTAATGGGTCCCAGGTTCTCTGACTCTAAATCTAGGACTATTTTCAATTCACCATATGCCTCAAGATTTGTGTTCTAATCCCAGCTCTTTCATTTAAAAGGTATGTTTCTGCAGGCGAAAGTCACTTTATTGCTCTAGACCTCAGTTTCCATGTATATGTATATGTATATGTATATGTATATGTATATGTATATGTATATGTATATGTATGTGTATGTGTATGTGTATGTGTATGTGTATATGTATATGTATACGTATACGTATGTGTGCATGTGTATGCGCATGTGTATTGCGCGTGTGTGCATGTATATGCACATGTATATATACACATATGTACACACATGCACACAATACAAGTATACATACAAATATATATATATATGTATATAAAATGGGAGAATGGAAATAGAGAAGCCCTTATGTCCCTAATGTCAAATGACTATAAATAATCAGCCCTTGGTTACAGAGAATACCAAAGTCCTAGGTAATGATAAATCTGTGTCACAAGGTCAAAGGCAGCTGTATCTTTGATGCTTGGAGAAGTAGCCTGGTACAGAAGAAAGACCATTGGTTCTACAGTTAGAAGGCTTGGGTTTAAATCCCACCTTGCTAGGTAAGTGACCTTAAGAAGGTCAATTGGCCTCCCTAGGCCTTGTTTCCTCACTTGTAATATTAGGGAGTTGGACTAGATGCCTTAATCCAAGTTTCCCTCCAGTTCTGGGTCCTATAATTCCTGAGTTCATGAATACCTCCTGAGTTCTTCCCTATTTGCTCAGGTATTCTTGTGTCTGAGGTTGAGGGTCCATTTCAGTAAGAAGTCATGGGAATCAACACAGCCTTCTTCTTTAAAATAGCATCCATATGAGGAGAGGTCCAGGGTTCTGTAGCCCAAGAATGGAGCTAAGTAGGATAAGAGCAAAATATTTCCTACAGTCTTCCATCCATCATGTCTAAACAATTTTCCCATGATCCTCAAGGAAGTTGCATACAGTCATAAGGTACCATTCTTGATGGCCTTGCTATTTATGAGTCCTGAATGGTAACTGGCACAACATAGTCCCAAGTGAAAGATTTCAGGCTGACTAAGCCATACCAGAAAAAGAAAGGAAGAGCTACTCTTTCTTAAGTAAGAAACTGCCTTTGGGTCAGTGGTAAAAGCTGCCTTCTTGCCACTTCCTACCCAGGTCTAGCCCTAAGTAAAATGGTAAAATAGACAAAGTTTGCTTGAGGTCCATCTTTCATCTTTTCTATAGTGCCTTTCCTGTGTGCTCTTGTTGAATCTGTGAGAGTCCCTCTTACTAGCATTTCCTGGCAGTGTGAAAATGATTTGTGATGAGGGATCAGAGGTATATGACACACAGGTTCTACTCATATGGAGCTCATGATTGTTTATCGGTGAAATTTTAAGGACTGTGACTCTTTGGTTGGTGGGTGAGGATAATTTTGAATACACAGATTTTCCTAAAGTCACACTGTGCAGGTGACTGCCTATTCTATCTAAGTGTTAAAAGAAAGGTGGTTCTTAACTCTCATGCTGTTTAACCTGAGTCTTTCAAACAGATAACTAAAGGATGGAGCTTTCATTTTCCGTTGTTTAGACTAGGCGGTATCTGAATTCTTATATCCTTACAGATTCACCTTTATAGTAGATTTGGCCTTAGACACTTACTAGCTGTGTGACCCTGGGCAAGTCACTTAACTCCAATTGCCTCAGTTTTCTCAGCTGTAAAATGAGCTGGAAAAGGAAATGGCAAACTTTTACAATATCTTTGCCAAGAAAACCCCAAACAGGGTCATGGAGAGTTGCACATGACTGAAAATAGCTGGATGATTTACAACAAGGCCTCAACTCATGGATGTGTATGAAGCATAGGTATTGTATATGAGACACTAAAGGGGAAAAAGGGAAACTATATAGACACCCATTGCTCCCTAGCTGCCTTTTCAAATAGGTAAGTGTCCTAGAAAAGTACAAAGAATATCCACAAAAGGGAGGCATCCACATAATCCCCACAGCTACAGACTGGGCCAAAACTAGGCATTTTGCTGCCCATAGGAAGTAGTAAGCATCATTTTCAAATCAGCTTTTTGTGCATGGTGTCTTTCCTATTTGAATGCAAGCTCTCTGAAGGTAGTGACAGTTCTTGACTGTTTTTGTATGGTCAATACTTAGAAAAATGTCTAACACATGGCAATTTTTTTGTTTACAAAAATTTTAAAATTTTTTTATTTGCTCATTTATTGATTGAAATTTATTTAGAGAGGAGAGAAGAAAATCTAGGTCTTGGTCCTGCAGTGAGGAAAAGATGCTAGGAAACCAGCCCTCTATGGATCAAGATACTGAGACACTGCCTGAGGAGTGAGGATGGAGAGAGGGAATGAAGCAGGGCTAAGCAGAGTATGGAGCTTTTCCAAGTTTCATTTTAGGTTGGAAGGGGAGCAATTGTTCCATTTGGATGATTCCTACCTTAATTATTCTTGCTAATTAGGTCCAATGTTCAGTTGATTCTACCCCATTAAATGAATATAAGTGCTATTAGCACCCTCTACATTTTAATGTCCTGGGATAAAGCCCTAGTTGTCTCACCCTCATTATAATTCTCACTACAGCTGTACATTTCATGAATAGCAACAGTTTGCCTGAGTCTTTCATTACTAAACCAATCTTGCCACTGGACTTCGATGACTCTGGAGGAGAGAGTGAGGGTGATGACTGGCACAAATCCAACGACTTTCACCTAAATCCAATTCACAGGCAAGTCATCATCCTCACAGTGTCATCGGTCCATCAACAGCAACATCAGTTCCTCCCCAAAGCAACAAGATTGGAACTAGTCTTCTTTCAATGCCAACTGCCTCTTCTCCCCTCATCTCCTTAGATGCCCTAGCTAAATGCCCCCTCTGGGCATTAGACTGGTCACTAAATTATTTACTGAACAATTGTACCTGCTCTTCTCCATTTCCTGACTCAGCTGGTTCCCATAGTTACCATGTAAATCTACTCTCTCTTTCAAATGAAAGATAGGTGTATGGATAGAAGAAAGTGGATTTAAGGGGACCTGATGATTTCTCCTTGACACTTCATTTGGTTTTAAATGGTTGTAAAAAAGGCTCTGCTATTTGGGCAAGATGTTATAACCATTTGTAGATGGGATCTTTCTAAATGTACCATCCATGTGGTACATTCTATTGTTGAATTTTAAACAAGCTTTTATTTTACTAGAATCTGAGTACTCTCCTTTTTATAAACCACCAATGTCAAGTTCAAATTTCACTGGGGCCTTAGAAGAGGACTTTGTTTCTACTTTTTGCACAGAGGCCCATGTGCACTAAAAGTGTGCAATAAATGTGTGTGTGTGTATTTATGTGTATATATATAATGTGTGTGTGTGTGAATATACATATACATTCATATGGATAATGGTTGTTATCAGGTCACAGTTGCTAGAAAAGTATAGCAAGCATAGTTTCTGGGAAGTTATAGCAAGCAGAAGAGACAGCATCACACAGTAGAAAGTGTACTAGCTCTGGGACAGAGGATCTAGGCTCCAAACTTACCTTTCTTTCAATAACTTGAATGAAACTGGTATGGGGAACCTGCATCCTAGGGCACATGTGGCCTTCTAGGTCCTTGGGTGCAGCCTTTTGCTTGAGTCCAAGTTTACAGAACAAATCCTTTTATGAAGGGGATTTGTTCTATGAAGTTTGGATTCAGTCAAAGGGCTGCACTTAACATCATAGAGGGCCACATGTGCCTTCAAGGCCACTGGTTCCCAGCCCCTGATTTAAGATCTTTGCACCTAATTTTCCTCACATGTAAAATAAGTGGGTTGGGCAAAATGTCCTCTAAGGTCTCTTTTGGCCCTAAATCTTTGACTTTATGATGGGGTTGCACAATGGATGTATACATTGTCTTTATACAAGTTGTCCCCTCCAATAGTTCCCCACCCCCGTGTGAAATAGTTTAATTACCAACCACAATCATAAGAAGGGCAGATGGAGAGAGAAAATGAAAAAATATGGATGTTATTTTCAGCCCAAGTTCTAAATGAGATGGAGAGTCAATGATGTGATTCATGCTGCTCCAATGAGCATGAGCATCACAGAAAATTCTCATGCCAGAAGCTGTCATGCTATTGGGCAGATAAAAATAATGACACCCAGATACCCAGCAAGTAGAATGATGGTTTCAGAGATGGACAGCAGAGGGTTCTTGGCAAAGAGTTTGGGCCCCGGATTCTTCTCGTTAGCAAAGCTTTCACACACAGTATTTACCATGCAATTAAAAACAATCAATCAGGAGAATGATTCAACCTCCATTATCCAAGACATGGAATACATATATATATATATATATATATATATATATATATATATATGTGTATATATATATATATACACATATATATATATATATATCTCACTACTTTGTTGCATCTTGCATCCTTGGTGAAGTGAATACCTTATGTAGTCATGTTATCATACTAAGGACATAGCTTAACTTAAATGGAATAGAATATTAGCAAATATAAACACACACACAACAGAATATTTGGGGTGGGGGCATTGTTCAGGGAACAGACTGAGATTTATGTAATCTTCTGGCATGGGGAGTGGTGGCATCCTTTCCCAAATGACCTAAAGAATCTATGATCTCATCAACATGGTTATTCCCTATTATGACACAAAACAAATATGTGTCCTCCCTTAGAGGCATTGTGTGGTATAATAGAGAGTTCCGGATTTAGTCAGGAAGACCTGGGTTTGAATCCTGCCTCAGATACCTGTTTTTTGTGTAACTCTCAGTAAGCCAATTAACTTTCTGTGTCTCAAAGGGGTCCACTCAATGTGCTGGGAACTTTCTTTTTCATGATGTCCTGATATGACATCATGACATATATTTATGGAGTGTATTGGCTGCATGTAAATTGTCCTTTACTATTACTACAAAAAAAGAGCATAGGGATATATATGTATATATGCATTTTATAAACACATATGTGTGTATGTATAGTTATAAATGTAGATGTGTATGTCTCTGTATGTGTGTATAAAGCCATGATTATTCTATGTAGTCATTCTTCCTAAACTATCTTCTTCACTTTATGGCTATTACCCATTTAATTTTCCTCTGTCATCAGAACGGTACAATGAACACTCAATATTTCCCTATGAACCAGATACACCTATATGCATACTGGACAGCCAGGCTTGTCATATCCCCATTCTTCTCATTACTTGCTTTAATTGGGGAGAACTGAGTTTCTTGGAACCCAAACCGTCAAAACTGTTTTTCTGATGTGTCTGTAACTATAGTGATCTGCAAGCAGTGGGAGCCAGATCGGCGAGGTACTGACTTGTGCTCGAGACTAAGTTTACCAACAGTAGCTAATTAGTGGTTGTATTTAGATGAATTATAACTGACGGAAACACTGCCAATTAGAAGCTGTGACTCCCATACCAGGAGTTGATCTTTGTTGCATTCATAAACACAGGAAGCATCAGCCTGGTGATTCTTCTAGTTATGTATAGAAAGCAAAGCATGCCTCAAGATGAGAAGAACATAAAAGCTCAGCCCCATAACACCTACTTTCTTTGAAGGTCTAAAGAAGTAAAACTTAGAGATGAGGCAGAAGCAAATTAGGCTATACTTGCTTAGTAATAGGCTTTTTTTTTTAAAGAGTTCTTTACGATTACAAAACGTTTTACTTTATTCTCATCTGATCCTCAACAGAACCCTATGAGGTATATAAAGCAGATTATTATATCCATTTTACAGATGAAAGTGAGGTTCAGTGATATAAAGTCACTTGTCCAAGATGACATACATAGCTAGGTATAGACAGAAGGAAGACCCAGGTCAGCTGATCCCAAGTCCTATTCCCTTTCCACAGACATGCTGTAAGGCACTTTCTGATTCTCAAACTCACATTTCCCAGATCTCCTTTTTTATTTAACCTAATAAAGACTCATACTGCATTTCATGCTGCCTTTACTTGATTATTTGACAGTTTCAACAATTTGAACAGGCAAAAGTAACAGTACATGCACAGTTGGGATGAACAATGTGTGTGCAATAAAGATTTTGTCTTAGATTGATCCACAATACGTGAGCCCAAAGAAATATATCACATCCGCAAGAAAGACTCACTGGGAAAGAAAAATAAACTGTAAAGCTGATTAGATAGTGGAGCATATGTACAGTTGGGCTCTGAACGAGTGAAGAATGAATGAACGAATGAAAGTAATTTGTCGTGTTTACTACATACAAATCACTGGGCCAAGTGTTGTGGATGCAAAACGATTTTTGCTCTTAAGAAGCTCACCTTTTAATAGTGGAAGACAATGCTTATAGAATCTTCATTCTGAGAGATACATTTTTAAATAACACAGATAGAGGATTTTCTATTGTCAATATTTGTAGTCACCTGGTTAGAGACTGGACCAATCACCTACACATAACTATAATTTATAAATGGAACAAGTTCAAGAATTTATTAACAATCTAATTAAAAATTAATTCAATTTTAACATACATTTAGTATTCTTTTTTGTTTGTATTTTTTAATTTTAAACTTAAATACAAAATAAGAAAGGAAAAAAAGAAACAAACTTAAATACTAAAACTAAAATAATACAAATTAAGGGGGAGAAAGCATTGTCATGGGCACATTGTCAGAACATGAGAGAGAATTCAAAATATTAAGCTATAAATTTCCATTTCAAGAAAACCTATGTAATGGTTTATTGCATTAAGAGCTATCCATCTTTGCTTCCTTGTAAGTTTTCTTTTGTTCTCTGCTGCGCATTTTTTACTTTGTTCTTTTCCCCGCTTCCTCCCTGCCTCTCATAGGCTACAATTAAGCCCAGACATACACACATATACACATATATGCACATATATATACACATACATACATACACATTTACACATATAATATATATACACATATACACACAAGGATACATATATTTGTATAAACAAACACATGTACATATACACTTACACATACATATACATAGATATCAATAATCTTAGTCGTATATAGACATATACATTCATATCCACCTTGGTAAGGCCATACTCTACTTATTTATCCTGTTTCTCTGAGAGTGGATAACCTTTTCCTTCATAAATCTAAGTCTTTCCATATTTTTTCAACTCTACCATCTTGTCATTTCCTACACCACTGCAATGTAGCCCACTATACTGTCTAGTTGTTTTAAATAGTCCTAAACAATGTTGATAAATATAGCTGACATATAGTGTATTTTCCCTGTTTTTCTCTTTTGATCAAATCTATTTTATCCTAAACTTTGTCAAAGATCGCTATTACCAACCCTGCTCCTTTTTCCCTAACAAATTCTACTCCTGATCTTTATTTTATGTTTGTCCATATTTCTTATTTCCTATCCATCCTAAGTTCTCTACTTCTACCCTTTATCTTGCCCTCCTATTACTTACCCTACCCCCTCCTCCAACAATAACTCCCTTACCTTCTCATTCATTGTAGTAGGAAGGCCGAATTTATAATCTCAAATATAATCATGTATATGTTTGAATGGTTCGAAATCACAAGGTATGAGAGATTCTCTAAGTAGAAAACAACAAAAAATTTATTTAGGCCCCACCGCAGCAGATCCGTGAACCAGCCTCCCCATTCCGACATCTTGACAAAAAGACTCTAGGCCCAGAAAGCCCGCCTCACAAGAGTAACCAAGAGGACACAGAAAAACAAGATAGTATTTAGCCAAATCATTTTTACGGGCCACAAGTCCTTGCTCGCACTCCTGGGTCTACACACGGGTCACCTCTGCTTCCGCGGCTTCCTGCTTCCGCAGCTTCCTGCTTCCACAGCTTCCACTTCCGCTGTAGTTGTCCCTAGGCTCACCTTTCCTCGCAGCCGAGCTTCTGGCATTCTCAAGCCCTGCCTCAACAACCAGAGACCATTGGTTGCCGAGTTGGCCCCTCTTAAGTCATCAATGTACACTCACATAGGTTTCACACCTGATAGGGCTTTGGGCCTGGGGCTTAGCACTTAACAGCTGAAAGTACTTTCACTCAAAGTAAACAAAAGCAATGCTAAGGAGACAATTTTGCTTAACAACACCTTCATATAAATTGAAAGTCTTCTATACCCCACTTTGAGCTATTCCCTCACTCTCCTCTCTAGATATCCCTCCCTTATCCTCTCCTCCCTCCCTATCCCCTTAGCATTTTATTTCTTTCTGAATTTAGAAGACCTTTATATTCTTCTAGATATATACACACATATATGTATGTATGCATATACACATATACATATACATACATATATACGTACAGACATATGTGTGTATATGTATATAGATAGGTATCTATATCTGTATCTGTATGGCTATAGATATATCTGTATGGCTATAGCCATACAGATACAGATATAGATAGATATAGATATAGATATAGATATAGATATAGATATAGATATAGATATAGATATAGATATAGAGATAGATATAGATATAGTATATCTATAGATATAGATATTTCCGTCTTGAACCCATTCCCAACGAAAGTAGGTTTCCAGAACTACCAGCCCTCCTCCCCCATCTAATTCATCTGTGTTGGTTCTTCCTCTTGCACCTCATTTGTGTAAGATAATTATTTTTTTAGCTGTTCCTAAATGGTTTCCCTTTTTAAAATCATATCATACTCAAGTCTACCCCAATCTTTCTTATAAGCTACTCAATTACTAATAACAATCATAGACATACATTTTGCATACATAAAAGTCTATATTTGTTGAGTCCCTTGTAATTAGTCCTTGATATATATTATTTTTCTCTTGGTTCTTGTATGTCAAATCTTCTGTTAAGTTCAGGGTATGCTTTTGGTAACAAAATCCTGAAAGACTGGCAATTCATTAAACATCTATTTTTTTCTTTTCATTCAGGATTATGCTTAATTGGGTATGATATTTTCAACTGAAACTCCAGTTCTTTGTTCTTCAATATATAGTGTTCCAAGAACTGTAGTCTTTTAGTGTCACCACTGCTAGGTCTTATGTGATTCTAATTGTGGCACTGCCATATTTAATTTTTTTTTCTTGTTGTTCATAATATTTTATCCTTGAGCTAGGGGTTTTGGAATTTGACTATGATATTCCTGCGGGTTTTCCTTGGAGGATCTCTTTCAGGTGGTGATCAGTGGATTTTTTCAATGTCTACTTTCCCCTCTTGTTCTAATGCTTCAGAGCACTTTTCTTTAATTATTTCTTGTATTATTGTATCAAGATTTTTTTTTTTGATCATAGCTTTCAGGTATTCAGATTATTCTTGTTTTCTCTTCTTGATCTATTCTATAGATCAGTTGTTTTTCTTATGAAATGTTTCACATTTTCTTTTATTTTTAAATTCTTTATATTTTGTTTTATTATTTCTTGATCTCTTATAACTTTGCTTGCTTCCCCTTGCCCAATTATGATTTTCAAGGAGTCATGCTCTTCCTTAAGATTCCAGATCTCCTTTTCTAATTGGTTGACTTTCTTTTCAGAATCTTCTTGTTTTTCTTGGATTGTTTTTTTTTTTGTTGTTGTTTTTAGTTTTTCCTCAATCTCTTTCATTTGATTTTTAAAGTCTTTTTTTAAAGTTATTCTATGAATTCTTTTTCAGGCAGGTGACCATTTGATGTTATTCTTCAGGGTAGAAGACAGTTTCTTTGCTTCAGAATCTTCCTCTGAAGATGAACCCTGTCTTCTCTATTCTGACAGTAATTTTCTGTGGCTGGATTTTTTCTCCTTCACCTGTTCATTTTTTTTTAATTTGCAGTAACTTAGTTTTTGTAATCATGTCTAGCCTTGGGGTAAGGGGCATGGTGCCTCTGGCCTCAGATCCTCCTTCAGTTCTCCCCTCTGGCTTGGAACCAAAACCAAGATCTTCAGCCTCATGTAAGTACCTACATCCAGTGGCATCCCCACCTGACTGTTTTTGCACTCCCTGGGAGTGTGCTGGTTCCTTCTCACCCCTGACTGTCTCCTCTCAGTAGCACAGCTGGGTCTGTCATTCCTTGTCAGCAGAGGTTCCCTTGATCTTCCATGGCTCAGACACCCAACTCACTGTCCCTGGGGTGCAAAAGTTCCTGTGGCTGGGACCTAGGCAGCTTCCCAACCCAGCTAGCCTCAGGACTTACTGCTTATTGTTTAGGTGGTCCTAGCCTGGAGGTATTTGCTCTTCACAGGGACCAAACCTTGTCCTGGGATTTTTCTTCAGATCTTCTCTGATTGGCCCAGGAGGACCATTGTTCTGCCCCTACTCTTATTTATATTTACCTCTCTATGTTTGCCCTGAGGTGATATTATTATCTCATATATGGGGTAATCTGGAGAGCTGAGCTTGGAATTTTCTGACCTACTTTGTCATCTTCCCAGCCACGTCCAACTCAACATTCAATTTTTTTCCCTAGTAAAATCATAGAAAGGTAACTTTAACTTTGGAATTCACTTAGTCCAACTCCTGAATTTTATAGATAAGGAAAAAACTCAAGTTAGGTGAAGAGAAACCACTTTTCTAAATTTATGCCGCTCATTGGTTATTAAATCTGGGACTATAATCCAGAATCCCTGACTCCCAACTGGATGCTTCTAGTGTCTCACCACTTCTGTGCTTGGCATCAAATGAAAGTTAATGGGTTTGTTACAAAATGAGTAATATGTATGTATATGTGTGTTCTTATGATCTAATATATTACTATGGAATATATGGATAGCATAATGCTTGTCATATTCCAGCCAGGGTGTCTAGCATTATTAGCTGGGCATCGTCAGAACAGCATAGTCAAAAGTCACACTACGTCAAAGTTGGAAGAGACCCTATAAGGGCATCCAGTCTGACTCCCTCATATTTCAAATGTGAAAATTGAGGCCCAGAGAGGCAAAGTCACATTTGCTAGATTGTACAGGTAGCTAAGTAGCAGAGTTGGGTGGTTTTTGATTATAGTAGGGTATTATTTTCTATACAATAGATATAGCAGAAGAGAAGAATAATATATTTTGCAGCTTCATAGAAGGAGCCAGCACCATCAGGAGACCTGACAGGAGCAGTGCACAAGCAAGAATGACTGCCCAGAGAAATTCCCAAAACCTCCATATGAGTAGCATAGCTGGTCATGTCAGAGCTGGCCAACCCATTTCCCCATCATCAGCAAAACGAAGCAGGTTCTGTAGGACTCCCATTAGTATTCCATTTACTCCAGACAATTGTCCTCAAGGACATAAGAAGCCTGAAAGATGATGTTAGACTCCATTCCCACTCCTCCAGGAAACTCTTTCAGCTCAACAGGCTACGAATATCATCAAAAGTCCTTGAGGCAGTCCTCTGGGAGCTGCTGTATGTCAAAGACAGGACTCTCTAAGCACACAAGCAGTTTGACATGAAAACAATCAGAGCTGCCTTGTGCAGTCACTGCAGACTAATGCTGGACAACAAGCCCAGAGAATCCCAAGGCTGGTGCTTAGCCTGCATCCGGGATCACTTCTACCATGTTCCTTATTTTCATACAAAGAATTGAAGTGAAAACTCTATGGCCCTGCAGAGCACCCTAGAGCACAGTACAAATGACAAACTGATTAATAAAGAAGTAGAAAAACTGAAATTGATAAGGCCAGCATGTCTGCTTTTACAGTGTGACAAGGAAAAAAAAACAAACCAAAACAAAATATGCAATCAGAAAGCTACACTGATCTAGTTCAAGAAGGACGTGGGCTTCAGGAAATGCATTACTGTTTCAAATGAAGGGGAAAAGTATAGCGGTTGTATCTAAATATTTATACAGCTATGTCACCTAGACCTGTTGTACCCATCGCCTCTGCTCTGTTGAACAACTTCATTTGTGTTACTAAGAATTCATACTTGTAGGCTAGCATCTTTGAGATTCAACATGGTATAATGGAGAGATTAATGGATTTGGACTTAGGAGATACAAGATCAAATCCAACCACTGACACTTACTGCCTAAATGACCTCGAAACGGACATTTAACCTTTCCCAGCTTCACTTTGCCCATCTGAAAAATGAGGTGTTTGGACACAAGCAGGTTGCTTCTAGCTCTGAGTGGTGCATTGGATAGTTCAAATCTTGTCTCAGGCACCTCCTAGCTGTGTGACCTTGGGCAAGTCCTCTGTTTGCCTTAGTTTCTTCATCTGTTAAATGGGAAAATAATAATACTTTCCTCATAAGGTTGTTGTGATGATCAAATGAGTTAATGGATGCATAATTCCTACCCTTCTAGTCTTCTTACACTCTATTCATCCTTACACACACTGTGATACAATCACAATGACATTATTTCTGTTCCTTGCAAAAGACACTCTATTTCCTGACTCTATCCATTTTCAATAACTGTTCTCCATGTCCAGAATTCCCTCCCCTCTGTTGATTATCTTCTATTTATCATATATATATGTGTATATATATATATATATATATTACCTGTACATGCTTGATTTCATTTTGTCTCCCCGCCCCCGTTATACTGTGAGCTCCTGGTTAACGGGGAGCAGACAGAAAGGATGTCTTGTGCCTTTCTTTCTGTCCATTGCTGTTATCACAGTGTATGGCACATAGTAGGCTCTTAATAATTACTTGTTGACTTGTTGGCTAACAAGATACTCTAGGCCTGGCAGCTTATCAGGCAAAAACACCTGTGTTGAATTAACAAATCCTTCAGAAGCATTAAATTCAGTGCAAACAACATAGCTAATCCAGGTGGAAAGCAATAGAGAGCCTCAACCAATTGGATAAAAATGAAGTGATGCTATACAAGAAGTGAGCTGCGATTGCTTGATGAACAGCCATACCCTGTGGAGCTTTGATTAAAAAAAAAGCAAGCCAGGTAAGACTTAGCATTCTATTATGTGGCCAAATGAGTGGTAGAAAAATGTAGAGGAAAGTGCCTGAGAGGAAATTGCTTAGGGGACATGGAGGATGGGAACTCTATTTCTTCCTCTCCCCACTCCCAACAGATGACTTTATAAACCTGAGAGTAAGAAAATATTGGGCTTCCTATTCATGTCTTAGCAATGCTTCTGGAAGAACACATGCTGATGGCAGTGTCTATGCTGAGTAGAGAGAATAAATTAGAAACTCTGAGGAAAGGTAGCTTTGGGACTCGGGCGGGGGGGGCAGCAGATACCATGGCCAAGAGGAAACTCATAGGAACTCCACAAAAGGAGAAAAAGACTTCTATCAAGTGGGAGTTGTGAGTTAGCTCTCATGAACTCTAAGCTTGAGATCACTTTCGTTTGGACTCTTTCTGAATTTGTGATCCAGTGTGTCTCAGAATTTTGAGGAGAAAGTTGTATACCAACTCTTCTTACTATATTATTGGAGTAAATACTCAAAGCTAAGTCTGGCTGGCTAATTGACATTAACAGATAATGAGGGAAGCCTACTCATAGGAGGTCATGACCAATAATATTAGTAAGCCCCATCCCCCAACACACACATCCCTCAAGGTTATTGGAATAATACTGAGGGGAGAAGTAGCCATTTGCCCTCTGCAGATTCTGTCTAGCATTCCATATTGAGTCAGGAAAGTAGACCAAGAGGAAGTTCTCCATTTGCATAAATAGAGCTCATAGGTCAAGATTTATGTAAAGAGACCCTTCAGAGCCTAGCGCCCACGAGAAGAGGGGGCAATTCATAATGCCAATGAAGTAAAGGAGAAACAACACTGTCTTGGGACTCAAAAGGCAAAGACTCCACTTTGAGATCTGCCACAATCTAACTAGAGTCACTTTTTCTGGGTCTCCATTGCTTTGTCTGTAAAATGAGGTCTAGATAGTTTCCAAAGACTTCCCTGGTTTTAAAATACCATAATTTCATTTCTTTTCTCAATGGAGTAAGGAGAATTTCTCTGCAGAGTTTTGCTTGGGGGCCTGAATTTGAAACTAACAACATCATCTGTCCTATGCCCAATCCAAGACACCAGACTCTATGTATAGACAGCATGAGATACATGGGGGCACTGCATTAATAAATGCAAAGAAAAACTACATGAAAAGGGGCAAAATGTAGAGAAGGTAAAGGAAAAGATGTCTTAGGAAACAGAGCCATCAATGCTTATTTGTCAAAGCCATCAACAAAAGGCACACAATAGAGGCTAGAGTGAAATCATAGATCAGAGGTTAAAAACTTCTCTGTTTCTCCTTTCCTTTGACATGGAAAGACTTTGCTTACATTAGACCAGCATTTTCTTCCTTAATAGACATGTTGGTAAACTCATCTGTGGACCAGGGTCCATGTAATTCATTGGCTTTTTAACATAGTCCATCAAGGGAGTTCATCTCTCATACTTTCTAGTTCTTAACCTCAGAGTGTTGGGTGGGTTTGACTAAGTGCATTCCCTGCCAATATTTCTTTCACATACATAATGCAAGATACAAGCTCTCTGTTTTAACCAGGTAATTCAGAATCCCAACACATATATTGTGTGTGAGAATCCAACTCTTGCATTCTGGTTTTTTTTTAACCTACTATGGTTTAACACACAAATCCAATGCTTTAAATTGGGAACAGCCTCCAGTGCATTTACCTTCCACATGAATGGCCCCTGGATAATTTATTGATTGGCTCCAGCTGGGCCCTGAGGAAGATGTTGAGGCTATCCTAGCCACTATATTAATAAGTTCACATTGTGCGAGGGCAGACTGTGGCATTCAGTGCCGCAGAATAAAATGCAATCAGAATACTCTCTCTAGTTTAAGGGGAAAATTATAGGTCATATTTAGCCATATCTGGGTCTATCAAATAATAGCCAACATTTATATGGCACCTGCTATGTGTCAGGCACTGTGTTAAGCACTTTCAGATACAATTTCATTTAATCCTCACAATGACTCTGAGACATATGGGCTGTCATTATCCCCATTGTACAGATGAGGAAACTGAGGCAAACAGAGGTTAAGTGACATGCCCAAAGTCATACCACCTGTAAGTGTCTGTATCCAGATTTAAACACAGGTCCTTCTGACCCCAGCCTGGGTAGTGTTCTATCCACTGCGCCACCTAACTGCCCATATCTCTAACCATGCAGGCTGAGGTCCATGAGAATGTGCACATATACTAAACATACACAGAGGAAGAGGGGGTCAGGGCATGATTTCAATAACTATTTACTGAGTGCTTACAGTGTGCCAGGCATTTTGCTAAGTGCATTGGTTTAACAATGTTATTTTGAAGGGCCAAAGTATTTTCAACATTGCATTTGCAACATTCAATATAGCTGGAGGGTCAATGAGCAGTTTATAAATCAGACAATACATTACATAAAGCAGATCTCATGCTTTAGGGCATAACCTGATTAGCTGTAGGAGTCAGTAAAGATTTGTATAACTTCTTCTTTCCTTCACATCAGTTAGACTTAAGCCTTCTGGGTACAACGTGTAACTCTTGCCAGTGCATTCAATAGGCCTAACTGGACTCCAAAGATTTCTGAGCCACAAGGTCTTTCCCATGAGGCTCTAGGTCCAGAGTCCCAAGTTCTCAGCTCTGGACCTCAACCGTTAGGAGACTCGAAGCCCTTGGGGAAGGAAAGAGCCCAGGAATACTAGTTTAGAGGAATAACTTATGGGATTTAGAACAGTCGTTTTAAAAAATTGTATTTATTCTTTTTAGTTTACAACATTGAGTTCCACAAGCTTTTGAGTTCCAAATTTTCTCCTCCTCCCTCTCCTCCCTGCTCCCCAAGATGGCATGCAATCTGATATTGGCTCTACATAAACATTCACATTAAAAATATTTTCACATTAGTCATGTTGCAAAGAAGAATTATAGTCAATGAAATGAACCTCAAGAAAGAAGAAATAAAACAAAAAAGAGAGAGAGAGCAAATAGCCTGCTTCCATCTACATTCAGACTCCATAATTCTTTCTCTGGATGTGGATAGCATTTTCCATCATTAGCCTCTTGGAGTTGTCTTAGATCCTTGCATTGCTGAGAAGAGGCAAGTCTATCAAAGCTAGTCATCGCACAATGTGGCTGTCATCGTGTACAATGTTCTCCCGGGTTCTGCTCTAGAATGGTCTTTAAAGGGGTTTTATCCAGTCCTCACCTCCTTAGTGCATCACCAAGATTCATCTAAAATGAGGGCTGCATACAGTCACCCAAATCGAGAATGGATACTATACAGCACATATGAGCTAGAAGAAGATTCCTAGGCTTGACTAACAAAGAATATGCAGGGAAAGAAAACATTTCAATTTACAAAGTCCTAGTCTTAGGCTCATAAGCTTAGAGATTTACATCTAGAAGCACTTCAGATGCTATTTAGCATAACCCCACATTTTATAAATGAAGAAAGTGAAACCCAGAGAATTTTTTTTTTAAATTGCCCAGACTCAAAGAGGTAGACAGATGGAAGACTGCACCAATCTACATTAGAAGGATGTTTACTGCAACAATGAAATCACAGATCCAGTCCCTATCTCTGTTCTAATAATACTGTCCATTTTAATAGTGGCAATTGTAAAGTAAATACAATTTGTCGTCCCATGATCTTCTGACTTTTTTAAGAGTCTCATTATTAAATTTTAGACTTTCTGCCCCCTTATCATCTCTATAATGTCCTAATACTGGTCCATGACTTTCCAGATTTCCCTATTCAGTGTCCCACCACAATGTTCCCTACTGGACAGTGGTCCAAATTCTAGAATTTCCTACTTACTCCATTGCAATATTTTCCTCTTTCCCACAAAGCCCTGCACTCAATTTAATCTGCTATGTATCTTACACTTCAAGGTGTTAAAGGCTACCAATAGGCTCAATCTGATACTCCTACCACAAATCTCGTTAGCATTTTTCTTTTCCATAGCAACTCTGTAGCTATGGTGCCTTAACCAAAATAATGCTTTTTCAGCTTGAAAGTCTCAAGAACAGTGGCAAACCAGTCTGACTTTTTATATCCTTCAAAACCCACCATTAGGTCATTGTCTTTTCCATCTGCCAGCTCTGATCTCAAATCAAAAGTCGATGAAGATCAAATGGTTGATACCATCTAGGGATTTCATTCATAGTGCAAGTGACTTTCAAAGTCAGAATTGTATTAGAAGACTGTTTAAAATATGGCATGACACTAGGGGGTAGAGTAAATAGCTGAGGTAAATGAATCATCATATTTAAAAGGTGAGTGGCCCTCTTTTGAGGTAAAATGCCAGGTCAGGTAGCATCCTGTCTGCTTGCTTTATCCAGGTTTGCTCCTTCCTGTTATGTAAACCCACGTCACAGTTTCCACCGTTTTCGTTAGTTCCCTTTGATTTGCTGGTCATTGGGAGGGTTTCTGAGCTTGGGGTTCTTAAATGTCTCAGTTGAGCAATTGGTGAGTGGAAATAAAAGCCTATTTTTTGTTCTATCAGAAAATGTGAATACAAAGGTTCAGAAACTAAGGCATTTCAAACTGCCTACCTCTCTGTTCCATATCAGAGAGTGGAAGAATCAGTACTTCCTCTTAATTCTGCAAGAGACCTACAACTTAAGACTTGGAACATTGAAGGAAAGGAGGCCTGGGGAATGCCCCACAAAATATTATAGAGTTATAAAGAGTAGATTTTCAGCAGAACTGGAGAGAAGGAAAAATTGGCCAACATGGAACATCTAGCTATACTGATCCTTGAACAGCCAGAAATCTACCTCTCACTTTATAGTTGCTGGAAGTGCAAATGTTAGAAAGAATAGGAGCTTGGAGAATTGGGGGTGGGGTGGGGAAGGTGTGCTCATTTTTTTCCCCCAAAGGGGAATGAGGTGTTCTGGAATTGCCTTGAAAATGCTATTTTTAGTGGGAGTGGTTTCCCTTTAAGGGCTGTCGAAACAAGAAAAAAAAATAGAGATGATAGTGACATTCCAAAGCACAGTGATTCCCAGGGGTCTGTCAGTCATTATATTCCATGCCCATTCTATCCCAGCTGAATAAATTGGCCCCAGGGTGTAGGATTTGACATAGAGAGGCTCAGTCTCAGAATACTTCTCTCAACCCAATTTTCCTTCAAATTGGTCTGGCTATTAAGCTAGAAGACAGAAAATATAACCTTAGTAAGGCAGATGCATTCATAGGGACACCTGCCATTCAAAATGACTGTACTTCCACAGGGAAGTGTATATGTCAAAGAGCAAGAAATGTCACTGTACATGAGTTGGAACATCTCAAATATCAGATTTCAGGAATTGCTGGCATGTGAGCACAGGGACTTTGCTAGGAGTGGGTTTGTTTGAGCAAATGGAGAGCTTTCCCACCCACTGACTTTAAAAGTTTTCATTGCACTCCAAGAGAGTCATTTTTCAATTCTCTTGCTATGCTAACTAAATTATTTATTAAAGCAGGCTTACTACAAAATCCCCTTAAAATGCCATAAAATATAAATATCATAAAATATTTCACACCTTTTTGAATGGTAAATCCTCAACTTGACTGGTTTTCAGCTAATGGATATACTTGTAGACCTGCAACTCTTCAACCCCATTTTTCTTGTGAGTTTGTAGGAGGGACAGTTATCCCGAGGATTTGTGCACCTTGAAAAGTCTGAGAGTACCCAAATGAAGGGGAAAGGACTGAACCCAAATGCCCAAAGTCTAGGAAAGCTTGACAGAAATATTTCCTTGGAAGGCTAGTTGATTTGGTCCTTGGTATTCTTTTCTGCCCCGTGGGTCTCATTGAGTATTTATGTTTAACAATAAGCAACAGTTATAAGCCTCCATAACAACAAAAACAACTTGAGAGATACCATAGACAAGGGATGGGGAACCTGCAGCCTTGAGGCCACATGTGGTCCTCGAAGTCCTCAAGTGTGGCCCTTTGACAGAATCTAAACTTCACAGAATTATTGGATTCAGTGAAAGGGCTACACTTGAGGACCTGTTCCATGAAGTTCGGATTCAAAGGACCACACTTGAGGATCCGGGGGGCCACATGTGGCCTACAGCTGCAGGTTCCCCACCCCTGCCATAGACTGAAGGATAGGAAGCTGGTTCCTCAGAAGCAGGAAGACATGGGTGCAGGCTCTCTCAGTGGCACATAGAAACTGTGTGACTCCAGGCAACTCAACTAACTTTTCCATACTTTAAATACCTCTCTAAGACTCCGAGTTGCAGAAAAAGTGCAATCTTGCATTGGTAGATGATATTTCCTCATCTAGGAGCTCCCTACAGCAATGAAATCTTGAAATAAGAACCTTCAGTTCTTATCCCTTTCTTAATAATAGATTAAATTTATATAATACTTTGAAAAGCAATCAAGTTATTTAGATATGTGGGATTGTATCATGAAAGATAAATCAACAGAGTTGTCTCAGTTCAATTTAATATAATAATATAAATATAATAATTTCATATTTAACAAGTGTAAAGAATTAAGATTTTGGGGACAAGAATTCATTATCTGGTAAAAAAAATTGTTGGGAAAACTGGACAGCAGTATGGCAGAAAATGGGCATAGATGTATATTTTACACCATTTACTAAGATATGCTCGAAATGGATATGTGACCTAAATACAAAGACATATTACAAGAAAATTTGAAGAACATGGAAAATGTTACCTGTCGGAGTCATGGAGAGGTGAAAATTTTATGAATAAACAAGTGATAGAGAGCAGTATGTGGTGTAAAATGGATAATTTCTATTAAATTAAGAAGGGATTGTACAAATAAAACAAATGTAACCAAGACCCTAAGGAAAGCAGAAAAATGGGGAAAAATTTATGGACAGTTTTTCAATTGAAAAAACTTTCTATCAATTGGATTATCTAAAAACTGAATGGGCTATCTTGCAAGGCACCAATCTTCCCGTCACTGGAGGTCTTAGAGCAGATGTTGCACAAGTAACTCTGGCTGTAGAAGGAATTCCTGCCACAGGTACAGCTGGGACAGGATAATGTTTGAGGTCCTCTCCCGCACTCAGGTTTTATGATTCTATGTTGCCCAATGTTCTTGAAGACTATGGGATTTTTCTTTTAGCATCCCCCTGAGATTGTTGCACAATGATATTCACTGAGAGTTCTGGAAATATCGGTTGAAATCAATTTTATTAACCAATCGATAGGCATTCACTAAGTACCTCTGATATGGCAGGCATCATGCTAGGTGCTAGGAATACAAAGACAAAAATCAAATGAACCTTCTCTCAAGAGTATATACAATATTAAACTGAAATTATTAAAATGATTTTTTTGAAAGCAGGGTAAGTTTTTATTAAAGTACAACAGAGTGTAAGCTTCTTGAGGGCAGGGACAATATTACTTTGTCTTTTTATCTCCAGTTTCTTCAGTGGAATAGAAACCTTATAAATGATTGTTGATTGAATAACGGATCCTCTTTTTCTCTGCCTCTGCTTTTTTTTCTTATTCTGCATCTCTCTATACCCTATTACAACCTTCTATCTTGTCACCAAATTTCTCCCCTCCTCTTTGACTTGCCATGCCCCTTTCCCACTTTCCCACCACCTCTTTATTTTTCTCTGAATATATTTCTATGGCACCTGTCACCATAGTACCCAGGTGTTCAACGTAGCTGTTGGTGGGCTTTGTTGAGCATTCATCAGTGTTTCCATCAAAGGACCAATTAACTCCCTGCTGCCCCTCACCAACCTTTAGCTTAGATCCATGCTGTTCCTGGTTAGTTTAAGGCAGCAGGGAGCTAATTGTTCCATTCCTCAGTATGGCTTAAACTCCCTTTTATGATGTTCACAGGTACACACCCTGCTTTAAAAAGAACCTATTTTTACTAACTTCTTGGCTGATTACCACCCTGCCTGTAATCTATCCTTATGGTAGGAAAGGTGCTGTCAAGGCAGCTCCAGGCAAAATGGGATAATACTATATTTCCTGACACCTTTCAGTGTGAGTTTAGGCTTCCTTAAACTATGGAGACAGCCTTCATCATTATTTCTATGGAGAAAGATGTCACTATGTGGCTGAGTTTGTGTTCACTAATGTACAGATTTGGGAGACCATCATTTTTTCTTTACTAGTGATGCATTTTCAAGAGATGGATATAGCAAAGAGAGCTGGGTATCAAATCTAACACTAGTAGGACTCAGAGTTTGGACCTGACCAACTCGAACTCTTCCTTCTTCCCTTCATAGAATCCTAGGTTGGGACCAGGCTGCATAGGAATTTTAAAGCTAGGCAGATGAGTTTATATTTTATTTTTCAGACAATAGAAAGCCAATGGAGTTGTTTGAGTAGAAGAGTCAGATGATTACATCTATCCTTAAGAAAGATTACTTTGGCAGTAACATAGAGAATGGATAGGAGTAGTGAGCAACCTGAGGCTGAGAGACCAATTAGCACAGGTTTGCTGTGATGTAGGCTGGAGGTGATGAGGTCCTGAACTAAGGTGGTAGCTGTGTGAATAGAGAAAAAGGATAATATGAGAGAATTATTGTGACAGTAGAAATGGCAACATTTGGCAACTGTTTGGAAATTTGGGTTGTAAGAGAGCTAAGAATCAGGGATAATGTTAAGTTTGTGCACCTAGAAGTGTGCCGGTGCCTTCCAACAGAACTGGGGTCATTTGGAAGAGAGGAAGATTTAAGCAGAAAGATAACAAATTCAGTTTTTGATAAGTTTAGGATGTGCCCAGAACATCATAGTTCTAACTATCTACCCACATGCATTGTAAAGAGTATTAGAAAAAGGAATTGTGAATATTATGTGAAAAATGTGTATCTTCTTTTATACCTCAATTCCATCAACGCTCCACCAAGATTGCAGAAACATGCTTCGTAATCAGTCTTCTGGAAATATAACTGGCCATTGCATTGATTGACGTTATCTTTCAAAATTAGTTTCCACTGAAATGTAGCCATTGTAGTCAGCAGTCAATAAGCATTTATTAAGTACCTACTACGAACCAGGTACTGTACTAAGCACTGGGAATAAGACAGATCTTGCTCTTGAGGAGTTTAAAATCTGATGGGGGAAGACAATACCCAGAAGGAAGCTAAAAGCAGGTTGGTAGAGGAGGAGGAGGTACCTGACATGGTGGAGTACAGTCTAAAATGTGTAGTTTATGAGAAACAAAGAGACTGCTTGCCCGGGAGCCCTCTTGAAATGGAGACTTTTAGAGGAATTCCTTGTCCTGGCTCTCCAATCAAAGTTACAGAAGATACTGACAAGGTCTGAGAAGCAAAGATTATTCAGTCTCGAAGAATGACCAGTTTTCTGGTGATGAAGTTTCCCTGGGGCATGATCATTATAGAGTCTAGTTTGAGTGCAAGTTTTT
The DNA here is from genome assembly GCA_028646595.1 of Phalanger gymnotis. NCBI lineage: Eukaryota > Metazoa > Chordata > Mammalia > Diprotodontia > Phalangeridae > Phalanger > Phalanger gymnotis. The sequence continues at coordinate 533,033,350 of CM053622.1, read as the reverse complement.
GGGTGGGGGGTGAAATATTACAAACTTGTCTTTCTGCTCTTTTCACTTTGTATGAGTTTATACCAGTTTTTCCAAATTTTCCTGAATCTGTCCCTTTCCTCATTAATTACAGAGCAATAATACTGAATTATATTTATCATTTGCAATAATTTGTTTAATCATTCCACAACTTATGAGTCAATTAGCTTCTGGTTTTCTGCCATAACAACAACAACAACAACGTGTTTTGCAATCATGGTTGTTAAGATCTAGAGATACTTGCAGATCTTTTCAATTTTATATACATTTGTTTTTCACCTAGTTTCATTTCCACATGCTTTTAAGTGATGATCTGATTTAGATAGATCTTGCGCTTGGCTCTTGATAGATAAAAATTGCCTCCGATGGCATTTTGCAAGGTGAAACTTCTAATCTTTCATCATTCTTTATTTTAAACCAACCTTGTCCAACTAGTGTTGTCTTTGGACATTAGATCTCTCCTCTTGGGAAGAAGTTTAAGTGTTGGACTTCAGACTCTTTCAAGATCTTTGCTGTGATTACTGTTTTGCATCCATTAAAATTCCTCTGAGAAATGGTGATAGAAATAATGTCTATATATTTATTAATTTCCTATTCGGGGGAGTCAACAGTTTGTTTAAATACATTGCTTTAAAGATGGTATAGAGGCTACAGAGTCACTATGGCTACGCAGAAAATATGCCTACTGAGTTCTCAGGACAGATAAATAGCAAAGCAAATAAAAAGAAAGTACCACAAAATGGTGAAATACTAAAGGTCCATAGTTAGTTTTGAGTGAACTATAGAAAATAAAGTATATCTTCGCTGCTTAGAGAGAAAATTGGTCAAAATTACAAATCTCCTACTTACATTGCTGACAGAATCATGGAATGTTAGAACTGGAAAGGATGTTAGAGATTAGTAAGACTAAACTTTCATTTTACACATGAAAAAACCAAGACCTGGAGAAATTGCCCACAGATGCATAACTAGTTAGCGTCAGTGGTAGAATGAGAACCCTGGTCTCTGAATTCTCCTCCATTTGCTCTTCCACTATACTGTGCCAAAGGCCAAATAACTTGAAAGAAATAATCATTAAAGTGTGAAATTGGAAATCTGGAATAGACAAGAAGCTGATCCAGAATTATCAACATTTTAAGCAATATGTCCATCTTTTCTTGTTCATCTCTATTCATCATTTCAGAATAGGGAACATATATGCTATTCAAAATAATAAACAAATACTACCATCAGACAGTCAAAGAATTATAGATCCATCACATCTCCCCATTGTGTTCAAACATTAGCTAGCCATTATATCAAAAAGAATTTGCATGTTTCAGATAGCAATGTCTTGTTTACATATTACAGAAGAAAATGCTATTGGGAGAGTGACTCAGCATTGTAATAAAAATTGATGATTGACTGTCCTATTTCCAATCAAGTGAAACACAAGAATTACAGCATTTCTGAGTTGTTTACCAGGAGAACATCACACTCAATTCTAGAGCCATAATTCTTTAAGATCAAGTCCCAAATCAGTGCACACTCATATTGGGAAGCCAGGAATACTGACTTCCGCGTGAGAGTGGATACAGGACAACAGCCCCAACTAGTGTGTGTAGAAAGGCGCTTCATCCAGGATCCCCTAACAAAATGTGTACAAGGTTGAATTATAGCTGCTGCTCTGGAAAGAGATTAGAACCTAGTGCCTCTGACTCTCCGACACCAGTAAGTCCAAAGATGTGGAGCTTTTACTTTCAATGGTTCTTAGCTGTTTGCTTGTTCAGAGCACCTCTCAGTGGTAGGAAGATCAAACACTCTAGCAGATTATGTATTCACACAAGGTCACAGGTAAGCCAGAGGCAGAGGTAAGATTATAATGGAGTGCCCCAGAATCAGCCTGTTCATTGAATTTCAGGCCTTCTTAAGGATTATATGTTTCCTTCAAATTCCCAAATGGTGAAGGCAGATTGTGCACATACCCAGAGGAACAAGGGCTATTTGCTGCCTGCATATTCCTTTATTAATGTGCTTCTTTGTGGACACATTCATTCTTAAACTCTCTCCCTCTATTCCTCTGCCTGCCTCCTCCACCCCCATCCCTTTCTTTATTATAAGGGACCACAAAACAAAGTTTCCATCATAAAAAGGATGGCCTGTGCCCCTCACACATACGCCCACTCATCCACACACTCCCTCGGTTTGACAGCAAAATCAATTAATCATTACCAGTCTCCTCCTGGCACCAGCACAGAAGGCCTTTCACTTGCCAGAAGACAAAATAAAGTACATAAAGAAGAAAAAAAAAACAACACTTGGGGGGAATTATAGTTCATTTGCATTCACCCCTCCTACTCTCCCCATATACATTAGAGAGAGAGAGAGTTGAGTTTTCCAATTACATAGATTTCCCCCTTAGCAAGAGAGGGCAAAAACTTCTTCAAAAGGTAAAAATGTGGCTCTTATATAATGTGGTGACTGTCTTAGACAGACTCCAGGCACTTTAAACATCCACTTCCCTACACACACACACACACACACACACACACACACACACACACACAGAGTAATTATTCTTAATAAGAGGGCCAAGTATGATTCTATGCAGTGACTGCACAAGGGCTAAGCAGGGACATGGGGAATTCTTTGTGTCTATCAGGACCCTGGCAGGCAGCCTTGTTCTTTGGATTCTTTTTTGTTCTTCTTCTTCTTCTGTAAGTTCTTGATCTAGTTTTAATTATATTCCCTCCAATAGGGAAGTCACACATTACCAAAGGTAAGACACTGATTCTATCACTTAAGGCCTAACAGCTTCTCTGTGAGTTCATATGTTATGGCCCTTTTGTAGATAGACAGAGAATTTATTAAGTGTTTATCGTGCGTCAGGCTCTGTACTAAGCACTGGGATTGCAAATACAAGGAAAAACATAGTAGGCCCTATCCCAAAGGAAGTTGTACTCTAATGGGGAAATACAGCACATAAAGCTGACAAAACTAAGGAAAGGGGGAAAAGAGATGTGGGTGGGAGCAGGACCTCAGGGGAGGAGGTGAAGGATTCTGGAAAAAGAAGAATGAAGCCAGAAGTCAAGTGAGTATGGTCTGTGTGCCTCCCGAAATGGAAGTCCAGGCTACTGAACCACCAATAAGAAGAGAGGATCACAGGTTGGAGGAAACTCCAGGATGAAAAGGGTCCTGGTGGAGAAGCAAAGTGATCCAGAGAAGTCTAGAGTAGATCTGGGAATTTCTAGGAAATATTATTAGGAGCCGTTTAAAGTTCACGCCTGCCCCAGGGAGTCTTCCTCAACCTGAAGAGGCCTTATAGCATTGAGAAAGTTCCTAGTTTTAACTTGGTCTGAAGGATGCCTAGAAATTTAATTGACTTTGGGGGTGGAACAGGACTTTGAGTCTATTCTGAGGAAGACTCAGAAGTCCAGAGCCAACAGTGCCATCTCAAACTTGCCAAGGCAACATAAATTAATTATGCTTCATCCAGGTCTTCATGACCTGCATGTAGCCATTCTTTTTTGTCTTATGACAAGTAGAATGCCTTCTGTGATGTTACCAGAGGGATATTGGTAATAGTTCATTGATTTGTCCTTCCCAGGGCTACCCCAGATCCAAGGACAGACATGAAGCCAAATGGATCCCATGGCCACCTTGGAGAGGTCAGATCTCCTTCAGGGCTAGTGTAGAGGTTTCAACATGAGCTTTGCCTTCCTTACTACATTACCACCTAGATGGGAAAGTTCAACATAACATTGGAAAGTGAATCTTTTGAGTATTCTGTATCGCTCATTACTTATGGAAATGTTCTAGCATCTTGGAATGACTAAATTGGAAATAAATTCTTTCTTTTCTCTAGAAGTTGATTTCAGGACAAACTTATTTTACACCATTCAGCTGATGAAATTACCTCCTTTTTGCACCATCATCCATTCTATACTTGTGGAAAGAGAATCCTCCTGGGAGACAGGAGACAGCACTGTACTAAAGTATTTCTAAAACATATTGGTTGGCCTCTAGGATAGGCCATTTCAGTGCTTCCATAATGTCAGTATTATCAGGGAAGAAGGCCTTGTGTTCTTTCTTCTTCTTAATCCTAAATTGAGCATATGGAATAGTATACCTAGAGATTACTGTTTGTATATTTTTAAGAAGGATTTCTCTCTCTCTTTTTTTAAATGAGTTGTCTCTGAGTAACAAGATGGCAGGAAAAGGGATTGATGAAGAAGCATTGAAAGCCTATTTAGAAAATGAGTTTGATATGTTATTATCTCAATATTAAGTGGGATACTCAGTAAAGTTTTTATTAATAAACACGTCATAGAATTAAAATAAAAAAATAATGCTGGTGTATCAGACGAAATCTCTAGAGATTCAAGGAACACAGAGCTTAGAAAGCCAAAACACATCACTTACTGATGTAAGTGGAGTGTAAGTGTAAATGGAGTCTTTTACATTTAGTTTATTATTTGAATTGAGAAAAAAGTCCACTTTGATTTTTAATATTTTATCAGTTTCCTCCTATTGCTGGCTATCAAAATTTAAAGGTCTGGCATTGTGAGAAGAGCATTGGCTCAAGTGCCAGATGGCCTGAGCTTGGTTTTATTCCAGCTTTGTTGTTAGCATGGCAGAATGACTTTAGACAAGTCACTTCCCCTCCCCAGGACTCAGTTTCCACATCTTTACAAATGATGACATTGGACTAACTCATCTCTAAATTCCCTTCCAATTCTGATTTTATGATCTATTTGCAACATGTGGTTAATAGTTAAAATTGAAAATACTTCATATGTCACACTTAAGTGGACATCTGGTCTCTTTCAAAAGAGATTAGCCGAGAAGAAGACTAAAAGTATATTGTTACTTTTTAAAATTATATATATGTTCATGCATTTCAGCCAGAAAAATGTACTGGTAATGTCATGTAAATGTAAATGTAAGCTATATTCACTTGGATGTTTAGTTCTTCCAAATCATGAAGACTTGTTACATGGCCATATTTTTAGTGACTTGGAGTGAATTTAACTTCAATCCCAAAGAATACCCAGAGGCCAGCCTTGTGCTGGTCACACAGACTGAAGTCCCCCGAGTTGTGGTAGATTCCTTCCTTTCTTCTTTTCCCCATAAATCCTATCCATTTCAATCATGTCTACACTGACGTAAAATTTCCCCACAATCAATTCTTTTATATTTCCACTTGATAGCCTTATTCTAGGACTCTGTCACCTCAGCCTGAATTACTAATGAAGGCCCCTACCTGTATCTCATGCATACTGCTGTTAGATTAATTTATCAGAAATATTGCTTTGAGAAAATTATTTTTCTTCTCCAAAATGTCCAGTGGTCCCCCATTCCATTGAGGTAAAATTCAGACTCCTTAGCCTGGCATGCATCAATGCCCTCAGTCTGATCTTAAATTGCCTTTTTCAGTGATACCGTCTATTATTCCCAAACATGAATCTTGAACCCTACTTAGAGTGGTCTCTTTGCAGTTCCTCAGACCTCCTATAATCTCTCTCATAGCTGCTTCTTTGCTGATGCAATGCTCTGCGTCTTGCCTAGAATTCCTTCTCCTTCCTCCTCAGCCACTCAAGTCTGTCTTATGCAGCTTCCAAGTTATTTTTTCTCCATAAAATCCTCTCTGACTTACCAATGTACAGTGCTCTCACACTCAGAAATCCTCCACTGCTTAATATGCATTCTAGTCATTTTGAGACTTAATCGTATTTTATCTAGTAGTCTTTAAATATTTCATGTGTTTTGTCTCCCTAACTCGATCTTATACTTCGTTAAGGGTAGAGGCCATACATTTTATTTCTCTTATATCACCAATGAAAGCCAGTGTGCTGCATTGCACATAAGGCAGGCCTCAGTTCAAATTCTACTTGTAACATGTTAACTGGGTGACCACGGGCAAGGCCCTTACCCTCTCAGTAATCCAGGGAACTCTCTCAAAGCATGAATTACAAACAAGTGGCCAGTCTGCATCAGAAAAAAGAACTTCACAACTTGGAATTTATCACACTGATGAAATCACAGCTCTCTATCCAACTTCCCTAACCCCATCCCAACCAACAAAAGGTCACCTATGCACAATTAGGTTCTCAGTAAATACTTCTTGAATGAATAAATGAATGATTAGAAAGTCATGGTTGCTGCTTAATACTCAGCTCTGTCCATTTCCTTTGGAATTCCAAAGTAGGCTTGGAAGTCCCTAATAAATGCTTCAAATAGCAAAGGATTGAAGAGAAAGTGAATGAAAATGAGTGTTACACTTTTTTAACATATGCATTTTCTTTTTCTACTTACCTGCCTTCACCCTGGTCCCAAGAGAAGAGTCTTCCCATCCCCCAACCCCACCTCCAGTTCCACTCCTTCTGCTTTAACTTGGTTTTTCAGCCGTACCCTTTTCCTCTTGGGGCACTGCCATTGGCTATAATAAGAATGCCCCTGTTCACCATGTATGCATTAGAGTTTGCACATGGCATAAGAGGAATATGAATCTAGAAACTTTCTCTCGAGGCAGCCAAATTATATGTTTCTAAATCTATCAAAAAGACTCAGAATTTTTATGAAATACTGCAGAAATGATTGTACTAGTAGATTTTACAGTACTATATTTATTCCCATATTTTACCCACTCACATATTACCCTATCACCCCATTTTGGGAATAAATTCTCATATAATTAATTCCTCCCTCACACAAGGTTTTTTTTTCCTTTTACTTTGAAAAAGAAAATACAAACTAATAGAGATCTCTCTAAGCAAAATAAACTTTGTTTTTCTGTGCCCTAGGTGGGTAGGTGGATTGAGGAGAGGATAAGGAAGAAACAGGTAGCTACTTTATATACTGATTGCGGTAGGGTGGAGAACAGCCAGCACCTAGTCAAATCTATTTGTCTCTTATCCTTAGATCAATCCATCATGCCTCCTGGGATGGAGTACAGTATGCTTCCAAATCTATGGGGAGGTTCTAGCTCCCTGAGTTGTACATCAGAATTATTTGCTTCTTCTTCCCCTTGATTTAAAGCCCCAAACACAAAGCTTAAGCACTCAAGGTATTCTGAAAGAGACCATTATTTTTGTATCCTGTGCCAATCATGTCCTCCCTGCATTTTTTGAAGTGTCATAGAATCCCTGTCATACTTTTTAGGGGTATAAAGGTTTACATCACAGAACTGGGGGGTTAGAAGCGACATTTGAAGCCATTTAATTTAACCTCATAATTTCGTAGATGAGGATACTAAGTCCAAGTAAAGTAAGAGATTTGTACCAGGTGAATGGCCAGGCCTCTTTTGGTCTTCATCGCCAGGTATCAAGCTTCTAACGCGAGGAAAACGTTATGAAAAAGTGAGTTTCCAATTAACTTCATGAATTTACAACTCACTTTTTTTTTTTTAGCAATCAGGGATAAGAATCTTGGAGTCCCAGGGCTTTCTGAAACCCAGATGCCCACATGGTTCCTCCCTCATTTAATAACATTATTTCATATTTTAAAGTAACGGTAATAATAGTTAGCATTTGTATAGTATCTGAATGTTTTAAAAGTACTGTACAACATTATCTCACTTGAATCTCAACAAGCCTGTGAAGTGCATCATGGCATAATTATTCCCATTTTATGGATCAGAAAACTTGGGTTGAGAGGTTCATTGATTTGCCCAGGGTTACTTTGCTAGTAAGTATCTAAGGAAGGAGTTGTATTCAGGTCTTCCTGACTCTAAACCCAATGCTCTTACCCATTGTGCCACTTAGCTGCCAGATATCAGGGAGAAATCTCTGTAAATATGGAATATAGTCCAAATAACTTTATAAAATAAATGTAGAATGTAAATGATGAGAGTGATATATGTAGTACGAACAAAAGATTGGGTTATTAGAGCATGGATAATGATTTATAATAGTTGGGCTCCAAAAGTAAGGAGACCTTTTGAATGTTAGCTTGACTAGATGGGAGAACCAATAAAGGGGTGGGGGGAATCTGGGAGTATTTATATCAATAGGGAAAGAGTCAGTGCAAAAGGAGAGATTTCAAAATGAGAGACAGAAGAAAAGAATCATCAAGGGGACAAGCTACAAGAGGAGAAGACATAGGGAGGAGAATGGAACTAAAGACATAAATAGAAGATTGGCCTTGATGAGCAGAAGGACCAGATCACCTCATTCTCTGAGACTGGAGCCACAAATGAGAAAATTAGAATGAAAACAATATTATTTGAAGAGTGTCATTGGGCAGAAAAGTGATCTCATTATGGATAGACTCAATTCTTTTTCAATGAGTGTTGAGGCAAAATTCTCAGCAAAGGCTGGTGGAGAGATAGTGGTATAAGTGGTTTGAAGACCAAAGAAAAACTGCTGTGGGGAACGGAATAGCAAGTCAGTCAAGGAAGAGTAAGAGGATTGTCCCCTAGCAAAAAAAAGGCCCAAATAAAATTGTATAATATAAATGCGTAGTATCTCTGGTCATCATATCTCTGTGGCATCTTCCTTCAGTGTTTATTTGTATGATTGAGAAAGGATAGGGGAATTAGGGAATAAAAGACAGAGTATGATCTAAGTTGAAATATTTAACAATAGTTAACTAAATGTTTATTGAAAGGTATAAATGAGACCAAAGAAAGTCAAAGGCAAGAGGAGTGTCTGGAGGCTAGAGATCAGGAAAAAGGACAGGTTTAGGAGTGGTGAGACACAGAGAGAGAAAGAAAGAAAGTAGCTTTTCCTTTCTATCTCTACCTGTCTTTTGCCTCTGTCTCTGTCCCTCTGTGTGTGTGTATATGTGTGTGTCTAGCTGCAGTATATTATAGAAATGTAAAGGATTATTACATGGTGTTGCTTACCGCTGCAGCCTACAGCAGAACATCTTATTTTAAAATGAGGAGAAAATTCATATATATATATATATATATATATATATATATATATATATATATATATATATTCTCTGATTCCCTCTTCATCATCTCTCTCCATTTTTCCTTTGGTACTTTCAACATGAATGTGCTATTATTCTAAATATAAATGTTTTCCTAGTAATTCCCTGACATTGACCACAGCTTGCTCATGCTGCATCTCCTGGGTGTTTCATATACATCAAGTCATTGTGAGAGATTTGACTTGTTTTTGTTTTGTTTTGTTTTGTTTTCCTGGCAATCATAGTAAGTAATAATGTGGGATCTCAATTCTGACAAGTGACTTTATACTCCTCATGGGCAAAATTAATAAAAAAACTTACACTCATCCATGCTCTTTCCCTCTGTCTTCTATCTTTTTCTCCACACACTGTGCCCTATTGAGTTGTGTCTTTGATTAGAGTACATGAACCAGAAAAGAATAATGGGCTCTTGCTGAAGAGAAGAAAATCTCTTTGATAACTCTTAGTTTGTTTGCTCACCTACCTGGAAGTGGCTCAAAGAAACTTAGTACTAAAAGCTACACTGGAGTTTTCTTCTTGTACTTCCCAAGAGTTCGGACTAGTAGGTTAGAAAATATCCTGGTTTCTAATTAGTTTCCTGAAGACTTAGTCTGTGATTATGGGAGAAGCAGGTCCTGGCATAATTAGCTTCAGTTAGAATTCATTGAGAGAAATAAGCACAGGATGAAAATTATTAGTAGTTTTCTATATTGTGTTAAGTGTTCTTAAAATGCCTTTGCTAGATTCTTAGGAATAGGGAAACACATGAATTACGCCATATTATCCATCAATTTGGAAAGCTATATCAAGATGATGAGTGGCAATTCAGCTCAGCATCCATGCTGAAGACTGATTCCTTGTGCATGGTGAAGCCCTCTGGTCACTGATCTTTGTAGATAACATTTCACTAGTTACAAGAAGCCCCAGAACATTGCAGACAATCTTAAAAAAGATATATAACAAGTCGGATGAGTTGGGTCTCATCATCGCTATATGCAGGCTAAGTGAATGAGGGATATCTATTGTCCAGATTATGATACGTATTTAGTTGAAAGACATGTAGTGCTAGCTTATCAGAATATCTATATGAAAAAGACAGTGTAGATGAACAGGAAAGAGGGGATTGAAATCAGGAACTTTTAAAATATTCTCTCAGAGAAAAGTCCAAATTTTTAATATGAACATTTAATATTTACTATATTGCAACATGGCAGTAAGATGAAATACAATGTCCCCTAAAGAACTTAATATGTGTTTGTTAGAATCTCTGTCACTGGAGGGAATATTCAGTTGCGTGAGGTCAGAGATCCACTTGATTATTTGAGTATTTACTTAGTGATGTTGTTGTGAAAAGAATGCCTTCAGAGAGACTAAGATGAGGCTCTCTATAAAAAGCCATATTGTCACTAAAGTCCACAGGGAATGTGGCTCAAGGAGTCAGGCAACAGACGTTATTGAGCATATGACTTGGAAAGGGGCTGGAACAAGAACAAAAGATGAGATAGCCTGAATGCTCCAACATTAAAAAAGACTTAGAGGAAGGTCTTTATTGTGGAGGAATGATGCAGTAATCTGGACAAGGAAGGCACAGCAGGTAGGTTTTATTCTGTTCTGAAAGAAGACATCTGTACATTGATAAGGTCACAGTTCCATTGAAATATTGAATTACTGCTATCATTCACTTCTCTTTGCTTAAATCTGGGTATTTAATAAGGCCACCCAAAATTAGGAGAACCAAAAGTGGAATTAAGGAAATCGACATAGTCAACAAGTTTGTAGTTCTCAAAATTTATACTCAAGATAAATTATTTAATCTCAATGAAATAAGTCCTTCCCTCCTTTCCACCTTTTCAAATAAAGATTCTGAGAAAGTCAGCTGGTATTTATGCAAGAAGACAGAAGCTTCTTCATGCTAAGGGCACAAATGTGCTTGTGTCTTACTAAGACTGAGTTTGGAACATAGAAGTAGAACAGAATAGTTTGTTAACTATTGTGCTAGGTATGCATACTAAATATAACCATATGGATTGCATTTTTGTTAGTGTTCAGTCATTTGCAGTCATGTAGGACTCTTCATGACCCCATTTGGGGTGTTTTGGGCAGATATACTGGAGTGGTTTGCTATTTTCTTCTCCAGCTCATTTTACAGATGAGGAAACTGAGGCAAATAAGGTTAAGTGACTTGCCCAGGGTCACACAGCTAGGAAGTGACTGAGACTAGATTTGAACTCAGGAAGATGAGCCTTCCTGACCTCAGTCCTGTCACTCTAGGAACTACACCACCTAGCTGCCCAGAGATTGCATATATCATTTCAATTGAGATGCACACCAACCCAGAGATGTACATTACAATGGTATTATTATGTTCACTTTACACATGAGAAAACTGAAGTTTAACATAATCAACATTATCTTATTTAAGATTCGCACCAACCCAGAGAGGAACATCCCACAGGTGTTAGTTATTACCATTTTATAAAGATAGTGATTGCCTATAGAAGGGTAAGAACCTAAGTCTTCCTGACTCCCAGTTCAGTGCATTATCCATGATGTTGTTCTCAAAAAAAACTACCTAAGGTTCATTGTTGTAAACATAAGCAAAAATTGTAGTGCCTTTTCCCTAATTCTTAACATAAATAAATGGTTAATTGAAAAGAATGACATACACTGCATTGACCATCATTACTTTTATTCCTTCTGGACAGATCTCAGCAAGGAGCAATATCCAGGGTACTGGTAATGAGTCATAGAGTCCTAGGACTAGAGGGACTCTTGTGAGGTCATTTAGCATATCTCCTTGCCTCTCGGGGAAAAGAAAAAAAAAACCTTTTATTTGGCAGGTGTTGGGGATTTGAGAGATTTGTTTGTTTGTTTTGTAGGGGTCTTATTTGTTTTCCCAGGGAGAAAGGAAGACTGAAATTTAATAAATCCTCATGAACCATGGCAATATTATCTATACACTTTAGGGGCTTTTCTTTTGATGTCGCTTTTAAAAAGGTAGAGGCAGCATCATGCGGTTAAAAGAGTATTGGACTCAGGAAGACCTGGCTTCAAATGCCACTTCTGAAACTTCTAGATGTGTGACCTTGGGTAATTCACAGAATATCAAGTGCCTCAAGTACCTGCCTAGGATTTATCTACTAAGCTCTAGATGGTTTATGTCTATGTTAAGGAAATTCCCTACATTCACAAAATCCCAGACTTTGTTTCTAAAACTAATTGATTTAAGAAGCAGCTTGGTATAGTTCAAGAAAAGGCCCAAAATTGGGAGTCAGGAGACTTGGAATACAACGAACTTGACATTCAATCTTGCAGAAGTTTTTTTTTTTTGTTTCTGGGCCTCAGTTTCCTCACATATAAAATGAGAATGCTGAACCCTATGATTTGTAAGAACCTTTCCAGCTCTGGTGCTCTACGACTACCTCATGATTGGATTCAAAACACCTAGAGCCAAGGAGTCCACGAACACGCCCTTCTCTAATAAATCCACCCATTGTAAACCTGAATGTCGACCAGGGTCACAAGCCACAATGTGATCTAAAAATTTTCACACTCCTCCTGTATCATGCAAGCAGAAGCTAGGACCTGAAGCCCCTGTCCTTGCATAGAAAAAGAGCCCATTTATCTGTCTTGAAAAAGAATAGGTGTTTGGGGCGTTTCTAAAAAAATGCATTTTCTGGTTAGAGGGGAGAGAGAGAAAGAAAGAGGAAAAGAGATAACCCCCAAGAAAGTCAAACTATCTATTTATTTAGTTATGTGTTTTGGGTTGCATTTTGCATTAATCGCTGCCACACACAGGAGCCCTGCAATTTATTATCGGTGATAAGTGTGGACAGTAGCTATTATTTTCTCTCCCTGTTCTAAAATGTGGCATAGTGGGACACTTAGATTTATGGAACATGCATTATTCAAAACTCCAGGCCTGGCTGGGGCGCCTCAGCAGGAATGGTCCCAGCTATTTGCAGAACCTTTCCTCTGCTCCTGTGTCGCACCTCCAAAAATACTGGAGGATTTTACTGTGATACACACTTCTCCCAAAACAGAGGAGGGAGCATTCATATAAGGAAAACCCATTGGTACAGTCATCTTTCACAGGAGGGAGTGACCAAAAACACTGATTTAACCTGGCACTCGAGGGCTCCTAGTAAAAGTGAGCAGTGTCTTGTGGGAAGTAATTAGGGAGCGATGATATTTTAATGCTACAACAAACTGTATAATAAAAGCTGACATTTATGAAGTGCTTCACAGTTTACAAAGCATTTTATGTACATTAGCTCATTTAATCCTCACAAAAATCCCTGGAGAAAGAGAGTACATGTGTTATTCTTCTCTCTTGTGAATGAAGGAACAAATATACCCCACAAAGGTGAATGACTTACCCAAGTAATATGGCCAGTATGCATTAAAGCCACAACTCAATCTCAGGTTTCTCATTCCAAATCCAGTGATTTTCTTTCTGTTCCAAGGTGCTACCTTATTTTTTTAAAGGTCACAAATAAGGGAGCTAGGTGACCCAATGGAGAGAGTTCCTGGAGCCTGGAAGACCTGAGTACAAATCTAGCCTCAGAGACTTACTAGCTGTGTGACCCTGGACAAATCACTCTTTGCCTCAGTTTCCTCATCTGCAAAATGAACTGGAGAAGGAAGTAGCAAAATACTCCAGTATCTTTGACAAGAAAAGCCCAAAAAGAGATGACAGAGTCAGACACTACCAAATAATGACTAAACAACAACAAGAGAGAAAGCGAATAAATATTTATGTAGTACCTACTATGTACCAGGTACTTTGATAACTACTATACAAATATTATGTCATTTGATCCTCACAATACTCTGGGAGTTAAATCTTGTTTTGTCCCCATTTACAGGAAAACAAAGGTTAAGTGACTTGCCCAGGGTCACAAAACTAATAAGTGTCTGAGCTGGAATTTGAACTCAGGTCTTTCTGACTCCAGCTTCAGTGCTCCATCCACTCTATCACCTAGCTATCTCATAACCCTATAACTTACTTTCTTCCTTTTTGAAATTTATGAAAGTATTCTAGTCTCTATGAATTAATCATTAAGGCAACTTTCTCTCCTTTCTCTCAAATATGTCTAGGTTTTACCATATGGCCAAGAGGCTAAAGGTGCTGAAAAAATGATTAAGGACTTGGAAAAATATTACTAGGAAATTTGCTAGGTAATGGAGGTCTAAATATAAATAAGGATAAATATTGGTCCTGTAATTTCCTTGGTATAGGGAACTCTGGGAAATTCTTTTACCAATACAGGTATTAATTTTATCTACAACTTATAATCCTATTTGCCTAGAGTAGTGGTTCTCAAACTTTTTGGTCTCAGGCTACCTATCCATTCTTCACATTAAGCACCCAGTAATACTCTTGAAAATTATCAAGAACCCCCAATCGGTTTTGTTTACCCAGGTTATCTCTCTAAATTTTTACCCCATTAGAAATTAAAATGAATAATTAAGATGTATTTGGTAATTCATTTTAAATAGCAATAGTAAACTAATTATTTGAAAATATTAATAATATATTTTACAAATATATATGTTCTAAAACAATATTAATAACACATTTTACAAAAAATATATATTTCAAAACAAAACAATTGGGGAGAAGAATAGCATTGTTAATTTTTGTAAGTTTTCCTAATGTCTGACTTAATTGAAGACAACTGGTTTTTATGTCTGCTTCTATATTCAGTCTGTTAGTGCAGGTTGTTTTGGGTCAAATATATGAAGAAAATCTGGCCTCAAGCAGATATATATTTAGAAAAAGGAGGAGTGTTTTCATAGCTAAATAATGTCTTAATATTCTTATGAAAATAGTTTTGATTTCACAGATACTGTGAAAAGTTCTTAGAGACCCCGAAGAGGTCCATAGACTCCTCTTTGAACATAGCTAGCCTAGAACACTGAGTTTTAATGACTCCCCAGGATCACGCAGCCAGGATGTATAGGTACATGTCTACCTGGTGCAGTCTGCCCTTTCTTATGCTCCTAAGGCAAATAATAACAAAAATAAAAATAACGAATGACATTCAAAGAGCTCTTTTAAGTTTTAAAAATTCTTTATGTATCATTAATAAACAATCAAAGCATTCATTAAGTACTTACTGTGTTACAAAAACCGTGGTACTTGATAGGCAAGCCAGGAAGATAAATACTTTCTATGTTATCGCTACATTTTACAGATGAAGAAACTATGAATCAGACAAGTTAAGTGGCTTATCTGTGGGCGTTCAACTGGGAATTGGCAGAGGTATGATTCAAATCCAGTTCCATTCTGATGTCAAATCTAGCATTCTTTTCACTATACCACAAACAAACAAAGTTCTTAGGACAATTTAGGAACATTAGGTTCAAGATGAAAAAAATAGGCATAGATCTGAACAGAGCATGGGCTAGGTGTGCTAACAATCCCCCAGGGGAGAATTCCCATTGGTTCTTGGCCTAAGAGGAAGTGAAAGGGTCAAAGGGAGTGCTTCCTCAGAGTATACCCATACACCCACCTCATACTCAATGCATATCTGTGATAATAGTTATTGGGCAGCATATAAGTAATTCATGAATATTTTGGTGACCAATGATAGGTGCTGGCTAAAGCGTCATTTAAAGAGATGCAGATGGTCAGAAAGAGGAGAAATGAGCTGTGAGTTGTTGTATACTAATAAGAGAAGCCTAAAATCAAACAAGGATGAGCTGGAATTTCTGGCATTGGATGAAGACTATAATTGGCATTTCTGTAACATGGTGAGATAAGAAGAATCAATAGGACAATGTAATCCCCAGCTATAGCTGATACTGAAAAGACCGATAACAGAGGAAGGTGGCTGGTGTCCAGGGCTGAAGACAGCTGCTCCGGTGCTGTGATTCCAGGCCTGACAATGACTTCTTCAGCTTTCCGAAAGTCACTTTCCTGCCTTTACTTTTCTCATATATGTAAACCTGGAAACTTCTCAAGGACAGCCAATGAGATTTTACCATACATCATGCTTGCAGTAGACTAGTTTTATATGAGCCTAGGAGCTATACCCTAAGTCTATATGTTGCTGTTGCTGCTGAAATACTTAGTTACTTATGTCTTTTGGAGTTGAAATGATAGGCTCATTCATTTAACAACATTTCTTAAGCATTGACTTTTTTGCAAAACACCACATGAGGCACTGGGTTAGTTATTTTTTTTTTAAGTCAGAGAACTTGTGAAATAAACACTAGTCTAATGAACTGGAAGTTTAAGACTATATTTTAGGATTTGATTCATGTAACTCCTGGATTCTGGGCTCAACCTGGGAATTAAAAGCCCAGGATTATCCGAGAGATTTCGGATAGAGATGGACCTCAACCCAGATCCATCTCAGATCAGATCTTAACATTGAAATTGTAAAGAAATGCCATATTACCATTTGTGTGGTACTTTGCTTTTGCTGGTGCTACACAAATGAAAAGAAAGACAGTTCCCATTCTCAAGGAGTCTATGAGAAAAGACGTAACATTTTCGCTAGTAGGAGTTATCTTTTGAGCTGATCTATTCCTTCAGAGAATGCTTGTTCCATAAGGGTTGATGTGGAGCCTTAAAATGAGAGCTCTATTAGAAATCAGACACTTCTGGGGGGCCAACATGCAAGGAGAAAATAATTTTCATTTCCCCTCTACTCCTCTTATGTCTCTTCACATTTTCCCAGGGACCATAGGACTAATAATTCATTATCATATAATGATATAATAAATATAATATAGTATAGTATAATTTAATATGGCATAACATAGTAATATAACATAATACTGTAATATGATATATTATGATAATTGCCATTAGAACATCTAGTGATAGTGACTGGTAAGAATGAGAATATGCTACCAGTGAGATGTAAAATGTTATCCAAAGAGGCCCCTTAAGGACTTCACTTCTGAAACAGTGACTTCCTCCCATGGCATCACATTGTAGAAGAGTCCTTCCTTGTAAAGCAATGCTTACTACCAATGGGCTATAAATAAACATCCTGTAATATAGAAACCTTTCTGTTCTTGTTTACTGGTTGATTTGTCAATGCCCCCACCCCTTTTTTAAAGTGAGGATAAACGAAAGATGTAGCAATTAAGTTAAGCCAGGGACTAATAGAAGATGTCTATGAATAATATGTGTACGTGTATATAGAGTGAGAAGAGTCACCTTTCAGTAAAAGGTGAGACGTAGGTGATGGTGTATTGGAAAAAGCGTGTGATTTCGAGTCAGATATCCTGCGTTCATGCCTTGTTTTTCCTACTTACTACATATAGGACCTTGAAAAACTCATTTCACTTCTCTTGGCATTGGTTTAAATTTTTTGCAAATTAAATGGTTGGCTGTCTAACATCTTTCTAGCTCTAAGTCAAAAGCCTTGCATATATATGGAAAAAGCAACCCACTTTTGCCTTGATACTCAAATAGCTTAGAGAGTTAACTTAAACATAATTTCCTTTAAGAACCTGAGTATCAATGGCTTACTAGTATTTGTCTTGAAGGAAATTTGAGCAAGTGAAATTTTGGGAAATGTACAATTTACTGTGGAATAGAAGTCTAGAAAGAATTCTGAGAAATCCTTCCCAAGGGTTAGTTGTCAGCATGTATGTATATGTGTGCGTGTGAGCATGCGTGTGCGTGTCCCAATCAATCTATATGAGCTTGCTTTTGACAGGAGCAGTTATCCCTCTAACCTGGACTTACATTATGCAAATGATGTACTTTATCATGCATTTGTTTTCTGCTTCTTGGTCATGAATATGGATGCCATTTACTTTTGTAATAAAAACACAGTAATTTACACCTGAAATCAATTACAGCCCTAAAGTAGGTTCTGCTCAGGCCCTTTAAAAACAACTCTGGCATTGTCATGTCCCCAGTTTCTGTGCTCAGTAATAGTATTGACAAGGCATTGCTCTATTGAATCATGCAGATGTCTTCCTGCCTCCCACAGGCCTCCCTACCAGGTCCTCATCCGAGTTTTGGCTTTATTAAATATTTTTTCGAGTGTAAATTATATGTGGAGGACCTTCACTCTTCTTAAACACAAAATTACAACAAAATATAAAACTTTTCCATCATTGGAAATGTCAAACAGTAGCTAGATAGCCATTAGCCAGGATGACAGGGGTAGGTGTTTCATGCAGCAGGAAAGTATTGCTTTAACTGATCTCTGAGGTTGCTTCTAAATCCAATTCTATGTATGAAATGCCACATGGGACCAAGCTAATGACCAATCCAATACTTTCTCTTAAGTGAAGGTATCAGGGAATTATTTTGTGGATGAGCTTGGAAATGAATGTGCAATTCTGAAGTTAGAAAGGACCTCAGAAATCCTCTAGTCCAAATGGATAAAGAAGAATAGACCCCACAGCATACCTGGGAGATGGTTATCCAGTGTCCACCTGAAGGTTTCCAGTAAAAGAGACTTCAATACTTTCTAAGGTACCTCATTACACTTCTACACAGCTCTAATTGTTATACCTTACATTATTTCCAAATCTACTGCTTAGCAAATTGTTTCCCATTGTTTCTAGATCTGCCCTCTGGGGCCAACAGAAAAATTCTAATCATTCTTTTCTTCCACAGGACAGCCCTTTAACTACTTAAATCAGCTACTGTGTCCCTCCTATTTATTCACTTCTTTAGACTAAATATCCCTTATTTGAAATCCTCAGTGGTGAGGAAATTCCTTCGATCGATTTCCATATAGAATGACCTCTAGTCTCCAATGATATCAACATTAAAATATTAGGAATCAGAAATGGAATTCAAGAAATATCTATCTCTATCTCTATCTCTGTCTATCTGTCTATACAAGCATACACACACACATATAATTAGTGTTTAAAAAACTCTTACTTAAAAACATTATAGAGTAAAATCACTATTTAATTAAAAAAACTTGTAAGGAAAGGATAGCAGTATTACAAAAAATCCCTTAAAATCCACCCCTTAGATCATAAACCACAAAAGACTGAATCAATAATGTAAATACAAAACAATCATTTGTAAAAGTGAAAGAAAAAGGAATAATACATTTTTCAATGATAAAGAAGAAAAGTATTTGGTCAATATGGAATATTTTAGTAGCTTTAATTATACAAAGATTAATATTTTATGCAACAAAAAGCAATATTCCCTAAATTGAAAAACAAGAAACAAATTGGGAAATTATTTACAGTAAGTATATCAGATAATGATCTGATAGGCAAAACCTATATGCAACACCCAATGGAACAAATTGTCAATGAATATGAAACAGACAATCTTTAAAATACATTGCTAATGGGAATATATAGTTGTGAAAAATTTTAAAGAGCAATATGGCAATATGTAACAACAGTCATAAAACTAATCTTACTTTTCAACCCAAAGATTCTGTTATTGGGATTTTATCCTAGTATAAAAGTATTCATAGTTCATCTATTAATAAAAAGAAAGCAATAAACAAATAAAAACAACAAAATTGAATTTCCTACACATTGAAAATTTGAGAAAGGTTGAAAAAAAGTGAGCATATTAATATAATAGGATATTATCATTCCAGAAAGAGATAAACACGAAGCACATGAGGAAATCCATAAAGACATATGTAAGATGATGCAGAGTGAAATCAATAGCACCAGAACAGTATTCATACTGACTACACTATAGAAAATTCAAAAAAAAAAGATGGAAGATAAACCCAACCATAAATAGCATAACTGTGGAGAGGTCTGAAAGGGGAGACACAACAAAATTATTTTATTTGAATGCGTACTGGTTTGTTAATGAGTTTGGTCCTACCTTGGTAAAGTCTAAAGGTTTGGAGAAATAATGTGCTCAGTGTTTTATAGGTTTATTTGGTTACTATTTTTTTTTAAAGAATTTTTGTTGACCCAATTTCCTCATCCATGAAATGAAGAGGTAGGTTAGATACCTAATGTTCCCTTCAACTTTTATAGCTTACAATTTTAACTTCAACTCATCCCTCATTGGCATTATGGAACTATCATCTACCCGTTTATTCAAACCATTCTTTGATCTTTTTATACCTTTGCCCGTCCAACCTCTCTCAAGACAAATTGAATCCACTTACAAACCGTTATAAAATATTTATTCCTTTTATTCACCATAAAATTAACTGCTAAATCAAAGAATCATAGAATTGGAAAGGATGTCAGAGTCCATTCAACCCACATAATTGTCCAATAATTCCCATTGTACCCTACCTGAAAACTGACTATCCACCCTCTCTTTGAAGACTTCTAATAAGAAAGAACTCACTAGCTTCTAAGCTTCGAATAGCCCAAATGTTTGAAAGTTAGACTTAATTTCACTCTCTTCAGCTTCTACCAGTAGGTCCATATTCTGCCCTCTAGGATGAATAAATAACAACTCTAATCTTTCTTCCATATAATAGTCCTTCAAATATGTGAATAGAACTATCTAGTGAAACATCTAGAATTCTTTCACCCTATCCTTATATGGCATGCATTTCAGTCCCATGACCATTTTGATCATTCTTCTACTGTTCCACTTTGCCCATGTCCTTCCTATAATATGGAACACAGAATTGAAAACAATTCTTCAACTATGATGTGACCAAAGCAGAGTAGAGCAAAACTATCATTTCTCAGCCCTCTACCCCACTCTGGTCAGAGGATCTTGGTTCAAATTATGACTCTGGTATTTCCTACATGTATGGATTTGGGCAATTAACTTACTCTTTAAAAGCTTCAGTGTCCTAATCTATAAAATGAAAGCATGAATCTATAATACTTTTGTTATGTCACTGTGTTTTCATCTAACATATTAGTTATTCCTCTTAGCATATTCATGTCATGTCACATTTAATAATTCTGTTATTTATAGCTTCATTCAAATCAATGTTAAAAGTGTAGAAAAGCTGGTTATCAAGAGCCCTCACTCTAGTTTGTTTTTGCTGTTCAGTCGTTTTCTTATATAATATACTTTTCATAAAAGTATCCATGTTTTCTCTCCCTCTGCTCCCATATGGCATGTATATGGTAGCTAATGTCCAAATGAGACACATAAACAACAAAGTCTGAGATTTGGTCTAGACAACCCTTCAGAAATCATACTGCTTCATCAAATACTAGTAGACTTTAGCTTTGTAAAAACCAAAGGCATTAGTGGGCTAGTTGTTTCTTTTCCTACTCTGTGAAAGCAAGCCAGGGTTGTATACCATACTTTTTCCAATCTGGAACTGCTTTGTTGTTGTTCAGTCATGTCTCACTCTTCGTGACCCCATTTGGGGTTTTCTTGGCAAAAATATTGAAATGGTTTGCCATATCGTTCTCTAGCTGATTTCACAGACAAGGAGCTGAGGAAAACAGGGTTAAGTGGTCACACAGCTAGTATGTGTCTGAGGCCAGATTTGAACTCAGGAAAATGAGTCTTCCTGACTCCAGGCCTAGCGCTCTGTCCCCTAGCCACTTAGCACCCCTCACTCTAGTTTATAATAATGACTCCTCAGAGACCATCATAGACTTAGAGCTGTAAGAAATCTTTAAAGATGATCCAATATTACCTCCTTTCATTCTGGACCCTAGGACCTGATCAGCTTCAGAACTTTGAAACATAAATATAAGATGAACACTATTATATCCACTAAAAACATCCATTTTATTCCTTAGTTTTGTGGTTTTAAACATGTTTCCTTCAAAGTACGCCTCCTTTTCCTCACCCTTCTCCTATATTTTCATAGCTATTAGTATTTATTTTTTTTAAGTTGAATAGCTTTTGGTGTGTTGTTTGAGGCGTTTAAAAATAAAAATAAATTATACCTGTCTCTCTACATACCTATTTAGCACCTCAAAAAAAGAAAAAAAAAAGAAAACCTGTAGTCAATTAGCAAGGCAAGATTTTCTTTTTAATAAAAACATGTTGGCTTTCCTTCACCAGGTTATGTTTATGTGTTCACTGATTCCATGCTATATTCTAGATTCCATACACATATGTGTGTGTGCACATTCACAGGCGCGTGCACACACACACACACACACACACACACATATATATATGTATATATATATACACATATATATAATAAATGACTGAGACCACCACCAATCAAGACAAGGGGCCACAGGACAAGAATTCTGGTGAGGAGAGGGTGAATTCCTGTAGTGTTTAATTTCTAGTCTGAGCCCATAGCTTAGAGGAAATGACCAGGGAGTGAAGTATTTCTAGATATAACAGGTAACTGAGGCGCCCAGTGATCAAGAGTACTTTTTCAGAGAATAGGGCCTTAGATTTTTGTACCCAGTTTACCACTTACTTGATTTGACTTGCTGAGAGACTTTTTTTTCTATTTCCTAAGTCCCTGAGTGACCCATCTATGAAGCAACTATTACCAGTTATTTATGAAGTGTTTATTAAAAGCTGGCTAGTTCCAAAGGATTATGCCAGATTCTGAGGATACAAAGATAAAAATGAAACCATTCTTGCCTTCAAGTATCTTACATTCTAAGAGAAGACAACATATATAAGTATATGTATAATATATCCAAGATGAATGTGAAGTAATTTAGGAGAGAAGATCCTAGTAGCTGTGAGATTTCATGTAGAAGGTTAAATCTGAATTCATTCTTGAAGGAAATTAGGAATTCCATAGTGCAGAGGTGAGGAAGGAATGTGTTCCAGGCATGAGACTTAAGGTTTAGCAAATAAAGGATTTAAAACACGTTAAAACATATAAAAAACACTTGAGGAAGTAGAGTACTGTGGTGTCTGTACTCTTTTTTCTTCCTGTTTTGGGGAAGTTATGGACTTATTATCTTTGAGGCTAAATGTGGTATAGATGAAAGAGCATTGCTTTGGAAGCAGAGGACCTCGGTTCAAATTCTGCTTTTGCTTCTTATGTAACCTCAGGAAATTCATTTAACTTCTCTGGGCCTCACTTCTCTCACCTATAAAGTGGAGGTGGGGAGCATGAGATGGTCTCTGACGTTGCTTCCAGCTCTAAATCTTTGATACTATGATTTCCTCTGACTTTCATCCAGTTCCTGAATGGCCAGTGATTTATTTTATCATTGTCCAGCCAACATTTCTCCATCTTATCCACAACAAGAGCTTGAAAAACTCAGACAAATTCTTTGATTAAAATCTAGCTATACAATATCTATAGCATCCCTACAAGCTACCAGTATGATGACTCTGTCAGAAAGGAAATGAGGTTAGTCAGGTATGACCTTTTCTTGATGAGACGGCACTTGACTCTTTGTGATCCCTGTTTTATTTTCTCCAGGCATCCCTTTGATAATCCATTTTAGCATTTGTCAGGAATTTTAGACAAACAGGCTGAAGACCCACTTTCTCCCCCTCTTAAAAATTGGAGATATTTCCCCTTTTCCAATTTTGCCACGTATGGCCTGCTCCCCTCAAGCTTTCCAAGATCACTGAAAGTAGCCCAGCTGTCCCATCTATTAGTTCTTTCAGAACCTGGTTCTGGTGACTTGAACTCATCTCGGTTATGCAAGTATTCTCTTCCTACCTCAATACTTTCCTTGAGTTTCAACTCCTAGTTGGCCTTTTTTGTTCTGTTATTCATAATCCGATGGCTATCCTTTTTGGCAGAAAAAAATAAAAGTAGAATGAGAATTATGGAATTTTGCCTTTTCTACTATAATCTGTTATCATTCCATCCCCCTGAGCATAGCTCATCTTGTCCTTGGCCATCCCCTTTGCCTCTGATAGATTAAAAACACAAACTTACAAAAACCTCTTCTTAATTTTTCACTATTCTTTAGATCATTTTGCATTTTATCTATCTAGATATTATTTTTATGTCACAGCAGCACACTTTTAAATTCATTTCCTGTTACCTACCTTTGTTTTATCCTGTTTGCATATATTTTTAAACATCAAAATTGGTTAATGAGTTCCATATGTAACCACATTGTTCTCTTCAGACAGCTCTGCCTTTTCTCCATCATTGGAATTTTGCCTCTAAAATAGGATTTCTTGATTTTTCTGTGTGTTACAGACCTCTTGGGCAGTATAGTAAAGCCTATGAACTCCTTATTGGGTTAAAATATTTTAATTCATAAAATAAATAGGGCTACAAAGGAAATCCATTATATTAGAATATAACTATAAAAATGTTTTAAAATCAAATTTGTGTTATTATAATACATATGCTTCTTTATTAATTTGTTAAGTAATTAGAAAATACATTTAAATATAGAGAAGTTAAAGAAGAGCTAAATTTTCAAAGACATCAGTGTAAATAAAGGCTATTTTTATTTAATATGAATAAGAAGTATTAATTGCAGATTGGCCTTTGATAAGGCAATATTCCTGTCATGTTGGACATACAATTTTTATCAGCTATAACAAGAAATGAAAATATCTCTAATTTCTATTGGCAACCAAGTTACAGGTGTTGCTAATATTATTATTGTACATTATCTGTATTCATAATTAAAGGAAAAGTTAGATTTCAATTAGGCATGAATGAAAACAAAGATTTTCTTTGAAAATAAAATTTTTAAAAACATCTAAGCCATTTCAATAGAGAACCTGAACTCTATCAGTGGACCCCAGGTTAAGCATCTCTGATGTAGAATTTCATTCTTGAGAGCTTTCCATTTCACCTATATTGATTTCCCCCATAGAATGGTAGGCCGAGAAATTCTGCATAGTCTTTAGATATTGAAATCTGTTCTCTCAAACTCTTAGAGTACATACAGTCAGACTGTGTTAGGTTTCCTTTCCTTTATCAGAAATTCAAACACTCTGGTTGCTTCTTCCCAAAATCCCCATGATTTCTACATCAGCAACCACTCCTCACAATAGCACATCCTTTTGTCTGTTCCTCTGCTTTTTGAAGGATGAAATTAGCATTGAGGTAAGCCAAGAAATTATTAGCTGCTCTGTTTTTGGCAGAGCGTTCCAACAGTTGTTTAGATAATTGAAGTCCCCAATCACTACTGCATCACGCCTCCTGTTCCAGGCTTGTGAACTGTTTTTGAGACTCTGTATTTATTTATTCCTCTCTAGGTGGGTCTGTAGTATACTCCAAAGACAATATTACTTGTATTTCTTTCTCCATTTATCTTCAGCCAAATTCTTCCCCTTACGTGAGGCATCTAGGTGTTATAGCCGATACAGTACTAGATGAGGAGTTAGAAAGACCTGAGTTCAAAAGCAATCTCAGATGCTTAACTAACTGTTCGACCTTGGGAAAAGATCTCTACGTGACATTGTTCCCTCATCTGTAAAATGGGCATAATTTTGGCACCGAATTCACTGGGTTTTGTTTTTTCTTTTGGTTTTTTTTTTTGAGAATAAAATGAGAAAATGCAAGACTTAAACCACTACAAAATGCTAATTCTTATTGTTGCTGCTGCTGTTGTTATGCTTCCCACATCTATCTCCTCAATTTTCATGCATGAAAATATTTTCTTAATATGCATTTCTATTCTTTCCTTCTCTTTCACTATCCTGTTGCTTTTAAGTATGGCCTACCTTGGCAAAGTCATATTCCAGTGTTTGATTCCAGTCTACTAAGTTTATGTGTAATCTATGAGGTCAAAACTCCTAACTGGCACACTGGAGAGAGAAAATGTCAAAATCATAATTGAACTTTCCTTTGTGTGGCAGAAGGAAGGTTTATTTGTTTTGTTTTATTTTGGGTTTGCTTTGTTTTCCTTTTGCAATTACATTAATCCTCAAGTTTGAACATTAGGAGAGACCAGTTGTGGAAGAGAATCTGCTTTGGAATCTGTATGAGGTCAGTTTCACTATATTTTTTTCCTGATTAGGAAAATAGTAAAGATTATAGGAAGAGAGGATAGAATCAAGCTAATTGAAATGAAGTAGTATTTTTATTGATATTCTAGTGGGCTCTTTGGGGCTTTAAAGTTATGGAGGTCTTGAACTCACACATTCCCAAACTTTCTTTAATAAGCATTCATATACAGCTAGAGCCTGATTAGTATAATTATGAATACCGTGAAATGGTCTCATATATTTCAATTCACACTATTCAAAGTTAAAATTATGTAAAATGTGTCAATTGGTTTCAGCCCATTGTATCTATGCAGTAAGATTTGAATAATGCTGACAGTTCACAGGATTCATTTTCCATGTTAATTGGGTCCTGGCTACTTTAAGGTTTGCAAAATGCTTTACCAAGATTATCTTATTTGATCTTACAATAACTTCGAGCAGTAGATATTATTTATTATCATCATCATCATCATCCTCATTTTAAAGATGAGGAAACTGAGTAAAACAGGTTGGTTGACTTTCCCAGCATCACACAACTAGGAAGTATCTAAGGTTTAATTTGAGCTCAGTTCTTCCTGACTCCAGGACTTTATCCACTGTTCCACCCACACTACCTAGCACACACGTTACTGTATTTCTCCATGTATAAGGTGCATCTTAATTTTGGGCCCTGAAATTTGAAAAAAAAAATGTATTATAAAGTTATTGAACTCAAGTTTTGTTCATCTGCTCATAGCTTTCAGGCATCTTTTGGGCAAGTTTGGTGCGTGTACGCATGCTCAGTCCATTCCATTTCATGAACCTGAAGCACCAATTGTGTCCTTTGAAATCAGTAACTTCTTTTTTATCAGCAATTCTTCTTGCCTCAGGCTGAACCATCTTTGTGGACACAGGAATTCCAAATGCCCTTTGCTCTTCAATATATATCTTCAATTCCCTCTGTAAATCAGGCCATTTTACTGACTTGCCTCTCATGGCCTTCTTCTGCCATGGCATTTTCAGTAAGGTTTCTTCTTCCCGTAGCCAGTCTTGGATTGTTTTCTCAGTTGGAGGAGGACCAAACTTACATTCAGTGGCACGATTTTCATTCACTTTTGCAAACTGGATCATTTTTAACTTGAATTCAGCACTGTATGAAAATCTTTTCTGAGCCATTTCTGGGCAGAATGTAGCAAAAAGTAACCTAATATATCAGTAACAAATGCGAAACAATGAGGGCAAAGACAAGTGCAAAAAAGCAGGAAATGCAAGTAAAAAAATCTGCAACCACTTTGTATAAGATGCACACCAGTTTTTAGACCCCAAATTTTTCAAAAAAGGGTGCATCTTATACACGGGGAAATATGGTAACTATGTCTTTCACTGTTACAAGACCTTTCTCTTTCAATCTAATATCTTCATAATGAAGTAAATAAATGGTTAGGCTGCCATCCTATAAGTATAGTTTGTCATGTGGTAATGAGTCATTTTTGTTTTCTAGTTAATCCTATGATATATGTATATATTTATGCACATTACATATGTGTACATACATGTACACATTATTATAATGATTATATATGATGTATATCTTTATATATATATCCACATACGTATACAAAATAGTGCTAGAGTTTGCCTTTGATCATTTTCTGATCCCCAAGATATATTCTATATCAAAAATTCTCTTGGGAATAGAAAACAAGTTCTTTTTCTATTGGTGGAATAAGATGATACAGTTGGAGGAGAAACTTATCACCATCATTTGGAATTTCCTAAGAATTTAGTAGAAGCACTAATCGCTTACAAAGCGACTTTCCTGACAACAGTCCTTGAAGTCAGCAGTGCAAGTATCATTGTCATCTTTTTACGAAGGAAAATACTGAGGCTTTGAGAAGGTACAACTTGCTCAAATTCACACTGCCAGTTAGAATGTGCTAGAACCAGGACTACCAAGGCCTATCTCTTAGTTGGCTGCTTTTTCTACTGCATCACCTTATTTTGCCCACACTGCTCCCTGTAGAGTGCCTGAGAAAGAATGTTCAAGGAGTTTCTAAAAATATTTGAAGAATTTAAAGATTTAAGGACCAGATAAGAACCTGTAAAACTCTACTCTCACCCGTTAGCCGGTAGAGATGGTACCAGACTCACATAAAAATATTCTGATCCATTTGGATCCATAGGCATCGCTGTTATTTGGCCTTTCTGGTCAACAAAGACTCAACTGTTTCCAATACAGAAAGCATTGGTACTGTTGGGAAACTATCAATAACTTAGACTATGGCAGAAGATAAAGTAGAGGCAGAGCTATCCCTTAAAGATAGCATACATAGGAGTAACAGCATTATCACTGAACTAAGTACAGTTGGAAAATATACTTTTCAGATGAGTTCAGCCTTGTTTCAGATACTTAATTCCTGGAATGCTTGACTAACTTCAACCAGCCTGCCCATTCCATCCTTTTAAATTTGGACATGTTTCCTGCCTTTGGCCTCTGCTGCTTTGCTACTTGATGATAATCGTTCCCTGGCCTTTATAATATTCTGCTTTCTTCTAGCTTTTGAACACTAAAACAATCATAAGCATCCCTCTATCCCTTCTTCTCTCTCTTACTTTGAAGGTCTTCCTTCCTACCTTGCCCTAGACTGGTCCTATCACTGGCTCAATCCTAGGATAAGGCTAAGAAGAGCAGTGTACTTCTCCTGGGTATCTTGAGGTAGGGTTGTATTATAAATCATGAAGTGGGTAAAAGGGAATAGGATATATTTCAGGAGGACAAGGAAAAAAAGTTGGCCCATTTGCCCTTGTAGTGAGAGATCTTACCTTGAAGGTATCCCAAGGCTGTCTGAATAATGAGGATTGTCAGAAAGGAGACTAATAAAGACTGAATGTCTGACACTGACAACAATAACATTTCATCATTGGTAAAAATGTTCCACAAGGGGCTTGATAATATGCCCAGGGATCATGCATGACTTACTCACATAATGGCAGTTGGTCCCATTCAGAAGAGTTTCTGTAGACAATAGAATATGGGCTGGTAAAGCATTTCTACTCCATCAGGAAAGACATCTTTGTCCGGCAGAGGGGTCTGTGCAAAAACATAACTTGAAAGCTTTCTTTTTTGCTATTTGTAAGTAGACGAATGAAACATTTTCAGCCAGGATTTGAAAAGTCATATTTAGTTTTATGTGATGCTTATATATGAAAAATGACAATTCTTCTACATGTCAGGCATTAAAAAGATTTTTAAAAATGTGAAGCAGAAGAGTAGGAGAAAAAGGGTCAGTTGGAGTTACATTTATAGAATTGTAAGAGATGCATGAACCTTCTTATTATTGAAGCAAGATCTCTCACAGAAATGATCAGTTTTACCCCTCTGCCTCCAACTATTGAATGTATTTGTAATGCTTCTCTGAGACTCAGAGTTACTTGGACAATATAAGTCTAATTATTCAGGGAATGATAAAAATCAGAAAGGTGAAGAGAAGGGGTGCAAGCATTGCTTCTCAGTCAGAAGACGATTCAGCAAAAGTCAGTAACCATTGTAAGAAGGAAATATTTGTACTCTGCAGCTGTTAAGGGATGAATGCATTTCACTTTTTCTAGCTTGGTTAGGGGTAAAGAATTGGAACTATATAGTCTTCATAGTTGCCTGAGTGGACTTTTTGTTTCATGATCAAGTGAACCTTTAGAATCTGTGTTGACTAGACCAGAGGCATGTTGGCCAGACTGTCTCATACTAAAAACAGGAGTTGTAACAATTTCTTGGGCAAATCACAGTAACAGCAATGGAAAGAATATAGAAGCAGCTGAGGAATCAGGTATATCAGAATCACGAAGCTGCAAAAGGAGACCGACCAGTCAACAATAAGGGTGTGTGTGTGTGAAAGAGAGAGACAGAGAAAGATAGAGACAGAAAGAGACAGACAGAGATAGACAGACAGACAGAGAGACAGAGACAAAGACAGAGAAGGAGGGAGGAGGGGAAGGAGAGAGAGAGGAGATCAACATGTGAGAGAACATAGTTCCCTATCTTTAAAGACCAAAAGAATGTCAAGGAGGCATAAAGTCATATGGAAGAGTAAATCTGGACTTTTCTTTCCATTTATACAATAAATTATGTGTACTATAAAGGTATGAGGGAGTAGGGTTGGCTCTCTAGAGACCTCAAGTTCTTTCTTTGTTTTGTATGCTCATCTGATGGCTATATTGTTTGACTTCTTCAAATTCCTTATTTTCCCACATGTTTTCCTGTCATTGTGGTGGTGTCAAACACAAATAGTACTATAAGTCGTAGATGACTGTGTAGTTCTCTGAAGGAAGGTGGAATCTACCAGTGGGTACAATTTTTGTGAGTAGGAATCCTTTGTATCATTCTTTGGAATATTTGTTCTATGTTTCATGATTTGGATGTCTGATGTGTGCCTGGCAGCTAAGGATCCTAAGGGTAAACCAAAAAATGAGCCAAATTCATATGTTCCCAGAGAAACTTCTATAAATGAGCAAGCTTAAGTCATACCAATTGTTATTTATGAAAAATTTGCCAAGATTGAGCAAAGTAGGTAGAAGAAAACAAGGGTATTACCAGTACACAAAAATCATAGAGGGTCCACTGATACTGGGTTACTGAAATTTAGAACTATAAATGACTTAGTCCCACACCTTCTTGTAAAAGTTGAACAGAGAACCCAATTGTTAATAACACCTAAAACTTTATATAGTACAAATCCAGGGACTATTTGAACATAATTGCAAAATATTTCACAAAAAGATTTAAACAATTAGAGAAATGTTAATTACTCTTGGGCAGAAGAAGCCAATATATTAAAAATGGCAATTTTACCTAATTTAATTTACTTATTCAGTGTGATATCAGTGAAACTACCAAAAATTACTTTATAGAGCTCGAATAAATGATAGCAGTATTCATCTAGAAGAACAAAGGCTCAATAATATCAAAGGAATCAAAGAAAGAAATGTTCAGGAAGGTGGCCTAGCAATACCATGTTTCAAACTATATTACAAAGTGGTAATCATGAAAAAAAATCTGGTACCAGCTAACAAATAAAGTGGTGGATAAGTGGAATAGATTAGATACATAATACACAGTAGTAAATGACCATGGTGATTCAGTGTTTGATATGCCCAAAGAACAACACGTTGGGGACAAATACTCAATATTTGACAAAAACTGCTGGGAAAACTGAAAAGCAGTTTGGCAGAAAATAGGTATAGATTAATATCTCGCACTGTATACCAAGAAAAGCTCAAAATAGATATGTGGTTTAGACATAAAGATAATACCATAAACAAATTAGAGGAGCATGGAACATTGTACCAGTTAGATCTATGGATAATGGAAGAATTTGTGACCAAGCAAGATGTAGACAGGATCATTGGAAGTAAAATGGATAATTTTAATTGCATTAAATTAAAATGTTTTTGCACAAACAAAATCGATGCAGCCTAGATTAGAAGGAAAGCAGGACACTGCGGGAAAATTTACAGCGTTTCTCTGATAAAGGCCTCACTTCTCAAATACATAGCAAATTGCATAAAATTTATAAGAATACAAGTCATTCCCTACTGATAAATGGTCAAAGGATATAAACAGGCAGTTTTCAGAAGAAATCAAAGCTATCTATAGTAATATGAAAAAAAATGCTCTAAATCACTATTGATTAGAGTAATGCAAATCAAAGCAACTCCAAGATACTGCTTCACACCTATCAGATTAGCTAATATGACAGAAGAGGAAAATGATAAATGTTTTGTGAGGATATGGGAAAATTGGGATACTAATGCACCATTGATGAAATTGTATACAGATGAAACCATTCTGGAGAATGATTTTGAACTACACCCAAAGGAAAATAAAACTATGTGTATCCTATTACCCAGCAAAACCACTTCTAGGTTTGTATCCCAAACAGATCAAAGGAAAAGGAAAAGGACATATATATATATATATATATATATATATATATATATATATATATATACATATATACATATATATATATATAATATTTACAACACCTATTTTTGTGGTGGCAAAGAACTGGAATTTTAGAGGATGCCCATCAATGGGCAAATAGCTGAACAAGTTGTGGTACATGATTGTGAGGGATTACTATTGTGCTATAAGAAATGACAAGGAAGATGTTTTCAGAAAAACATGGAAAGACTTATAGGAACTGATGCAAAGTGCAGTAAGGAGACCTAGAATACTGCACAGTGACTTTTATACGATTGACTGTGACTGACTTAGCTATTTTGATCAGTGCAATGATACAAGACAATTACAAAGGATTTATGGTGAAAAATATAATCTACCTCTAGAGAGAGAACTAATGGGTTCCCAAGTGTACATTGAAGTATATTGTTTTTATTTTCTTTTCCTTTTTTTTGCAACATGGCTAATATGGAAATATATTTTACATGATTTCACACATATAATCGATATCATATTTCTTTCCTTCTCAATGGTTGGGGAAGAATGGGAAAGAGAGAGAGAATTTGGAAATCAAATTTTTTAAAAAAAGAATGTTTAAAATATATAATGCATTTATTTTTAAAAATAAAAACATATAGTTCTTTATGGTTTACAAATTACTTTATGTATATTATTTAATTTCCTCTTTACAATAATACTATAAAGTAGTATCATTATCTACATTTTATATAGGAAATTGAGGCCAGGTACCATTAAGTGACTTGCCCAGTGTCACAGGGCTAGGAAGTGTTTTAGAGAGTGATTTGAATCTAGATCTTTCTAATATAAAGTTCAGTAATCTATCCATTATCTCAGATAAGTGAAATAACTTGCTTAAGGTCACAAAGCTCCTACCATGTGAAAAGAAACTAAATGTTAGGTCCTCTACCTCCTGGTCAATTGCTGTAGTTATCATATCACATCAGGACTTTTGGTCCTGCTTTTACCCAGCAAGGACATCCTTAAATCTCTGCTGGGGAAAAAATCTAGTCTTTTGAAACCAAGTATACTTAAAAATGATGCTAGGAACAAATGGATTCTTTGCCTCAGACCTCTCCCCTGGAAAGGCAACTTTAATTCGAACCCTGTATAAAAGTCACCAGGGAAATAAGTAGTTGGTTTCATTCAGTTGCTCAATATACTACATACATTTTAAAGACCAGGACCAAATAAAGCACAAAAAAAGCAACCTTGGCCTGAAAATGCTGTTAAAGATGCTAGTCCTGACTGCGGTGCATTGATAAAAACAGTTAGAGCCCCAGGAGCAGCCTAAAGTGAAATTCAATAAAATCTTGAAAACTCCATGCAAAGCTACCTAGGATTTAGAAATTTTTGGATTGCCTCATTTCCCTTAAATAATATGCTATATACTCTTCTGCCCTTTCCAAAGTGTCTTTGACTTGTTCTTTTCCCTACTGATGAAGTTATCCCTTCAATAATCCTTCAATATTATTGCATGCAAAGCGTTATTCTAGGTACTGAGGAAAATAGAGATGTAATTTTTGAGCCTTCTTTCCCTCCTTCTCTTCTCTAGTTCTTTCCTTTCTTTCCTTCTTTCTTAATTTCTTTCTTCCTTCCTTACATTTATTTTCTTTGCTTTTTCCCCCATTTTTCTTTTTTTCTTAATGGACCTGTGATTTCATCAATTTAAAGAACTTCTAGTGAGCAGTTTTGTTTGTTGCCAACGTAGATAAGTATCTTCTCTACAACTTACACTCTTAGAGGTTAAATGATATGCTCAGGATTTCACAGTATACGTTGGAGGCAGGACTCGAATCAAGGTCTTCCTGACTCCAGTTCCATATCAACTTTGCAACATTGCCTTTCTTGTAAATATGATTAAGGTATAGTCCCTTATCCTCATGGAACTTACAGTCTAGCAAGAAGGATATGACACATATACAGCTATCCTGTTCTATTTTATTCTGTTTTCTTCTTTGTTTAGTTCAATTACATTCAATACTGTCATGTTCAACAAATGATTATTGTGTATTTTTTTTACGTTAAGAGAGGTATAAAGTATTGTTCAAACTTAGAGGGAAATATAATTTCTGATAAGATAAGGAAACTTCATAGACTATACGACATTTGAATGTGGCATGCAAAAGAAGGGTAGAATTTCAAAAGATGAATCTAAAACTGTTGAGGGCATTTTGTTTTATTTTTCCTTTGTGGGAAAATTTAATTAATTTATAAATATACATACACACACACACACACACACACACACACACACACACACACACATATATATATATATATATATATATATATATATGTAAATTTTGGAGGGGGGAAGGCAGGGCAATTGGGGTTAAGTGACTTGCCAAGGTCACATAGCTAGTAAGTGTCTCAAGTGTCTGAGGCTGAATTTGAACTCAGGTCCTCCTGACTCTAGGGCCAGTGCTCTACTCATTACACCACCTAACTACCCCATATTATTTATTTTCAATGTCATTTTATTTTTCCACAATTACATGTTAAGACAATTTTTAACATTCATTTCTGCAGGACTTTGAGTTCCAAATTTTTCTCCCTCCATCCTTTCTTCTTTTCCTAAAATGGTAGGCAATTTGATATAGGTAATGCATGTACTACCATGTGAGACATATTTCCATATTAGTCACAGTTGTAAAAGAAAAAACAGATCAAATTGGAAAAAAATCAAACCAAAAGAATAAAGTAAATGAAAAAAGTATGCTTATATCTGCATGCAGAGTGCATCAGTTCATTTTCTGGATGTGGATAGCATTTTCCTTTGTGAGTTCTTTGTATTTGTCTTGCATCATTGTGTTGCTGAGAAAAGCTATGTCATTCATAGTTGATCATTAGGCAATGTTGCTGATACTGTGTACAATGGTTTCCTGGTTCTGCTCATTTCATTTTGCATCAGGTCTTTCCAGGTTTTCCTGAAATCTGACTGTTTATCATTTGTGTCCCATTACATTCATATACCACAACTTGGTCAGCCCTTCCCCAATTAATGGGCATCCCCTCAATTTCCAGTATTTTGCCACCATGAAAAGGGCTGCTATAACTATTTTTGTACATCTGGGTCCTTTTCTCTTTTTTATGATCTCTTTTGGAATCATACATTACAGACTAGTAGTGGCAGTGCTGGATCAAGGGTATGAACAGTTTGGATGCTCTTTGAACATTGTTCCAAATTGCTCTCCAGAACGGTTGGATCAATCCACAACTCCACCAACAGTGCATTAGTGTCCCAAATTTCTCGCACCTTCTCCAACTTTTATCATTTTCCTTTTCTCTTTGGTCATATTAGCCAATCTGATAGGTGTGAGATGGTATCTCAGAATTGTTTTAATTTGCATTTTACTAATCGAAAGTGATTTAGAGCACTTCTTCATATGCCTATAGATGACTTTGATTTTTTTTCATCTGTTCACATCCTTTGACCATTTCTTAATTGGGGAATAGCTTGTATTCTTATAGGTTTCACTCAGTTCTTTATATGTTTGAGAAATGAGGCTTTTATCAGAGACACTTGCTCTAAAAATTGTTCCCCAGCTTTCTGCTTTCCTTCTAATCGTGGTTACATCGGTTTTGTTTGCATGAAAACTTTTTAATTTAACATAACCAAAATTATCTATTTTACATTTCATGATGCTCTCTATCTCATTTGGTTATGATCCTGTAACTCAGTTAACTTCTCCTTTAAAAGTTTTGTGGGCTATACCACTTGATGCATATGTGTTTAGCATTGATATTACTTAATATCACACCTTTTAGGAAGATGTAGTTTTCTTCTTTATCTCTTTAAATTAGGTCTATTTTTGCTTTTCCTTTGTCTGAGGTGAGGATTGCTACCCCAGGTTTTTTTTCTTTTCTACTTCAGCAGAAATATAACAGATTCTGCTTGGGCCCCTTACCTTTGTTTTGTGTGTGTTTCTCTCTGCTTCAAGTGTGTTTCATGTAAACAACATATTGTAAGATTCTGATTATTGATCCACTCTGCTGTCCATTTCTTTTTTTATGGGAGATTTCATTCCATTCATATTACCAGTGTGATAGACCCTTCCCAGTGACCATCCAGGCCGTCTTGGCCTGCAGACTTGTTTCCCTCTGTTATTTCACGGGTTCTGTAGCTCTAGAATTTGTTTGGAGTCGTTTTTTACAGGAGTTTTGAGGGATTTGGGGGAGAGCTTAAGCGAGCCCCTGTTTTCAAGCCACCATCTTGGCTCCACCCCCTTCTTTTCACTTTATACCTTTTTAGGCTTCTCTTGGGTCTTGCTGAGCAGTGTTTTATTGTTTAATTCTGGTCTTCTCCCTATGAAAGCTTGAAATTACTCTATTTCATTGAATGATCTTTTTCCTCCCCTTGGAATATTAAGCTTAATTTCACTGGGTAAGTGATTCTTGGTTGTAGTCTTAGCTCCTTTGCATTCTAGAATATCATGTTCCATGATCTCTAATCCTTTAATGTTGTAGCTGCTAAATCCTGTGTAATCCTGATTGTAGCTCCCCATATTTGAATTGCTTCTTTCTGGCCACTTGTATTATTTTTCCTTGACCTGAGAGTTCTGTAATTTGACTACAATGTTTCTTGGAGTTTTTATTTTGGGATCTCTTTCCCGAGGTGATTGCTGGATTCTTTCAATGCCTATCTTGCTCTCTGGTTCCAGGATATCAAAGCAGTTTTCCTTGATAATTTCTTGAAAGATGCTATCCAGATCCTCCTTTTGATTATAGCTTTCAGGTAGTCCAATGATTCTGACATTGTATCTCCTGGATCTATTTTTTAGGTCAGTTGTTTTCCCAATGAGTTATTTTACATTTTCTTCAATTTTTTTTTCCCATTCTTTTGAATTTGTTTGATTGATTCTTGATTTTTAATAGAGTCGTCAGCTTGCACTTGCCTAATTCTGACTTCTAAAGAGCTGTTTTCTTCAATTAGCTTTTGTATTTCCTTTTACATTTGGCTAATTGTACTTTTTAAGCAGTTATTTTCTTTTTCCAAGCTGCTGACACTTTTTTCATAATTTTTTTGCATCAGTCTCATTGCTTTTCCCATTTTTTCTTCTACCTCTCATATGATTTTAAGCTCCTTTTTGAGCTTTTCCATGGGTTCTTTCTGGGCTTCAGACCACTTCCCATTCTTCTTTGGTGCGGACATAGGTGTTTTGACATTGTTGTCCTCTTCTGAGTTTGTATCTGGGTCTCCCTGTCAGCATAATAACTTTCCATGTTAGATTCTTTTGTTGTTTGCTCATCTTTTTTGGCCTTTTTCCTTTCTTTTAAATTTGAGATCTGTTCCCAGGGTGGAAGGGGCACTGTTGGCTTCTTGTACCAGTGGCTATGAGCCCTGGGTATTTATAAGGCTGGTGCTGTACTAATATTGCCCTGAGGCCCATGTGTTCCCCTTACATCTGGTGCTGTGCTGCAAGGGTGGCATGAGTGATGGTTGGTACTTCTGAGGCCATAGAGGTCTGGTGTTTGGCATGTGCTGCCACAGGGTATTTTTGTATTTCCCTGGGGCTACACTGAAACACATGGAGGTCTGGCTGCTGGAGGATGCCTGTTTGCCCCTGGCTGTGCTGAAGCATGGGCAGGGCAGGGGGGGAGTGGCTGGTGTTGGCATTTGCTTGCTCCACCACAGTGAGGCTAAGGATCTCCTGCTTGGTGAGGTAGGAAAACTCTAAATAGATAAAATATAAGAGAGAGTAAGCAGACAAGTGTGCATAGAGGACACATGGAGGAGAGTTGTTATTAGATAACTCTGGAGAGGTAAGAAAGTTCTAGATTGAACTGGTCCTTGAATGCTAATCTATGGAGTTTGGGATGGTAGGATATAAGGAGGCCTTGAAATTTTCTGCTTTTTGTTGTTATTGATGTTCTTATTGTTAATATTTATTTGCATGTGTGTTTTAAAAATGCAAAAAGAAAAGGGACAGTTGGGGGAAAAAACTGTTTCTGCAAATACTCAAATCCACAATCTTGTCAATTTGCATAGTTCTTTCAATGATGTAGATTGTAACCCAACCATGACTCCTGATTCTGTGACTCTCCTCACAGGCTAGCCAGAGAGTGGCCTTCCTTTCTGCTGATGTCTGTTATCCCTTGTTCTCACCACATGACTAGCCTATTTTCTTCTTTGGGTATACATTTCCCTGATGACATCTTCTATTCAAGTTCTTTGGTGCTTTTCATTTATTGTTTATTGCAGCCATCCTGCATCCACCAAGTATGCTCTCTGTGTGATCTTCATTTTCAGTTCTTTACAGATAATTGTATTTTGTGTCCCAGATCCAAATAACAAACGATTACCCAAGTACTAAAACATTGTAAGAAGTCTGTGATTATTAAAGATGATATAGAAAAAAATTATAGTAAAAGTAAAATAATTTTTAATAATGAAGGAATAATGGATTTCTGGGTAAAAGAGACAAAAACTTACAAAATAAAAACATAGATACTTTATGACAAGGACTCCTAAAAGCTTTTTTCTTGAGGCTACCTAAGGGCCTTTGTGATAACTCTTTTCCTATCTGGTTCTCCATGCTCCATCGGACACATAATTAATTAATCCTGGATATTGACCATAGTTCAGTTCTACACTTTCAGGTCTGTACTCACTCTCTTGGGATTCGTATATGCATTTCCATGGTTTGAATTACCATCCGTGTGTATAGGAATCAAAAGCTACATCTTTTGCCTTGAGCTTTTCCATCCCTCTATGTCTGTCTGTCTGTGTCTCTTTCGCTCTCTGTCTCTCTCTCTCTCTCTCTCTCTGTCTCTCTCTCTTTCTCTCTCTCTCTTTCTGTGTCTCTCTGTCTCTCTCTCTCTCTCTCTGTCTCTCTCTCTTTCTCTCTCTCTCTCTGTCTCTCTCTCTCTCTCTGTCTCTCTCTCTTTCTCTCTCTCTCTCTCTGTCTCTCTCTCTCTCTATCTCTCTGTCTCTCTCTCTCTCTCTCTCTCATCTACATGTCTAGTTACCTCTATTTCTATACTTTTGGAACCCTATAATTTAAGGCACCCAAACCACCATATACCTTCTCCCTAATTCCATAGTCCATTCTAATTATCTTTAATACCATGCGTTCCCTTTGGTCTTCGAGGCTAGAAAGCTTTTGATCATTTTTATCCTCTTCATCAATGTTTCATTATAAGCTACTAATTGTTACTGTAAAACATTTGTTGGAACCAAGCCTTTCCAGGCCCCATTCTCATAGCCACCGATCTAGCCTTGTTGCCCATCACTTTGTATCCATGCCCCAGCCGAACTCTTTGCCTAAAGAGAATTAAGCTCTTTAAATGATCGAACTGCAGAACCAAGCGGTACAAGGTGACAACTTTGTGAGAGGCTCCTTATGGCCTCTTGAGATAAATTAAAATTCCTCGTACTATCTTCCAAGGATTTCTAACCATCTTACCACCTCAACCCTTCTCTCCTCATTTAAATGCCTTCACCTATTAATGAATTTGAGCTACACCGTCCACTTTATCCAAGTAAAAGTACTTGTTTCCATTATCTTCTTCTTGCTTCCCTTTGGAATGCATTTAGCAATGGCAGTAATAATAACCTTGTGATTCTATGACTTCAGAGATAGAAGAGACCTTTTTGACATGTGATTCTGGGAATATTCAGATTGACATCCCAAGGGCATCACTAAAATAAATGAAAACTTGATCTAAGAATCCCTCCCTATTCCTTCTCTCGCTCATACCAGAAGACCTTAGAGACTAATCTAGTCTAAACCCTTCATTTTAGAGATAAGGAAAATAAGGGACAAAGGCAATATTCCTTACCATGAGTATTTTCCTCCTTCTATTCAAAAGCCATACTCCATGAAACCTTCTAAAACTGGCTTATATGTGTAATATCCTCAAAGGGAATTCTCTCTCCCGGCACTCACAGCCTTAGTATCATTGCTATGCAAGGTACCTTTGTATTTTAAGGGCATTTGTGAGATGAGAAGGGCTTGTTCTACCAGAAACCTATGTATTTTACAGTTATCAAAGGGCAAAAGAGACTTTTTCTGGGCTCAAGGCATGATAGCCCAGAGTTAAACTTCTACCCCTAGCTAGTCATGCAAAGATATTCATACTGAGGATTCTGAAAAAAACAAAAACAAAAAACACAGATTACATATTTAGAGCTAAAAGGTACCCGGAGGATCACCAGTTCAACCCATTCATCTTACAGATAAATAACCTAAGGCCTGGATGAGAGAAAATTATTTGAAGAAAATGATTTAGCAGTAGCAGAATTTGAACCCCAGTCCTCTAGCTGCAACTTTAGTGCTCTATGGCACATTGGCCGAATGATTTTTAAGCTTATCTTGAGTGAGGAGAGGAGGGGGTGATGGGAAGTATATTAATCTTCTTTCAAAAAAGACAATTACTAGCATTCATATTTACTTTATAAAGTATCTTGATTTATCCTTCAAAGAGCAAGAGTGTTACAGTGAGAGTCCCCCTCCAGTTATCCACCAATAGCACAGCAATACTTCTCATGACAATGACAGTGATTTGCTTGAGGTCCCTTGACCTTGACATTATGGACATTGATCTGGTCTAGAATTCTCTTCTCATTTGTTTTCCAATGCAATAGTAGTCAAATACTTTTGAAAAACAGCAATTAGCCAACCTGGTGTGGCTTCCATTAAGCCCCATATCCTGTACCAATTAATAAATATTATTTGAGAAGACTAGATGATTAAAGTTTTTTGTTAATACCATTACTTTGAAGAAAAGGCTAGATGACCACTTATTACTTGGACTAGATGGAGTTTGAAGTCATTTCCAATTGTTTGATTAGGAGATTCCGTGACAGATGGGTAGAAGGGCACTTACTCCACAGGTACTAACCAGATTGACTCTGTATAAGTGACAAGGGCAAAATAATTTATGTTGTTCAGTCATGTTTGACAATTTGTGACCCCATTTAGGGTTTTCTTGGCAAAGATCCTGGAGTGGTTTGCCATTTTCTTCTCCAGTTCATTTTACAGATGAGGAAACTGAGGCAAACAGGATTAAGTGACTTGCCCAGGGTCATACAGCTAAGCAACTGTCTGAGGATGGATCTGAACTCACATCTTTTTGACTCCAGGCCCTATGCTCTATCACACTATACCACCTTGCTGTGACAAGGGAAGAGTTTGTGGAAAGATTTTTTCCCTGAATTTCATTTTATATTTTAAAATTTTCCACTAAAAAGTACAATTACAGGTCCAAGAATTAATGATGTTTTATTAGTAACTTTGTAACCCCCTACTAGGCTTTATGATAATACATTCACATGTGTACAGTCAGATACATTTTATTACATAGATATATTATGCATGTATATGATTCTGCTTGTTGCTTTTTTCACTTTGGATTATTTCATTTGGATCTTTCTATATTTCTGTATATTCTTATCTGTTTTGCTTTATCATGATTTGGTACTCAATAATATTGACATACCACAGTTTGTTCAGCCATGCTCCAACTGTTGGGCATTTAGACTTTTTCCAGCTTTTTTCTTTTACTTTTTTTTCTGTTACATATAACAGCTACAAACATATTTGTACAGATAGTTATTTTTTATTTTCTTTTAATTGCTTCTTTAGGTTATATTCTCAATAGTGGGATTATTGGGTCAAAGGGTATAAATGGTTTTCTGATTCTTGCTGCATATTGCTTATAAGATTGCTTTTCAGAAAGACTGCACCAATTTGCATCGCCAACAGCAACATACGAATGTACCTTCTCCACTGCTCCAGCAATATTATTTTATTTATTTTTGCCAACGTGATGACTATGATATATTTTATAGCTGTTTTAATTTGCATTCCTTTCTTTAATTATTAGTGAGTTTAAAGTTTTTTAAAAAGAAATCTTGGCCTACTATTTGCATTTCCTCTTTTGTAAAATGTTTGTCCTTGCTTCTCCATTTGAAATTCATATTAGTTTTCTATAAATTCTGGATGAGAAGATTTTATTTGCCATATTCATAGAAAATTTTCCCCAATCTATTGTTCTTCTTTTTATCTTGATTTGTTTGTTTTTTGTTGCACACACAATAATGATAATGCATCGTCATTTCTCTAATCATTTCTTCCTTTGCTTCATTTGGAATTTATTCTCCCCTCCCCAATATATGGACTAAGTATACTATAATATTTACTTATTTAAATCAAAACAGCTCATTGGTGCAACTTGAATTTCTTGTGATATATAGTATGATCTGTGAATTACAATGTATGCTTTCCCTCCAAATATTATCTAATTTTCCCAGCATTTATTAAATGGTCATTTCTCCTGTTGCTTAATGGCAATGTGGTTATACTATGGAATTGTGTGTGTGTGTGTGTGTGTGTGTGTGTGTGTGTGTATGTGTATTTGAATCTATTTCTGGGATTTCTATTAGGTTCTATTTTTTGCTCAGTAGCAAACAGTTTTGATAACTGTCACCTTATAATGTGTTTTAAAGGCCAGATAGATATGGAAGAAGGGTTGTAAATTACTAGATGAACTCTAAGCTTCCTTCTAACTATAAGTATCTATTATTCTACTCTGTAGTAGGATAAAATCATTTTGAACATAGATAGCCTCGCTCTAACTACTGTTGGAACAGTAAATGTTTCAGCTTTGTAATACTCTCTCTCTGAATCTGGGGCCAGGGCTCACGAAATGTGAACTAGGAAGTAAGTCGTACAGGTCATATTCCATTATAACAGTAAAAATGCCATATAACCCTAAATCTGCTATGTCATAAAGCTGAAAGATAGCAAGATTGTAGCTTTATAGTTAGGAGGGACATTTGGGATCATCTAGTCTAACATTCCTTTTCACAAGAGAAAGCTTAGCCCCAGAGACTTTAAGTGACTTGTCAAGGTCCCATAGGAAATAAGAAGCAGAACTATGATGTGAATCCAGGGGCTCTGACTCCAGATCCACTTGTCCTTCCACTGGGCCTTTCCAACCCAATAGTCTATCCTTTTCCAACATTATTAAATGTCATATCGTTTCAGGATTGCAAAATTATTAGGACAGGTAATTTGTTGTAATTTGTTCTTACAATTTGTTCTTGCAATGTGTTCTAATGTCATGAGTTGAGGATGA
Source organism: Phalanger gymnotis (assembly GCA_028646595.1). Taxonomy (NCBI): domain Eukaryota; kingdom Metazoa; phylum Chordata; class Mammalia; order Diprotodontia; family Phalangeridae; genus Phalanger; species Phalanger gymnotis. The sequence continues at coordinate 532,990,643 of CM053622.1, read as the reverse complement.
CTACAATGGTCCCTGGAGTGAATAAAAGGCTAGTGGTACACGCAATAGACACAAAGAATTTAAGAAGAGGAGAAGGTTTGGGGAAGAGGGAAAGATAATCAGGTCTTTACCAATTTTTGATTTCAAGCCTGTTTTCTCCCTAAGTTCTTCCTTTTCCTAAACTGGTATTTGTTCCTCTCGGTCATGCTTAGAGACCTCCTGTCCTTTATGCTAATACTGGTATGGATGCCTGCGAGGAAAGAATTTATGAGGGAGGGGTGACATTTTCCATATATATATATATATACATATTTAATTTTCCATCTTTATTCAAATAATTTATAGTAAGCCTATAACCATTCATGATTTCTACATTACATGGGCACCCATGGCCCAGAAGTGGCCATTAATATCATTTGCAAAGGATTTTGATGATGCCAGTCCACTTTACCATCCTTGAATAGACATAAACTATGCTTCTGAAAATACTTGAGTGTGTGACCTTGGTCAAAGTCATTTAACTTTTCTGGGCATCACTTTTCCTTCCTGTAGAATAAGGATGTTAGACCACCTGGTCTTTGAATACTTCTCCGGCTCTTAGATCCATGAGCCTGCAACCTTATAAATACAGTGGGGAAAAATCTTAGAAATTATTTGATCTGAGGCAGTTGGGTGGTGCAATGGATAGAGCACCAGCCCTGGAGCTGGAAGGATCTGAGTCCAAATTTGGCCTCAGACACTTACTAGCTGTGTGACCCTGGGCAAGTCGCTTAACCCCAATTGTCAGAAAGAAGGGAGGAAAGAGATGGAGGGAGGGAGGGAGAAAGAGAGAGAGAGAGAGAGAGAGAGAGAGAGAGAGAGAGAGAGAGAGAGAGGAGAAGAAGGAGGAGGAGGAGAAAGAGGAAAGAAGGAGGGAGGGAAGGAGGAAGGGAGGAAGGGAGGAAGGGGAAGGGAGAGAAAGAGAGAGAGTGAGAGAGAGAGAGAAGAAAGAAGAAGAAGAAGAAGAAGAAGAAGAAGAAGAAGAAGAAGAAGAAGAAGGAGCAGGAGGAGGAGGGAAGGAGGAAGGAAGGAAGGAAGGAAGGAAGGAAGGAAGGAAGGAAGGAAGGAAGGAAGGAAGGAAGGAAGGAAGGAAGGAAAGCAGGAAGAGAAATTATTTGATTTAAGCCAACCACTCCACTTTACAAATGAAGTTATTGAGGCCCAAATAATGTAAGCTTGTTAACTCTCTTTGTATCTCAAGCACCTTGACAGTACCTAACACATAGTAGGCTATTTTAAAATACCTTTTTGAATGACTCTCCAGGATGGAGGAAAGAGATAAATACAGGGGCAATCTAAGTGATATGAAACCAAAAGATGGCAATAAAATCCATAAAAATAAATGCTTGTTGGATGAATGAAGTAATCTTCTTAGTGTTATAAAGAAAGCTAGCGGGCACACAGGACTAGAAGAACCTAGGTCTCTTGATGCTCAGTTCAGTCCCTTCGCTACTTTATAACACTAGTTTTTTGTTTTCTTTCACCAGACAAATATGGAATTTTGTTTAATCAGATAGCTAGATTGTGTCTATTAAAGACCCTCCATGAGTAAGGCTGTTAATCCCAAGTAATGATATGCGACTACAAGTAGAGGATTTGAGATTGAGAATGAGGCAATCTGATCATGTCTGATTTTTGTTCTATAGGGTTTAAAAGCTCAGCAGATGTTTTGCCCATTAATATACCAACCAAGGAAGATTTTTTAAAAAGATGTGACTTTTAGGATTTTCATGCTCCGTGAGACAATGGGAAATTTCTAGGGCTTCTTTCCTAGAGTTTTACAGGATTAGTTCATGTGTATGTGTCTGTTACATACATGATAACTTCTTACTATGGAAGAGAGCTATGCAACGTTTTTTAAATTTATTATTTTATTTTGTTTTTGCTCAGTAGTTAGTCCAGCTGCTTTTAGATGCAAAGTCCCTCTTTTTCCCCATTTAAATGCTGGCTGGAACAGATTCCTCACAAATGAGGCTAATCCTGCCTTTGCTATTTACTTACTTGGTTCCCTTCCTGTGCTCAGTACCATACATGGCCGGCTTTGCTGACGTTAGGCTCTTTGCTAGAATGCACTTGTTCATTAGCTGTTTCATTGCAGTTATGGTTGACACAGCCGCATTCACTCTAAGCCTCTCCATATATTTAGTGTCATGTAACTTTGTTTACCAGTTTGCCTCTGTGGCTGCAAACTCTCCTGTTTGTTCTCTGCTCAGAGATGCAGTCTTTACTTTTGCTTTCTCAGGAGGGAGAAGAAAACTTGAAAGGATGTGCTGACACACTGATGAGTCAGCCCTGGCATTTATGTAGGTTGCAGATTTTGTCACATGTCTAATGAGCACAGACATCTCAGCCAAGGTGAGTGAGCTGCCCCAGAAAATGCAAGCATTAGTCCTGGTGGCCGGACACGTGACACTTTGATGCTTGAGAAAATCAGTGCCCTTAACCCTTCTCACACGTCTCCTTTCTTCTTCTGCAATTTCTTTTTTAATGAATATTTTAGAAATATAAATACCTATGATATAATAATAAATTATAAATAATAATGCTTAGAATCTGTATAATGCTTTTAGGTTTTCAGAAAGCTTTACATTCATCATCTCATTTGAGTCTCAGCACAAGCCTGGAAGGTAGGTGCTATTACAATCTCTATTGTATAAATGACAAAGCTGAGACTCAAAGAGATTCAGTGTCTTCCCTGAAGTCATACAGCTAATAAGTGACAGGGTTAGGATTCAAACTAACTTCCTAACTCCAAAGTTAGCAATTGATTTGCTTCCATGCTGCCTGCATATACATAAAGTCAAGAGTTATCAAATAGTTGGATGAATAGGAAGTTTGTAGTCAGGAATGGGAGGTAGAGATTGGAACTAAATTCTCTTTGAAGCTCATAGATTGAACCACAATAGGTCCCTGCCCAAGCTCTCCTTAATGGCTGTATTTTGGGCCCTCCTGGCTTAGAGTGAATTGTCAATGGTAACTGTTTCTCTTTGGAACAGCAACCCTGAGGGTTTTCCCCTCCCAGCTTGATATTTTTTTCTTTTTCTAATTAAAAGGGCCTATTCACTCTGACTGAGTATGCGAAAAGGCCTTAGCCTAAAAGGGCCAGGGTCTCTTATTGCATCCTGGGCCATCTCCAATCATCCTGATGAATATCTGGTCACTGGATCCAGGTGGCTCTGGAGGAGAAAGTGAGGCTGGTGACTTTGCACAGCTCTCCCTCACTCAAATCAAAGTCAACTGCAAGTCATGCCATCACTTCCCTCACGCCATGGTCTTCTTCAAAAATGAAGGACAAACACACAATAATTTCAGTGAAACAGGAAACTTATGGATAAAGAGATTCCCTCTTCTAAGGGAAGTTGTCATGTTCTCTGCATCTCAAAGCCTGAGCTTGTTTTCCAGAGGGAAGAATTGTCCAGGGTCAAAGAGAGAGTATTTGTCAGTGATAGAACTGGAATCTGGGTCCCCTTGGCTTCAAAGCAACTAGACCCTCCTATCAGCCATAAGTAACTACCTGCAAATAACCAGCTCATGACATGTTTGGACTGGTTATTTTGACAACTCTTGCTAGCTGATTCAGATCACTCCCATATCCTATCTGTGATCAGTTTTTGGTTTTTGGTTATTTTCTGTGATTGTGGCAGAAAAAAAAAGAATCAGTCTTTTTCCTGCCTATTTAATTGTATACATGAGCCAACGTTTTTACAGGCTTTATAGTGGGAAAAAAAGAAGTGGACGTTGGATAATTAATTAACTAGAGACTAATCAATGTAAGATAACTAGGCTGGATAATTGACCATTCTCTTTCTCTCTCTCTCTCTCTCTCTCTCTCTCTCTCTCTCTCTCTCTCTCCCCCCCCCCCATTTCCCACTTCTGAACATACATATAAATAGCCTTCTGTTGTCAGTGTAAGTATGTGGGAGTTGTGGCTGATAGTCATGCTGGTTCTTTGTTTATACAATATAAACACTAGAGATAATTGTTAGGGGCTAATTATTAATGAATAAACAAGAAGTGCTTCTTCATTTTCCTTAGTAGACATAAAATGACTCAAGATCCCGTGCATAAATGCACTAAAAGAAAATTCAAAAATCTGAGGGACTGGTGGAGAACAATTGTTACCTACCTACTGTATATGTATAAGGTATTTTTTTTTAAGTTGGCTTGTTTTTGCACTTGAAGACTAACCTGAATCTTGTAAATTAGTTATCAAGAGAGATAGAGAGAATGTGCTCCTTTCATTTCCCTCCCCATGCAAGAGGCTCAAGGCCTGAGGTGGTGGCTGTGAATCAGAGGGAACCTTTGAACTTCACACCCCTCAAATCATTTTTCCCCAAATACTTAGACTTGAATGATTTAGATAAATATTTAAAATTTCCACTTCAATTGTCTATAAAGCCAGACCTTGTTTCTTTCTACTAGATAAGCCTAGAGATCAGACAAGAATAGGTTAATATTTTTGAATAAAAGGTTATTGTGGAGAATGTGGAATAAATGGGTATGATACTTATCTTTCACCCTAGACCGTAAAGACTATTTCTATAGGTCCATCGGGATAAAGAAGGTTCTAGCTGAGTAATACCACATTTCATGCACAATTCATAGAAATGAGAATTGAAAAGTACTTTGAAGATCCTCAAATCAAAATGCCTCATTTTACAGATGAAGAAAATGAAACCTAAAACCATTTACCTACATATACACTATGGTAAAGCAGAAACTAGAACCCAAGTGTCCTAATTCCCAGCTTAGTGTTTTTTTTTTCTTGTTTAAACTACACCGCTTGACGGAGTTAAATATTCCACATTATGGAAAGTCTCCACTATTCCCTACCCAGAGAGCAGAACAACCTCATTGATAATCAAGGGCCTTCAGTCTCTGTGACTTTCAATGTCTTCCACGGCATCAAACTGATATTTCAAAGAGATTAAGAACTGAAGGGAAGGAACATATGATATCCATTTAAAGCCAAGACTTCAGATTTAATGAAGGCTATATCAGAATGAGATATGATTCAGATATCAAATTACATTTGTTTAGTCCAACACAGCTTAATAAATCACAGCCACATTTAATAAATATTTATCTTGTTTTAATCACCATTTAATGCTTTTCAGTGGTCTGCTTTCCCTTAATGGCTCACTCCAATATTTATTAAATGTGATTTCCATTTCTAAAATAATCAATAAATCTTTATTTATTTATTTATTTAGTAATCCAGGCAGCTCTTGCCTGCTTTAGTGAGATTTAATTAAGATTAAGGTTAATCTCTAATTCTGATATATACATTGCCACATGCTCAGTATTAAATTATTTCTAGGTAAACTCATTTGGTAGCAGATCCCAGTATGGCACTGCTAAGTAGCAAGTGTGGTATTTATTTTAATGGGTTAGGAAAGAGTTCTTAGGTGAAATAATAGTGGTGTCTAGCATGTACCTACCAGCTATCATTATGGAAAATAACAGTGGTGATTTGGATAGAGGAAACAGATCATTAGAAGGTGTTTAAACTTTCTAGATAATTTGACCACATCTCAGTTAATTAATGATGAATGAAAACAGCAACAACCTTCATGGATTGATGTTTTCCTGGATGCCAAGCTCCAGAATAGTAATTCTAATGTTTATTTTGCAGGACAATAGGAAAAAGTAGTTATATTACCACTCGAATCTCCAATTTGAAATCAATCACTCATCTTTCAGACCCAATTATAATAAGGACAACTCTTAGTAGAGTTGGGCACCATAGTCCAATGTAAAACCTTCTGGACTGGATTGAAGGCAGAATTTGGTTTCACGAGATCGTGGGATCATAGATTTAGAGCCAAAAAAGAGTTTGACATCATCAAGTCCAACCCTTTCATTTTACAAAAGAATTAAGACCTAGGAAGTTAAATTGACTTGCCCAAGGAAACACAGTGACTTAAGATTCTAGGTCTAGCTCTAATATTTGCTACGCGTGTTACTTTGGACAAATTGTTCAACATTAACCTCAGTGTCCTCATTTGAAAAATGGGCAGAACACTCCGTGGCCTACCCCTCTTGCAAGGTTGTTGTAAGAATAAAGTGAGATATACGTGTATGCATGTATGCGTGTATATATCTATGTTCAACATATATTTGTATACATGTGTGAGGACCTTTTTGTAAACCGATGTGTATGCATGTGCATATGTATATGACGTATGTGTATGTGTGTATATACATAATAGGGATACACAGAGACATATATGTGAGAACATTTTGCAAACTGAGGTATGAAAAAATTGAAGTCATAGTATGATTGTGTGATCATATATATGTACATATGTTACATATAGCACTCTAAGTTTTGCAAAGTGCTTCCCAAACTAATTGGTCTGAATTTATCATCACAACAAACTTGGGAGGTAGGTGCTATTATCATCCCTATTTTATAGATGATGAAACAAGAAAAGAGAAGTAACTTGCCAAGGGTCACAAAGCAATGAAGAATCTAGGGCAGGATTTGAACTCTGATCTTTCTGATTTTCCAAGGCCAGTGTTTATCCTCTGAAACATGTACTTAGTTACCTGTTAGGTGTTCAGGAGCTGTTAGAAGTCAAAGAACCCATAGTTATAGGACAATAAGACTGAAAGCTATGTGGTAATATAGAGATTACCTAGTATAAACCTCTTTTGCCCCCACATATTAGGAAATTGAGACCCAGAGACGCATAGGCAATAAACAGCAGAGCCAGAATTTCAACTTAGATCTTCTGAATTGAAATCCAAGGCTCTTTCCACTTCATTACAAATTTCAGAAGTGAAGATAGCCTCACATGGCACAGTGTATTTGCACTGGACAAAGGGACCAAGTATTGCTCATTGCTTGAATCTCTCCTTGTACCTAGCCTGTTGCCTTGCCTATAGGTGGTGCTAAAAATAAGGGGGCTTGTTGAATGAATGAATGTGCATTGGATGTCTGGCTCCCTTCCCTAGGCTCTTTTCTCTTTCCCCACACTTGAACACACTTTGAAGAGAGGATGACTGCTTTGCCTACTCTCAAGGTTCTAAGAGTAACCTTGGGAGAAAGATAAATTCCTACTACTATAGTTCCTGAGTCCCTGCTGACATGTTTCCCATTCCCATTCTCATTACTCTTATCTATATTTAAATCAATATTAAACTGACCAATTTTGTTATTTATTTCATTTGTAAATATAATTTATTGTGAGAGTCATTGTGTATGCACAGGTTGCCAAACTTATTGGGCCTTTTTTAAAAAAGGTTACTGAGCACCCACCTGGGGTTAGGTTAGGTTGACCCTTATTTTTATTCAACATCCCCCAATCGCACCTGAGGCTCCTACCACCACCCTGGATCGTTCCAGTGCCCCTCCAGAGGGTGGTATTACCCACTTTGGGAATCTATGGGTGGCTAAATTTCCTCAAAGTATGGAAGACCTAGGTTCATGTGCTGCTTTGATACATACTGACTGTATGATCCTGGAGAAGTCACTTACTTCTCAAGTGTTCCCATACAAGGATGAGAAAGGCAGTACTGACCTGCTTAGGCAAAGGGATTTCTCTCACCTATGAATTAAACATTGACAGTGAGGGTGGGAGATAGATTCTGGAACCTCCTTTCCTAAGTAGCTTTAAAATAATGAAAAGGTTGTCAGTCTAGGATGATTTAGGTGTAATTCTGCCCGAAGGGAAAAGCAAGGACTAAATTAACATTTTCCAAGGTCTCAAACACTATATGATTCTATTATTGTGTTTCCTTGTGTGGGAAAATGACCCTTCTCTTGCTGTCAGTGGGAATTACCTGTTATTACCGCTTGTATATATTCCCCCCCCCCCACCATGGTGAACCTTTATCCTAGGAAGAATGACTCTCTGAGGCTCAGGTTGAGAGCACAGAATCTGTTGGATGAGTTATCACAAAGTACCTAGGGAAGTTTATTTTGTGTGTGTGTGTGTGTGTGTGTGTGTAGGGGAGAGGACATCCCAGACCCATGATCCTGTGATTTCAGCATTGTGAGGAACTCCCAGTATGGTCTCCCTCCTCACTCTCCCCATTTCTCTTTCTCTTTGAAATTCTCTACTCTTATGTAGAGCTACAACAGGATTTTAATTTACAATTTACCGTAACTTAGTATAATTTTAACTTAAAGGTGAACCTCCTCCCCACCCCAGGTGAGATAATCAATTGTGCATTGGAAGGAGACCTGGGCAAAGCAGATCTAACAGGGATATAGAATGTTGGACTTGGAGTCAGGAAGACCTGCATTCAAATCTAGCCTCCGACACTTACTAGCTGTGACCCTAGCCAAATCACCTCCTATGTTTGTCTCAGTCTCCTCACCTGTAAAATGGGGATAGCAATAATACCTGCCTTTCAGGTATTGTGTTGTGAAGATCAAATGAGATGATAATTTAAAGTGCTTAGCACAGTGCCTGACACATTGTCAGCATTACACAGTTATTCATTCCACAGTGGATGCCTTAGGGGTGCAGAGACCCCGCTATCTGGAAAATCTGTGTTAACATTTTTGGCCTTCACCTATCAAATTGGCTTGTGACAAAAGAGGAAAATTATAAATGTTAGAGAAGATGTGGGAAATTGGAACACTAATTCACTGTCGGTGGAGTTGTGAACTGATCCAATCATTCTGGAGAGCAATTCGGAGCTACCCCAAAGAGCTATAAAACTGTGCATACCCTTTGACCCAGCAATACCATTTCTAGGGCTGTATCCCAAAGAGATCACACAAATGGGGAAAAGAGCTATATGTACAAAAATATTTATAGCAGCTTTCCTATGGTGGCCAAGAACTGGAAATTGAGGGGATGCCCATCAACTGGGGAATGGCTGAACAAGTTGTGGTATGTGAACGCAATGGAATACTATTGTGCTATAAGAAATGATGAGCAGGAGGACTTTAGAAAAAACTTGGAAAGACTTATATGAACTAATGATGAGTGAAGTGAGCAGAACCAGGAGAATATTGCACACAGTAACAGCCACATTGTGCAATGTCTGACTTTGATAGATTTGCCCCTTCTCAGCAATGCAAGGACCTAAAATGACTTCAAAAGACTCATGATGAAAAATGCCATCCACATCCAGAGAAAGAAACATGGAATTTGAGTGCAAATTGAAATTGCTCTTTTTTTGTTTTGTTTTGTTTTGTTTCACTTTTTCTTTCTCATGGTTCCTCCCATTCATTCTAATTCTTCTATACAACATGACTAATGTGAAGATATGTAGAATAAGAATGCGTATGTAGAGCCTATATCAGAATACATGCCATCTTGGGGAGGGGGAAGAGGAGGGAGGTGGAGAAAATTTAAAAGTTGTGGAAGTGAATGTCGAAAACCAAAAAGAAATAAATTAATTTAAAAAATAAAAAATTGGCCCTCCCTTTGTGTCAGAGAAGAAGTCTGAATTATTATGATATTAAAAGATAAAATATCTTGATATTATATAATACTATACTATATTTTATGCATTTCTGAGTTTCTAAACTTTTTCTGTGTCATTTGAGGCTTCTGCAAAACTCCCTCAAAATTCCCATTTAATTTCTTATGCCTACCCTACAATATATCAAAACCACAATGTGGAAAGTTGTGTTATTGAAGAGATAGCTGTATAATTGTTAACGATTATATTGGCACAGGACATTGAATGGGTCTAAAAGGAACATACATCATAAGGCAAACAGAATAAGTTCATGTTGGGGGACATTAGTGCCTTTCCCTCCTTGATCCATCTCAGGACCAGGCCAACTATAGGATAATTTAAATAAATAGTGAGAGTTTAAAATGATTTGCCCATAATCACATAGCTTCTGTGTATCAGAGGCAGGACTTTAACATAAATTCTGATTCCAGGTCAACTCTTCCTCCAACACACCACCATGCCTCTCTAGAGAAGAAAGATGAACTAATTACCTGTGTAATAATGTTTACACACACATATACACAAATATATGCATATGTATATATGCATAAATATATTTACATATATGCATTATATATGTATATATGCATACATTTTTAAAAAATTTCACTTGTTTTAGGAACTCAGTGGAAGGAAATTCTGTTGCTGAAGATCAGCACCTACTCTGCAATTTAAAGAGTTTTCTGCAGGCATTCAGAAGCTCAGTGAATTTGTCAAGGCCATAAATGACAACACGTAATACTTGAAACCAGCTCTTCCTCACTTCTAGGTTCACTCTCTAACCATTATAAGATGTTGCCACACAATAAATACAGCAAAAATAATAATTGATACTTACAAAGCACTTTACGGTTTTACAAAGCCGTATTCCTTCATGGAGTTCAAGACCTGTCTGCTATCTCAGTCCTACAAATAAGAGTGAAAGGTACAATTGATATAAGAAATAAAAACTTAGTGAGAGATTTAGTATATGTTGGGGATTTTGAATTAGGAAGAGAAGTTGAATCTTTGGTCTTTAGAGAGAATGTTTGTGGGAAAGAAAGGTTCAAAAAACCTCCCAACAAATTATTTTACTGTCATCACAATGTATAGCCACTGGGAGGAAGTTGGACTGGATGCTAGAACCAAACTTGGAGACCCGATGCTTACTAAGCAGGTAGAAAATTTCTTTCAGGTAAACCAGCAATGACCTAGAGGGGTGGGGTGTGAGTAACAGAGAACTTTAAAGTGTTAGAGCTATGGAAACCTCTTGGGAAGAGAAGAGATGACTGCAAGGTCAATGTAGGATGGCCTGAAACCAATGGAAGTACATATGGAGACTTTATAGGGAAGGGTATTTTCTTATTCAGAAAACCAGTGAAGGTGAGAGTTAGATATAAAAAAAAAATTATCTGTTGAGGTCTTCAATGAATGAAAGGAAAATAAATGGAAGTCGATTAGAAGATGGCAGAAGGTCCATGGGATCAATGGGACATTTTTTAAGTAGGTGGGGGAGGAGATTAAGCAAAGAAAAAAAAGAGAGGGAGAAAAATTCTGGAACTACATACTTGTAGATATTATTAGGAAGCAAATTGCAGAAAGACGATAACTCTGTCCATCTAAATCTATGCCAGGCTAGTATCCTCTGAACTTGAGCTGTCATCTAGCCAAACAAGATTGAAGCCAACTATTTTGGATAGAAGACGGTTCTGGAGAGAGTTATTTAAAAAAAATGAAGACCTAGATCTTTCTACGTTTAAATGGAAAACAAGGGTTCGGTTTTAATTTAGGAAATTTTCCTTTAAAAACAAAACTTACTTGTTTTCTTGTAGTTACTAGCATAAAAATTCTTAGAAAACTTCCAGGAGAGGTTATTGTAGAGGCAGTGGATAGGCAACAACTTGAAAACAGTAATCCTGTTTTGTAGGAGAGAAGGTGAAAAAGAAGGCAAGGCTAGAAAAGGAAAAGAGGCAACATTTAGGAATGGAGACTTTCAAGCCAAACATGGACTGGAAGGCAGAATATTTGAGGATCTTCCCTTCCCAGATTGATATTTTTGGGATAGTAAATTAGGCCACCTTTTGTTTTAACTCTTACCTAGCCCTTACTCATTACTTGGGCATTGCCTCAGAGAAAATGAGGCCTGAGAACGATCTTAACTTAAAGAGGCCAAGGTCTTCCACTGTATCCTGGGCCATTGCCAGTCATGTGGACTTTTGTCTTGCCACTGAACTCTGATGCCTCTGGAGGAGACAATGAGGCTGATGACTTTGCACAGCTCTGCCTTACTTAAATACAATTTACTAGCAAGGCAAAACGTCACCCTTCTGATGTCATTGGTCCTTTTTGAGAACAAAGAATGAGCAACAACAGTAACAGCAAGGAAGCAGGGGGAAGTGGAGGAGACCTAAGTCTAAAGAATGAAGAACTGTGACATCAAAATATCTGCCCACATTTGCTTCAGAGACGGCAAGAGTCTTCCTCATGTTTTGTTTATTGTTGCTGTTTTGTTTTATTTTAAATTCTTACCAATGTTTCTAGGTGACTGCATGTTCATTAAAGAAATGTACAACACAGACAAGGAGAAAAAAAAACAAACAGCCAAAATTACACATTAGAACAAACCAAGTTAAATAAATATATCTCGTTTCATGTCAAGAATATCAACCCACTATCTCTTTATTGTAGCAGGCGAGGAGGATAAGCAAGTTTGGTGGAAGATTGCCTGCCTTTTGGTCTTCTAAGTCTGAATCTAGAAACAATTAACTCCAGTTGGTTTTATCTTTGGGAGAGTTAACGGAGACAGAGATTCGCTTAGTTACCCAGGTCTCAAACTAGATAGGGGCTATAGATTAAATATTTGAAATTTCAGCCCGAAATAGACTGGGCAGTCAATATTGACCAGTGATGTGTCTCATACCACATAGATTTAAATTTTTTTAAAGGAAATGTACTTCAAGATTGCAATCTTGAGTTTATAAAAGTATAGTTATTCAAAATAAAGTCTATATCTTATTACATCATCTGTGGCAAGAACTAGAACTGCCATCTGGGACTTAAAATCCTCCCCACCCCATCTTAACTTGACTCCACCTTCCTATTCAGGCTATTTCCTTCCCTATCAAAATTACTTTGTGATTACTTTAACATAGCTGTTTCTGTTTACATGTATACATTTTGCTTCCCTTGATAAACATAAGCTTCTTGATGGCAGGGACTGTTCATGGTGGTTTTTTTTCTTATATACCCAGCACCTAGCAGCACCTATCTAGCGCATAGTAAACAATTCCCATATGCTGATGAGCTGATGGACTCCATCTAAAGGCTGTGTAAATACTACACAACAAAATACAGTAAGCCCTCACCACTACTGGCCCCATCGTCTAGCTCTTCTCTCATTTGTTGTTCAGTAGCGTTCAAGAAGACTCTTCCTTCAGGTCCTTCAGGACTCACTCCAGTTCCTGGGGGTCTTCCTGGCCAGCCTTCAAGGACCTTTCTAAACTACAATTATGTTAGTTCCTTCATTCAATGTAGTGCTTAGGATCCATATCGACTATATAACAAGGACATGCTGTAGTTTATTGTTAGATAATTGCAATTACATACTGGTCTTTTTCTACTTTTCTCAATTTAATGTTTCAGGGGTCTTGGCGGCATTGGTCAGGATTAGTTTGAAAGGATTTGTAGGATATAGGAGCTTAAAAATGGCATCCCAAATTATGTTTGTCTCATTATTTGTAATAAATATGTGACATTACATAGAGGACCATGATTCTTCCAGGGATTCCCTGTCACCTGCATAAGTCATTTAATTTCTGTCTACAACAGTATCCTCAACTGAAAAATGTGTTAATAATGGTATCTACCTTCCAGGGATTTTGTCAATATAAAATAAAATAATATTGGTAAAGATCTTTCCAAACCTCAAAGAGTTATATAAATGCTAGGTATTATTGTTAATTGTTATTTTTCTTTTTGGATACAAGGAACCTAGGACAGTGCCTTCCTGGCACATAGGCGATGAATAACTCTTGGATTGGATTGCAGTGATAGATACTGATAGGCATGTGGCCAGGTCCCCCTATACTTTTTTTACTTCTTATTAACTACTCATCATACATACTAACTGTATGTAATAGGTTTAGTCTTAGGGGTGCCAGCTTTATATTTCTTAGTATATTTTAACTGGGATTTATTCATTCTAATACAAGAAATTCACTCACTGACATTTCCAGGTTTACTACAACCATAACCAAAAAATTCTAAGGTCATTGGCTATCCATATGTCTAAAGCTAAACAGGTAAGACATTCACAGTGGAGGAAAAGAATGGAAAGGGATGATTGTTTCAGGGCATTTCTTAATTGTTTGCTTTAACAATGTTGTAATTTTCTTTCCTCAATTTCTAAGAAAGTTCTACCTTCTCATACAAATATTTGAGATCTAATTTATTTTCCTAAGATGATATAGTGTCAAATCACAACATATGTTGAACATATAATGTTATGTGAGAAATTGCAAAGGAATGAAAACTTAAGAATAAGCATAGCATAGTTCATACAAGGATGGTCATGAAGTCAGAAACATTCCTGCATCTGCTATGTACTGGCTGTGTGACTATGGACAAATAGCTTTTTTGCCCCCCAAGTATATCAGTAAGGCAAGATTCATGACTTCGAGGATAACCATGAACATGCCTGAATGGTTCGGAATTGTAAAGTATGAAAAACTTTCTATGTAAAAGTCAAAGGAAGTATAACATTTATTTAGACTCCAGAGGATCAAATCCAAAAACCAATACCCTCAATTCAATATAGTAGCAATTACATTCCACAACCAGTAAGCCCACCTCAATGCAGTAACAAGGAAATTATAACACAGCATTATAGCAAGGAACCAAGTCATCTTGTAACCTTCTCCCCTGCCAGGGCCTTCCTGTAGGCAATCACTCATGAATCCTAACTCTCTGCTCAGCCCTGTCTTCTGCAGCTCTGCTGACACTGGTTCTCTCAATGTCTGTTCTTCATCACCCTCTTGATGTCTCCTGCCTCAATGTCTTCCTCTCAGTCCTGCTGCTCTCAGTTCTGTTCCCCTTCACTTCTCTTCTCCTCTTCAATTCTGGGCTCTCCTTATATACAGTGCTAGCCAGCACCTGATTGGCTAGAACTCATGTCTCTGATTGGCTGAGTTGAATGATTGACTAGAACTTGGTGCACATACCATTGGCTCTGGTCTTAGCAACTCCCCTTTGGGTCCCAAGGACTTCACATCCACATGGACTTAGCACCTAGTAAGTAGGGGCTTTAGGCCTACTTACAAACAAAGATATAATCAGGCTTTCCCACCTAGGTCTGCCTAAGGCCTATTGAATGAGTGGGAAAGATCTTCAATCCCATTAATACTAGGCCAAGACAATTATTAATTGACTATTTGCTCATATGTGTAGGTAATGGAAATTTCTACACTGGGAGTTCCCCACATAAATAAAGCAATAAGCCAAGACAAAGGCAAAAAGATGGCATAGACTTCTATCAAGGGGTTATGATTTTTGGAGTGGAGTAATAAATACCCATTCATTCATTCATTGTTTCATCCTTATTAGTACCATATTTGAGCTTATGTGTAAAATTCTGCAAAACTCTCTTAGTACAAATTCATCCTCTTCATGTCCCTCTATTTCTCTACCTTATCTTCACCATTGGATCACCAGGCACTTTTCTAAGATGAGCTACTTAACACAACATAGTTATTACCATTACTGGAAGTGGTGACTATGCTAGTCTGATGATTCTCTTTCCAAAGGAGAAAAGTTTTGTTTAAATTAGTTAATAAAAATCAAAACCTCAGAGACCAATGCAGATTAAAATAGTAATGCAAATATTTCAATAAAACTTCTATTTTAGGGCAGAATAAGTTGACTATATGCCACAAAAGTTGATTCAATACAGAATCATAACAATTGAACATATGATGGGGAATTGAGGACCACAGGTATAATCATCATAAGGCCAACTGGATCCAATAAATGTAGTTCTGATGCTTGACAGAGAGTGCTTCCTCAACTGGGAGATAACTTGCTTCCTTTTTCCCCATTCTCAACTGAAATCCTATAGTATTCTTTCTCCCATCCAAATTTGTTCCAGGTAAAATTTTGGTAAATTTGGTTCCAGGTAAAATTTACTAAAGACTCTACTTTTCCTAAAATTTTAGGCTCTACCAGTTTCAAAGCAGGGTAACTAGACAACATCCCTGGCAGTATAAAAAGTAAACTTCCCAACTCAATCATAACAGGCAGATAATCAATTTTACTGACAATATCACACATTCTTTAATTTTTAGCATAACGAAAGAGCTGAGAAAAGGCAACCTCCCCTTCCCTCATTTTCAGCATGATGAGTAATTAATTAAGCTCACTCAGACACATATCTCTTGAAAAATGAAGGACACCTCAAGTGTTCACATGACACATGGTCTTGAAGGTATACGCTAACTTCAAAGGGAGAAAACTATTTACTGAATCACGATATCATCTTCTGCACAAACTTGAAGGTTCTGCTGCTGCTGGTTTCCTATCTAAGAATTAAGAAAGCACAACAAAATACAATGCATGGAAGTCAACAATATTATAACTATATATATATATACATACATATATACATCTACACACATCTATATATATATGCATACACACATATACATGTGTGTGTGTGTGTGCGCACGTATTCAAGGGGTGTTTCAAGGCTGACCCCCTAACCTCCCAAGGGGGAAATGTCATTAGCTTCCTTCTCATCAATCAGCCATGGTGATCAAAGGTGGAATACTTATCTGTGATCAAAATCGGAAAACCTAATCTCTGCGTCTTTTATCACCATCCTCCTTCCTACTAACACACATACATGGACCTTCCTCAATGATCTTAAATTAGGTCACATAGATCACCTATATTGAACTTTCTTGCTTGTAAAACGGGAATAATTATGAGCCACATAAATCTATCAGGATTGCTGATAATATTAATAATAACTAGCATTTATATAGTACATTAAGTTTTGCAAAACACTTTACAAATATCTTATTTCTATCCTAACAATAAGCCTATAATTATAATGCTATTATTTCTAGAATAATGCTTTTATTATCTGCATTTTAAAGGTGAAGAATCCAAGATTGAGGGAATTTAAGTAATTTCCTTATAAACACACAGCTATTAAGCGTCTGAGGCTGGATACAAATTCAGGTCTTAACTGAATCCAAGTCAAATATCTATCCCCTGAGTCATTTAGCTGCTATATATGTATTATACAACATGAAATATAAAAGAGCAAATTATATGAAAATCACGTTATGAGTTGAGAGATAGTATGAGGCAGTTAATAAGAAGCATTCTTGGAGTCAGGAAAAATCAGGGTTTCCATAATTTAATTTCTCATCCTTATTCTACTCTCTTTACACTGCAAGAAAAAATGCTGATTTGTACTGGAAAATAGAGCCTACTCACAATAGTTGCAATTATTTTCCCTAAACCAATGAAATAACATGGAGAGAGAGAAAGACAGAAACAGAGAAATAGAGGTAGAGGAAGGGAGGAAGAAGGAAGGAAGGAAGGAAGGAAGGAAGGAAGGAAGGAAGGAAGGAAGGAAGGAAGGAAGGAAGGAAGGAAGGAAGGAAGGAAAGGAAAATATTGTGAGCTATCACTTGAGAGTACTAGAAATGTTCATTTTGGGAGTGCCCTTACTATTTCTACAAAAAATCTTTATAGCCACAGTAATTACATCACATGTAGCAATGAGACAATAGTTGGAAACTGGTACTTTATCCAGAATTGACAAAGTTCTATTTTAGTATGATGGTGTTGATATGAAGATCGTTTTTGTAATTCTGAGATAGATTACTTTTATAGGGTAACATGCTATTAGTTGTTTGGGGATCATACATTTTATTATATCAATCCTTGCTTGCCTATATGTGTCTAAAAGATTTTGTAGCGTAATTTCATAGCCTTTCTCAAAATAACCCACCTTTAAATATAACCTATCAGATCAGTAACTTTTATTTGGGGGGGGGTGGGATTCTTAAAATAGTGAGTCAGAGATTAAATAAAGTCTGGTTGGTGTCAAAATTTTCAGTTCATTAATATCTTTGTGCTTGTCTTTCATAGAATTCAATGTAAGTCAACTCGACTTACCATATATTCGGTAAATATGTGTTAAGCACAATTATATGAAAGACCACATGTTAGATTTTTGTGGAGGAGAAATAAGTAAAAGATAGTATGTCTACTTAAAGAGCTTATACTCTTGTAAGAAAAATGACAACAACATGACAGATTGTATTGTAAATTGCAATAAATTCATTAATAAAAGGAAAGTACAATGAAACTTATTATGAGGTATTCATTACCAGAGATCAGAGAAGTCCTTATTAAAGAAGTGTCATGGGTTGTACCTTGAAGGATGATGTTTAAAGTGGAGAGGTTTAAAGAATGATATCAATAAAGACATGGAAGTGGAAAGAGAAGGTTGAGCTTGTGGAGTATACAGTTTTTCTGCAGCATAGAAGATTCAAAAAGGAACAGTGTAATATAATTCTGGAAAGACTAGTTGGAGTTAAAATGTAGAAGGCCTTGAATGCCAGGCTTTGGACTTTGTTAATAATCACTAGCATCTGCCCATACCATTGTAATTTTTATAGGAATGTTTTAAAATTATTGTCTTTTATTCAAAATCTATCTTTTCCTTGGTAATTAGACTTAGGTATGCAAAATATGTCATTCCCAGGATATATATCTTGAGACACTTTATTTTTCAAAACACATTATTTCATTAACTTCTGCAGTTTCTGATGAGTGTAATATTGTCTTGCATTGTTCCAATTTAATTTCCTTTTCATATGAGCAATATTCTCTTGTCACTTGCAGATTTTTTTTTTGTTTCTCACTAAAACTGTTAAGCATCATGACTTTTTTCTTTGAATTTGAAGCATAAGGTCTTTTTGCTCCAGAAGCATTCTTAGAATTCTTTCAATTTGTGCTCTGTTTTCTAGATTCAGAATTTCTAGGCAGATTTCCTGTGCTGTTTCTTGCACTGTGGTGTTCATTTTTTTGAGCATTAATTTCTTCAGGACTTATTTTCCTTAAGTTATCTCTTTGCATCCTGTATTTTAGATCAATGTGTTTTTTTTCCTTCATAAAGATCATGTGTTCTTTTAAGGTTATTGCTATTTGCCCCTCTTATGTGAGATTGTCCTTTATTTCACTGTATTTGAAGCCCCACTATATTGTCCTCTCATTTGTTGCTTTAAAGACATTTACTACTATGGATTCAAATTTTGTTTTTTATTCTGCTAATACTTTCTGCTGTGTAGGCCATATATCCTGCCTGCCACTTGTTCCCTTTTAACTTCTTTCAAGATTTCTGATTTTCCTGTTGAAAAATTTAGAACATATTGTTATTCCATGATCTTTTGAAAATCCACAGAATTCTCTGTTTCATCAAGTATTAGTTCAATTTCCTTTGTCTTTAAATATGTGTTTCAAGAGGTTTGTAGTCATTTATATGTCTTGGTAGCCATCTTCCTTTCTTTTTTAATATCTTCCCTATTTAATTATCTTCCTCTCCTACTGGTTTTTAGGTGAGTTTTATTCCACTTGAGATGTTTAGAGGTTTTTAATCTCTTTTTTTGACCTTCTATTCACTTATTACTGTTTTTCTGACTCTTTCCACTTTGATGAAAGTTTATGCTTGGGGGTTAAGCATTGAAGCCGTTTCAGTCTCATCCCTCATAGAAGGATTCATCAGGCTCAGTTCCCGCCTCGACTGACTTGTGGAGTAGTAGGAAGAAATAACAGGACTAGTTGGATACCAGGCCCTTTTCCTTCAAGCCTTCTGCTGCCTCACTTGCTGGTACTCTGACCCATTTTCCTCAGTTCTTCTAAACATTCTACTTCTGGAACATAATTCCTCTTTTGGGAAGTCTTTGAGGACTAGAGAAAATGGTTAGTCCTCCATTTGTTGATCTCATGACCAGAAAGTTTTTACTATTGCATTGCTCAGAATTCTTCAAAATTATTTTTCTTTACAATATTCCTAACAATCATATAAACTGTTTCCTTGTTCTGTGCACTTTACTCATCATCAGTTCATACATGTCTTCCCAGGTTTCTTTGAAACTATCTTGTTCACTATTTCTTCAAGCACAATAAGATTTCATTGTATTTTTATTACATAGTTTGTTCTCCCATTATTTAATTGATGGGTATCCCTTGAACATCTGGCTAAAAAGTTTAGCAACAGGGAGCCCTTGAAGGTTTTTGAGCATAGGAATGGCATGGAAGAGAACTGTGCTTTTGAAAGATTATTCTACTACCATTGTGAAGGATGGCTTGATGGATGTAGAAACTGGTATTTCAAAGGCACTTAGTTATGACCATAGTCTAGGCATGACATAATAAATATCTAAAAGAGAATAGGAGCTGGGGAAATGGAAAGAAGGACACTGGATATTACCTGCTTGCAACTTTTAGTTGTTGAAAGTAGAATTTCTAAAGGTATTGTGCTGGGAAAGGGACAAAAATAATTTGTGCTAAGGACCCAAGTGGTAGAATGAAACGTATCTATGTATTGGGCATTTTAAATAGCAATTTTTAAAATAAAAATTTTGAGTAGTGCTATTGAGAGTCATGAAGATATATTTCCATGAAATGCTACTGAAAATAATTTTGTTTGTGGGGTTTTTTGCTGTTTACAAAAATAATTTACAGTTATTGTTAAGTTGAAGAGAAAATATAGCTATATTCAGGGTTTAAAAAGTATTTTCCTACAAAATCCCTATCATTTGTAAATTGCCAGTATTTTGGAAGTGAAAAACTGACATTGTCCTTAACAAATCAGTGATGATGAAACATTGGAAGGCATTTGTTTTCCCTAACCAACTGTGATTATTTAATGCATAGTATGTAGTACATATCATGATAGTGGTTGTTTGAATATCAATTTGAATAACTGATGATTGAAACTATATAGGTCTGTCAGAGAAGTGTTTGTTAGAGAAGTGTTAGACCTCATTAAATATGTTCCGAATCAGTTCATGATTTTTAGATATATATTAGCTCTTCAGTAAATGCGCTGTTCTGGGTCTGTGGTTTTCTCTACTCATCACTAATTTTACAGACTACATACCAATGTGAGTGCCCCCTTTTTACCCTACAGCTCCTTGCCTAATCTTCTCAAATACCACCACTTAATTCACAGTAATTTGTGACTCATTCCTTGCTAACAGTTTATAGGTTTGAATTACAGAGAACTCAGAATAATGTGTTTTCCATGAAAGGAACAATTATCTGAGTATCTGAAAGTCCCATCCCCCTTCTTTCTCCTCCCCTCCCCCCCATCTCTGTCTCTGTCTCTTTGTCTCTGTCTCTGTCTCTCTCTTCTCTCTCTCTCTCTCTCTCTCTCTCTCTCTCTCTCTCTCTCTCTCATTCTCTCCACTCTGTTTATCTTCTTGATTCCGTACACTTTTTATTAGATAATTATGGACTTGGAAGACAGCTTAACTGTTCAGAACATAATGTTGGAGCGTACACAGAATGAGGAAGACATTGCCTCAGATACTCTCTGAGTAACTCTTGACAGTTCTCTTAACTTCTCTGTGACACAGTTTCCTCACCTAAAATATGAGGGGACCGGTCTTGATGGCCTCTAAAGTCCCTTCCAGCACTAAATATGACTTTTGAAGAAACTTCTCTAATCTCCATTCTTCCTTTGTGACTTACAATTACTTTGCAGAATGTGAAGAAATGGCCCGAGTATAAATTCTTTTTTGTTATGGTCCTCCTCCTCCTCCTCTTCTTCATCATCATCATCATCATTATCCTTAGCTGCTGTGCCTGACTTTTTTCTCTTCTGGATCCCCAACTTATTCAAGCCCCATTGCATCTGATCTTTACAAATTTTCATATTGTATGCTTATAACCCCTGGCATAAATGACTTCTAAGGGTATACTGAACCCACCACCTAGCCAGACCAAAGTGAAGGAAAAACAGTAACGATGACATCCTCTTATTATAGCATAAATAAAGCTGGTAATTTTCTGTTACCAAATTCTTTCTAGGAAAAAAAAAACAGAAAACTGATATAAATGCTTCCCCTACCTCTAACATAAACTATGTAAAGAAACCTCTAAAACATAGATCTCTAATCCTCCTCTCTTGTCTAGGATCAACTTGGATAGAAAGTTGTCATCTTTTTTATTTTCTTAACATAATTTGCCTATACAAAATTCAATGGAATAAAGATACTCAGATTTGGGGGGGTGTCATCTCTTCACCTTGAAGAATATTCACTAATCCTATTTCCTGGAAAATTGGCTTTGGGCTGTCCTGAACATCTACCCTACAATCCTCTTGACCTTCTCCTTACATGTCCCCTACATGAAAAAAAAAAACACTTCCTTACCCGCCCCCCAAATTTCTTCCCCTATGCTTTAGACCAGAGATCCTTAACTATTATATATATTTTTTGGTTGTTGTGAACCCTTCTAATCATCTGATGAAGCCTATGGATCCCTTCTCAGAATGTTTTTAAATGAATAAAATAAAATGAATAGGATTGCAGAGAAAACAATTATATTGAAATCATTATTAAAAAAATAAACATGGTTTATGGACCTCAGGATAAGCATCCTCACTTTAGAATATCATTGAAGATATCACTTTTACTTCTGTCCTAGAGATCTCTATGACTCTGAGCAATGGGAGGCCCAAGGTTACTTCTGACACATTTCTTTCTGTTGTGTTCCTTTTCTGAAGCATATTCATTGGCTTTCAGTTGAGGTTGGCTTTACTAGGGTCTGTGAGTCTCTCTACCTATTGTTCTAAGCCAGGTCCTGGTGATGGGCTGAGTGTGTGATCTCACCCTAAGAGGCAGAGCCTATATCATTGTTCTCTCTCTGCTAGGCATCAGCTCCTTCCCTTACAGCTTCAGCACTTGCTGCTCCTCTTTTCAGTGACCCACTTCATCCTCTGTGGGAAAATTCCAGCTCTCAGTTCATTTGCTTCTGCAGAGGATGGCAGGTATGCTAAGCCCAATGAATGAGCAAGGTTTTCTTGACTCAGGTTGCCAGGTCCCCACCACTTCCAAGGTTCTCTCTGATGACTCATCATTCCAATGTCCTTAGGGGAGTGATTGCCAAAATCCCGTCACTGTGGGTTTACGGTATCAAAATTGCTTTACTAATAGCAGATAGAATTTTTTACAAAGGGAGAATTTTAGGGGAGGCAGCATAACCTATTGGAAAGAGCATTGGACTGGGGGTCAGGAATCCTGGGTTCTAGGCTCTGACATTAACTGGGCATGTGAATTTAGGTAAACTCTCAATACCTTACTTCCTTAGATGACTACTAAAATTCCCATTGACTCTAAAAAAGAATGAGCTTCTATAAAAAGATATCCTTACAAAGAAGCAGAGTATAACAGACAAAGCACAAGACTTAAGAGGTAGATGATTTGGGTTTATCTGTTCCCTATGTAATCTTGTATAAATCTTTTATTTTTTTAACCTGTTTCATAATCTGTAAAAAATAAATAGGCACACCATATCTCAAATGGTTGTTAGGAGGATCAAATGAGACATATTTATGTAAAGTATGTCAAACACAACGTTCACTTGATTAAATTCACATTTCTCAAAACATTCTTTTTAATTAAATTGCAATTTCCCAATACATTTATAGAAATGTAAGAGAACTCAGAAGCCATCTATAGCAGCCCTTTTGTTTGGTTTTTTTTTTTTGAGATATAAAAATGAAAGTTCAGGGAGATTGAATGTCAATTTACCTGTGTGGCCTTAGGCAAAATATTTAAATTCTATGAACTCAACTCCAGAGCTCAGTACTCATTTAACTGTTTGGACCAATGAGGTCAGAATGCTGGGGGGCGGGGGAAGGGAGACTGGGGAGTGGGTGGATCAGAAGGATAAAGTTGGAAATTGCTACCCTGCACTTATGCTCCCTATTTTGACAAAATCCTATGCTGTTTCATTCACAGCACATCTCTTTAAAATAGACATGTTTAATTGACCATTCCATAACTCAGGGTATAATCAGCTCTTTCACCTTTTCTTCTAAAGGGCTTTATTTCTTTTTTCAGCCTCATCTTAATGTTATATTTACATTTCATACATATATGCAAAAGTCATATGTCAATGGGACATTTTATATACATCGAATCAAAATGGGTAGGACATCTAATTTATTTTTAGTTTTAGAAGGTGGATCACCTTGAAGTCAAAGGGTACAATGGATACCACACATTATACAATGGGCACAAACATCCTGTTTCTGTAAGACATCCATCTGCTCTTTAATTACAACTGCGTGAACCTAACATGTTTATTTGTCCTAGTCAAAACAGAGGCCAAATGTCTTCCTTTCTCTTTAACTTTCTCCTCAACTCTAAGAAAACACCAGGTGGCAGTGTTTCAGAACATCAATCTTTGATCTTGACACCTGTAACTGAAGATTCAATTCAATGTTATTCATTACATTAAGGGACTCTTTCTTTATAGTTCTGTCATGTTCCCTTTCAATATGGACAAAATTGTCAGGAGCAGCATTTAGCATTTAAATATATTGTGTGCTGATCTCTATTAATGCTATTTAAACCTCATGTCTTTCAGTTTCCCCTTCCCTATTGTTATCTTCCAGTATACTATCATTATCTTCCTTTTGCCCAGAACTCGATCAGGTCCAGCTCTCAGGTTTGATATGATTTGAGGATTGGTAGGGCCCTTACTCCTAAAATATCCCTCCACATTGCCTGCTGTTGCTCCCCAGGAGTCTCCTTAGGTATCCACTGTGTTTTCAGGGTCTTGCTTCCAAAAGTGGTTGCCCAAGCTCAGTCAAATGAGATTTCTTCTTCAGAACTAAGGAAATGTGGTACAGTACAAAGAGCACTGGATTTAGAGTCAGAAGAACTAGTTCAATCTTCTTCAAGCATCTATTTGCTACCTCTGTGACTGTAGGCAAAACATTTCTATGAAGACCAGTTCTTCATCTGTAAAATAAGGGAATTAGACCTTTATGTCTATAATGTCATTATAATGACTAAAAACAGAGTCAATAGATCATGGAATATCATACCTACGTGATATGAGATAAAAATCTTATCATGTAAGTTTCCATTTTCCCCTTTAGTTTTTTGTTGCCTATCATATCCTGTAGCAAGAGCCACTTGGTTTGAAGTCAAAAGGAACTGATTTTGAATCCCAACTCTGCTGCTTCTTACCTGTGTCACCTTGGGTATAATCCTTCTCTTTCTCAGTTCCCTCATCTCAAAAGTGATGAGACCAGTGCACATTGATAATTAAGGTGTTTTCTAGCTTTAAATCCCATGATCTTCAATCTATATTTCAAGGGCCCCCATGCTCTGGCCCAGTTTACCCATATTCTAACACATGCCCCATATGCAAGACAACATAGATGATTTGAAGTTCCCTGGACAAATCTGAAACTTTACCAACTTTTGCTTCTGTCAAAATAGTACCTAACTTTCTAAATTCCCCCCTATACCCTTTAGATTCTAAGTAGAATGGCCTATTTGTTTTTCTCTATATATGGAATCTCTCAGCTCTGGGCTTTTTAATAGAATGCCTCCCCTCTCCCTTTTGTCTGGAATGCACTCCCTCTTTACTTCCACCTCAGGGAATCTCTAGCTTCCTTCAAACCTCATCCCAGGGATCACCTCCTACTTTGGGCCTTCCTTATCCCCACAGTCATTAGTTCTCTAAAAATTAACGCTTGTACCTTTTGGAGTTCATCTGTATTGCTTTGAATATGATTCACATTTACTTGTCTATGCATGTATTATAATCCCCAGTAGATTGTAAATTCCTTGAGGGCAGAGATCGTTTCTATTTTTTTCCTTTTACCCTAGGACCTACTATCTTGCACATAGTAGGTACTTAATATCCATTTCTAGATTTAGAATTAAAGTGAAGTTTGAAAAATACCATCTTCATAAAATTCTCACTAATTCACCAACTAGCTCTGATTTCTCTCATCTTTGAACCCCCACAGAAAGCTGTGCATGTTGCTCTTATAGTATATTCATTCTGGGGTAATAAGAAAAGATTTCATGGAGTAAAGCCTTTAAAAAGCAAATAAAAAAGCTCTATCTACTGTTCTCATGAGAAGGAACAGGAAATGACCCTTTTTAAAATACTGACCCAAGAAAAATTTGTGTCCTTTGAGTCCTGGCTTCTTCTATCACTAGAAAACTTATGCTTTCCCAACAGATATAAAGTCTAGTTTCTACCATGAGCTGCGAAGCATTCTCAGATTCCGAGGTTTAAGCATCTTAGTATATAAAAGATTGGACCTGCCTTGGTGATGTAGATATGATCAAATGAATAAGCATTTATTATAAAATTATTATTTTCCAAATACTGTGCTAAAAGCTGAGGATATAAATAGAAAAGCAATATGATCTCTCCTCCCAATTTGCTGGCATTCCAATTGGTAGATACAATACAAATAGGAAGCTACAGGGCTGATGGAAAGGCCCAGAAAGGTCCTTAGGATTCAGAATCATAGTAGATGGAAACGCCCAGAGGCCTTTGGGGAACGGCTACAGGAAAAATGGTAAAGTCAGGTGGTCCAGAGAACATAATGGCAAAGCAAAAATTGCATGAAATAGACCAAATACCCAAATTGTACCAAATATACTGGTTGTATCTACCACATATCTCGGCTGCATACCACATAGTGTTTATAGGTTATATGTAGTTTAGTATGTTGAGGATACAAACAGATTATGTGTTTCATACACTCCTTCAATGGACGTTTTCTTGCTACCTACATAACTTCAATTATTCCTGGGGAATCATACAAAGCCATCATGGTATAGTGGAAAGAAGATTGGCTTCAGCATTTAGATTGGTGCCTGGAACATAGTAAGAGTTTAACAAATGCTTGTTGACATTGGAGTCAGAGGCCCTGACATTATATGGCAACTCTATCACTTACAACCTATGTGACCTGGGGCAAACTTCATCTCTCTAAACCTCAATTCTCTTATCTCTAAAAGGAAAGGATTGGAAGAAATAACTTCTCACATCCTTTGCACCTCTAAATCTATTATTCTATGATCAGAAGGTATGAGAAACCTACTAATCAATGCCATTTTTATTCTACAAGAAGCCAAAACTCAAAAGAATCAGGATATGTGAAGAAGGACACATTTCAGAGTATTTCCAGTTACTCACAAATAGCAAATATACAAGTTTTTGGATAGTTATCCCTTTTCTCTGCTAGAATCTCTCAAGGAATAGTCATTTAAATTCTTCCTGTTCCCAAACTGACAACATTTCATTTAGGAGTCTGAGTGGTGTTGGTAGTAGGAGGGGGTTGATATTTCTTAATGTAATTTTAAATAACAGACCCAATTTAGTTCAGCACTAGCAAAGTATTCAATTAAAATTACATTATTAAAATAAAAATTAATGTTCTATTCCTGAACTGCTTGGCTGAATGCACCAATTAAAAGTTTTCTTATCTTCCTGTCTCCCCCCACACCCCTTTTAGAGAGCAAAGACACACAACACACACACACACACACACACACACAGCATTATGACTAATGAATGGAGTCTGAAGATGTCTATTTGCTCCTGAGATAATGCATATGCTCGATTATCCAAGATATGGGAGATAAGGATAGCAGGGATGAACAAAAGTCACTGGCAATCCTGATATTTCATCGTAATCCAGATATTTAACCCTCATACCCACTCTACCTCTTTCTGGATTGGACCTTAACCTTCTCCCCTTTTCCCTGCTAGAGAATAAAAATGTATCAAAAAGAAGAGAGGTATTAGGCAAAAGGAGAAATGAGAAGCTTAGATAATCAATTTATGAGGCAATACTGAGGAACTAGAATGTAAAATGTTGTTACCACTAATTTCTGTTCCTATATTTAGCCAATTTCAGATACCTCTGTGAGGGGGCAAGAGGGGATAGGAAGGCAAAGAGAGAAATTGAGACATGGCAGGTGCAACCCAGTTATCAGGAACTGGCTTTCATCACATCAGGGATCACAAAAGAGCAGCCACCTGCTAAGAAATGCTGTCTAGAAGGAGCAGATGAAGTTATTATGAAAACAATTAGAAAGATGTCCTAGGAAAGAAGGCTAAAAAAGGAAACGAGTCTTTATAGATGGGACATATGTCCTTCAAAAACCAGCATAAGTTACCTCACTTATCTAATCTTTCTAAATGTGTAGATTTATTCTGGATGGCTGATTCAACTAAGTCCAAAACTGGAGAAGGACACAATAATTCTATTCCTTTTCAGGAGAAAGTTCAGGAAAGTGACTCACGAGCATTCAAAAGAATTCATATTGCATAATTGTTTGGAATTGAAGCTGAAAATAAGCATCATTACCTTCACTAATATTAATAGTTGACATTTATTTTGTTTACGGGCATGTGTTTATGCATCATCTTATTTGGTATGCCTAATGGAGAGGTAGTTCAAGGATAATTATTTCTGTTTTACAGATAAAGAAACTGAGGTAAAGAGAAGTTGAAAGACTTTCCCCAAAATTGCACAGCTAATAAATCTTAGTTAGGAATCAAACCAAGTTATTCTTAGTTGAATCTGAATGAACTTTTTATTATAACACATTTCCTTTGAGTGTTTTTGATTGTTCCTGTAGGAAAATCTTATAGAAGTGTGCTGAAGCCAGTTCAAATTGGCTGATTGTTAAATTTTCAGTGTGACCACTTCCACTTTTGAAACTGGCAAATACTACAAATCAGGGCTTGATTTATAATTTGGTTGATTGTTTAAACTTAAGAAAGTGATGGAGAAAATGTAATAATGCAAATTAACCTTAAAATATATCTTTCCTACCAGAAAGCTGGTTGTTAAACATTTACCAGCATATAAGGGTCTCTGGAAGATGGGTGATTTTTTTATCAATAAAAGGCCTTGATTTTCTCTTTTCTTTTCTTTTTCCTCATCAACGTACTCTACTATTCTCTGTATTCTAATGAGCAGAGATCACTCTCCCTATCACCACTCTGATGCCAATATTTATTACACCCCTACTTGAACTTTCCTTTCATCTCCCATGTTTTTCTTCCAAGGTTCCTTCCCCTAGAACTTCCTTTTTATTCTCTCATTCTTAGTTTTTACCATTATGACTTCTATCACCATTAATTTGGATGCCTTTCTTACTGAATTGAGGGTGACCAGGGCAACTCAAGTACACAACAAAACTTTTAAAGCAAACTCTCCAGCAACATCGAAAGTTAAAAAAATAAAAAAAAAATCAAAAATTAATACATTCTTAAAGCTAATGAAGAAGCAGCTAGATGACTCAGTGGATAGAGTGCTGGGCCTGGAGTCAGGAAGACCTGAGTTCAAATCCTCTGGCAATTTCTAGCTTTGTTATCCTCAGTAAGTCACTTAACCCTGTTTGCCTCAGTTTCTTCATCTATAAAATGAGCTAGAGAAGGAAATGGCAAACCCTTCCAGTATCTTTGCCAAGAAAACCCCATGCAGGGTCAAAAACAACAAAGCTGATTAGCCAGTGAACTCAATTCTCACTTATGTTATTAATTTTTCTGTTAATAGTAATAAATACATATATTTGTTATCAATACATATCATTTACATAACATATAGGTATGTATATGTGTGTATATGTGTATATACATACACACATTTGTGTTGGCAATCGAAATGGACTCTTAGAACTTAGTTCAACCAAGTGCCCTTGAAGAGTTTGGCCTTTATTTCCTTGATCAAATTAGGAGTCATTGATGACCTCCTTGCCTCAAGGGAAAGCCTAATTTACGTGGGCTTGAGTGACGTTTGTGACATCAGAGGCTTTTAGACCATGTGGGTTTAAGTTGCATCCTTGTGATGATTTTAGGTCACATGGGTGAGTCACATGTGTGACTCACTGTTGACCCTGAAAAAGGTATAAAACCAGGGAGTTGGCTTTCTCTTTTTCCGGAGCTCTGACCCACAGCTATGGTAGCACGCATGACTCTGGACCAGCCCTTGTAATGAGCTCGTGGGCTGAACTTAGATGTTGGTAACTATGAATTGTATTTGGCCTGTCTGTCGATATTTGTAATTTGTTTGTATTTGCTCTGAAGTTCAAGGTGCTGGCTTTTTCCCCTGAACTAAGCTAATGGTATTTGTATGTTGAATTAAAGTAAGCTTGTCAACCACTTAACATTGCTTTCCTTAGTAAAGCAGATCAAAAGAACCTGAGCTTTTGCAGCGTTCTGTGAGCTGGTTGTTGTTGATTTTATACCCCCCACAACAGCCACATTGTTGAAACAACATTAAGCATATATAAATACATATGTGTGTGTGTGTGTGTGTGTGTGTGTGTGTGTGTGTGCATATGCCTGATTGAAATTTTCCCTTTGGGATTACTAGACAGATCTGAGTTGTAAGAATTGAAAAAAAATCTAGCACTCAGCTCTTTTGGGGCACATAAGTGAGCCCAGCTCCACATTTTTGGACCTCTAAGATAGGTGTATTTGGGCTGCTCCCTGATACTGGTGACAATATCAACTTTCCAAAGAATCGTACATTTTTAAGCAATGGTAGACACCTGGCTGATGCAAATGCTAAGATATTTCTGGAAAGAGATGTGCCTTCAAATTGTCTGCTTTTGGAGAGATGATACCACATTGGCATTTCCTAGTCTCTTCAGTGAAGAAAGTAAGTTCTGGGATGGAATAGTGTAGAATGGTATTAT
This sequence comes from Phalanger gymnotis, assembly GCA_028646595.1. NCBI lineage: Eukaryota > Metazoa > Chordata > Mammalia > Diprotodontia > Phalangeridae > Phalanger > Phalanger gymnotis. The sequence continues at coordinate 532,960,443 of CM053622.1, read as the reverse complement.
GAGCATACAATGACTAATTTTTATTTTCGATTCTTGGTTCTCTCACTACTTAGTTTTGTGAGACTGGGCAATTGACAACTTTCTCAGCATCTGTAACATGGGGGTGGGGGGTAGAGTAGATAACCTCTAGCAGTCCTTTCCAAATCTAAAATTCTCTTTCTTTGTATTTTATTTTGTCCTAATAACAGAGAATTCTAAAATGACCTCCTTTCTGGTGAATAGACCAATCAGAGTGAAAGAGGATTTATAGAAGGGAGTAGTGTGAGATCACTTGAAAGGTAGATAGCTTTAAATACCAGCTTAAGGAAAATAGATTTTACACAGTAGGCTTTGGAGAGGCAAAAGTTGTTTTTTAAATAAAGGAATACATCAGAAAATTAGTGTTTTGGGAAGAGTAACCTGACAACTGGATATAAAACGGTTTAGATAAGGATGAGACTAGAATTAGGGAGAACAGTTAGGAAGCTATATCGCATGTGCTAAATGCATGAGGTATCAGGATAGGAACAAGAGTGAGTGGGAACAGAAAGGCCAGTAGGAATACAAAGGGAATATAACTATGAGAAGTTGTGATTTAGAGTCACTTTTTCCCCCAAAAGAATTGAAAGGGGCCTTAGAGAACCAGGAAATGCAATCCCTCATTTGTCAGATGGGAAAATCCAGCAAGGTTAAAAGACCTGCTCAAGATCACAGAACTATTTATTGGCTAAATTGGAACTAGAGGTTTCGTGATTCAAGTCCGTTGCTCTGTCCGAAATATCTTATCACCTCTTTTGGACTTATTGGATATTCGATGTAAAATGAAAGGGAGGGGTCAATGATGGTCCCGAGGTTTCAAGGAATAGCAGTGTTATCCTTAATAAGGCAAAAAATAGAGAAGCAAGGAAGAAGAGCTAGTTCTCAGGAGAAGTTATAGGGAGATGATAACTTTGGTTTTAGGCACATTGAGTTTAAGATGAAAATAGGGCAGGGAATTAGTTAATATCTAGCAAGTACTTGAAAGTGGGAGGCTTAAGTATTGGTGACATCAGAGCTACAGATGTGGAATATGGAGACATCTTCATGGGGGTAGGTGATAGTTGAAGCTATAGCACTGGATAAATATGCATGGCAGTGACAAATAGGACTCTGTGCCACTTTATGACCACAATACCATCTGCCATACATAAGTAAAGACAGGTTTCCACCTGGATAAAAATGTTGGAAGAGAGATGAAAAATTATCACTTCTAAGATTATATCTTAACATCTTTTTTAAAAAGTTAGTGTATTGCTCCTGAACAGAAAAGGGGCCTGAAGATACTTCATCTATTAACACAAGTAATGGTGTCAGACAAGTCTCAGGACCATAACACAGCTCTTAATCAAGTTGCCCATACAGGACCTAAAGGCCTAGTAGAGGGAGTAGTTTCTCCATAAAAGAGATGAGAGTGGGGGATAGTGGGATATGTTTGTTCACACATAACTTCTTTGTAGATTTGGGGCTCCACAGGTGTGGAACATTGCCTAAAACGTCAATGTGTTGATTGTTTTCACTGATTTTCTCTTCCTTTTCTTTTAAAAATTCTTCATTATCTGGAATGGCTCTTTGGGAGGAAGAAAAAGGAGGAGGAGGAGCAAGGATACTGCAGGAAATTTAAATGATGTAAACCCCAAAATTATCAAGAAATTTTTAGTTTTAAAACTGCATGATGAGGACATTCATCATTCATGATATCAGAAAACATTTTGTAAAAATGTATCTTGATGTCCAAAATCTTAACATACAACATCATGTGCATATTTATAGGTCATTTGTTTCAACAGTTTATTTGCTTTTTAAGTAATGGTATTATGTTGTGGTATTGAAATAGCAAAAATTATTATATACAATTATCGTATATATCATACTAAAAATTAGATGTATTCTGTCTTTCAAATTACAAACAGATAAGTAAAGTTTGCAAGACTTCTAGAGGTAGAGCAAGATTTCAGAAAACAAAGTGGTCTTTGTGGGGACAACATAAGAAGTAGCTGAGTTTGTAAACAGACCAACTCTTTGAAAGTCATTGAAGTTATAGATAAACCAAGGCTTGAATAAGGAAGCATCAGAAATTATTTGGCATTAGGGAAGAAGTCAGCACTATATTCCTAAGTATTGAATTCCTTAGAAATTTGCTTCAAATAAAATTTAATCTTTCATTTTAATGAATTTATTCACTAGAAGGAAGTATAAGGACAAAATATTGAAGTAACTAGAAAATCAATTTTTATGATGTCTGAAATGCTTATAAAAAAATCGTGGGCGTTATTACAACCAGAATAATGCTATCAAGAAAATATCAGCAACTATCAGTCTAGATGACTACTTTTTCACCTCTATAATAGTTTTATGACTATAGTATATATGTGTGTGTATATGTAGATATATCTATGTTGATACCGATATATAAAATGTGTGTCACACATTTGATGGGCAGATGCAAAAACCACAAGATTCCAGGCTCTCCTACAAAAAATAGTTCTTACGAAAATTATAAAATCACATAAGATTCCTGGGTAGAAAAAGCAACTTGCATAGTCGTATTTGATGATCCTTTGATGATTAATATTAAGCAAGGATTAAAGCAGTTTGGTGTATGCTTGTCAAAAGTATTTGCTGATTGCAAGTTTCAAATGGAAGAGAGATTATAAATTGCGAGGTCCTACAGATGTTCCTGTTTGTTGATGATGTTGTGATGATTATGTTAAGTCTCAGAACACTGCAGAGCATCCTAAAGTGACCCTTAATCCCTCAGAAGAGTTTGATCTGACTATCCACACAGGGGGTAAAAAGTGGATGGAAAATATTTATTATCCAAACTGCAATTAGGTGGAAGACCCATAGAGCTCATCTATCAGTAACTAACACTTAGACTGTCAGTAATAATGGAAAAATAACTGCAACTGGAATTGAATGGGGGAAGAAATCAGACTTGATTGCACTTTGAAAAGTGTGTATTTCTTTTGATGACCCCAAGCTTCTCCCTGAAACAGAGACCTTACTTTTTTTCAAACCATTCATTAATGTTCCACTGGTTCTAAATGCGGATGAATCATAGAATGCTACATTTTGTGAAGAAAGTGCGTCAAACAAAGGCCAATTAAGAGATGCATGGAAGGTGTGTAAAGGCTTCAGCACATTACTCATGAAAAAATTATTCACCCAAAATGCTGTAAATGTCATCAAGAGATGTGTAAATAAAAGAGGTTGCTATTCATGTAATGAGTCAAGCCATGACCAACAGCAGATGCCCCACATAATATTAGTAGATCTAGTTTAAGGCACTCAGCATTTTGGATAGATCCTCTATGAGATTTTATCTGAGAACATGTATAATATTCCTACAGGGTGAGAAACCACTAGTGGGCTATGATTTATACCACTGAAGATTCCCATATTGCTGAGATCACAGATTATTCATCTTAGAAGACATTCGCTTTTCAAGTCAGTTTTATTTCAATGTAGGGTTAGCACAACAACAATTCACACTGATGACCATGGATGCCAATTATTTTGGTTAAGTCCCTCAGTTATTTGATGGTTTGGTTGACTTTGATCTAAATGTAGTTTTAAGAACTGATGTTTGCTATAAGAGTCCACAAGTGGTTCTGCAGCAGGTATATTTAACCCTGGAAATAGTGACATTACCTTTTAGTCATAAGAAATAGGGTTAATAATACTGAAAAAACAGAGCTTAAGGGGTAGTAGACCAGTAACTGCACAGGAAAGAATTAATGGAATGGGGGACACATGGCTTCCATATATTAGGACATCATGGATAAATAACAAAAGATATATGGAATTTTAATGGGAGAGAACATCATGGAAACATCAGAGGAACATGAAGTATATTAGTGCTGGGCACATAGGAAAAAGGACTAGAATTGTAATTTTAATGCATTTCATTTGTTCAATAAATAATGAAAAGACTAGAGAACTGTTTATAATTACAGAATAGTAAATTAAAGGCACCTTTTTTTTAAGATGGTACAGTGTGTCTGTGTTTCTCCCAAGTGGGAAAAGGGGCTGTTTAAAATTTAAAATGCTTTACTCTGGCCCTGCCTATCGAATACAGATGATCTCTTTAATAGTCGTTGAAAACTTTCCACTAGAGAAAAAGGAGGTAGGAAACAAGGATAAATTCAGAATTGGTAAGGAAGAGATATGACTTCAAGAAGGTAAGTATAATATAAAAGAAAGAATACAGTTAAAATAGAATTCGAGTCCTTAGTTATTTTGTTTGCCTAATGTTGAGCTCAACAGTATTGTTAATAGCTTTAGGAAATGTTCTTATTAGATAAGCACATTGTTTTGTTTTGGTTTTTTTTGAATCAAATTCTGTACAGGAAAAAGAGAGAGAAGCAGTGATAGGGGAGAGACAGAAGGAAAGAAGGAGAGGAGTGGAGAGGAGAGGAGAGGAGACGGAGATTTTAGGAACAAAATTTAACTAGATTCCAGAAAGAATATTTCTATTGTATTTTATCCCATTCTAGACTATCTTATTCTATTCTATTCTGTTCTGTTCTGTTGTGTAACATATGCCACAAAAGAACA
>CM053622.1:532939084-532955368 GCA_028646595.1 Phalanger gymnotis | reverse complement strand
CCCCCCCAAAGAAAACATACAACAACAACAACAACAACAAAACACATTAGTCCTTGCCCTCAAGGAACATATATTCTAGTGGGGGAGACAACGTGTAAACAAATAGGTATCTATAAAATATAGAAAGAGTATACATAAATAGTGGTGTGATGGAGCCTGTTCTAACTATCTCACAAGTGCCAATTATTAAATTTTCAGTGTGAGCATTTATACTTTGGAAATTGGCAAATGCTAAAATCTGTGTTTGATTTATTGTTTTGCTGATTGTCTAGACTTAAGAGAGTGATGGGGGAAATGATAATGCAGATTAAATTTTAAAGTATTTTATGGACAATTTCAGAGAGCTAGCTGTTAAACATTTACTAGCAAACCATGGGATGTTTAGATAATATGAGAGAGGAAGGCACTAGAAGCTACGAGTTACCAATAAGGCCTTCTGCAGAAAGTGGGATATGAGCTGTCTCGAAGGAAGCCAGAAAAAATGAAGAGGTGGAGGTGAGAGGGCAAAGCATTCCAAGCACAGGGAACAGAAAATAGAAAGGCTCAGAGTGAGAGATGGAGGGTTGTGTTCACAGCACTACAAACAGGTTTGTGTAGCTGGATTATAGAGCTGGAAGGAAAGCATGGAGAGGTTGGAAGAGGCTAGGCTATGGCTAACTTGAATGCCTAATAGAGGAATGCATATTTGGTCCTGGAGGGAATATCGAGCTAGCCAAGGTCATGGGGTGGGAGATGGGGAGAGAGAGAGAAAAAAGAGAGGAAGATGTGACATGGGCAAGCCTAGGCTTTAGAAAAATCTCCTTGGCTGCTGAACAGAGGATGGAGTAGAGTGAGGAGACATTTGAGACAGAGAGACCTTCTAGGATGCTATTGCATTAGTCAGTGAGAGAGAATGAGGAGCTGAAATAGGGTTGCGACCTTGTGAGTGGCAAGAAGGGGATGTATATGGGAGATGCTATGAAAGAAGAAATAACAAGGTTGGCCAAGGGATTAGATATGGGGGGGTGAATGAGAGAGAGAAGAGTTGAGGCTGACACGGGAATTTTTAAAGCTGACAAGCAAAAACATATCCAAAGAGGACTATCAAGGTGATGAGGTTACTCCAAGCCATTCTATATAAGAATCAAAAGAAGGAACTAGAGATGCTTAGACTGGAGTGTACATGATAGCTGCTTTTAGGTATTTGAAAGAAGGAGAAGAGTGACTTAGCTTGACCTGCATGCCCCAGAAGGCAAAACTAAGAGCAATGCTGGGAGTTTTAGAATGGGAAAATTCAGCTCAATTGTAAACTATTCTCAAATCATTAGAGATGTCCAAAACCGGAATGTGATATCTCAGGTGGTAACAGCTTACCCGTTATTGGAGATATTCAAGAGGAAACCTGACAGGAGGATGGTAGTGCCCTTTGTAATGATAGTACTTGTAGCATACTTATTAAGGATTAGTAGAATATTCCACGTGTGAATAATAACATGTTTCTCAGTCATTTTCAGTCACGTATGGCTCTTGGTGACCTCATTTGGGATTTTCTTGGCAAAGAGACTGGAGCGGTTTGCAATTTCCTTCTCCAGCTCATTTTACAGTTGGCGAAACTGAGGCAAACAGGGTTAAGTGACTTGCCCAGGGTCACACAGCTAGTAAGTGTCTGAGACCAGATTTGAACTCAGAAAGATGAGTCTTCCTGACTCCAGGCCTGGCACTCTGTGCACTATAATGCCACCTAACAGTCCTTGAATACTAACACTGAGCAGTGCAAATGGAGCTGCCATTTGGCTTCCACTTGAAGGTGGAAACGACCTTTTTCTTTAAAACTAATTGTACTTGGCTCTAATCAATTCAGTCAAAAGTCTCATAAATTCAGTCAAAGAGGATCTAGTAAATTCAGTTCGTTGATCACTTGACCAACAGCAACTGCTCTGTTAGTTGACAAAATCCAACAACAACTCTGGTTCATATGTATGATGAAGCATTCCATTAATGTTCCTTTGTTTTGTTTTCTGCTCTAGGTATTGACAACCTATAGAAAGCATTTAATCAATAGCTTTATCTATCATAGATCAAAGGCTAGAAGATTTAAGGCTAGAAGAAGACATAGAATTCACTCACTCTAACCCCCTTATTTTATAAACTGAACCCCAGAGAAAGGAAGAGACTTCTTGTTCAAAGTCAAATACGTGGTAAGTAGCTAGGTCACAATTCGATCCCTGAACCTGGGACATCAAATTAATCACTCCTTATACCTCACAATACTGTCACTTTCCACAATTTTCAGCAGCTTGCTGGGTGTACCAGAAGCCACTGAGGACCTGGACAAAATTCTTGGGTTTTTAAAAGGACTATAGATGATGAGAAAGGAAGAAGCTGATCATAAGGATTATCTGGGTTCCTTGGGAGGTAGCTTGCATATACGAAGACCGAAATGTACATCAGAAATAAGGGTTAGGTTCTGGGAATGCTGGAAGGGTGGCTTCAAGGGGGATAAGGCCAGGAGATAGAGATGGAGATTATTTCATTATCGAAGATCAGGGAGAAAGTAAACAAAAAGGGGGGCGGTAATGAAAGAGAACGGTAAGAGGGAGGCATAAGGAATTAGTAATATGATCTGGTATTTCATGTAAAGCAGAATGCTTCCTGGCCATTTTTGTTCATTACCCCTCTACGGGAGGTTAGTGCTGTTATCCATTTTTGACATATGCAGTAACTGAGGTAAAGCTGTTTCCCTGGGGAAACACAGTGGCCAGTGTGGTTTTAGGAAAATAGGTCAGCGTTCATCAAAATCTCTTGAACGTGATGTACCCTCTCTCTTTCTTACCAACTTGTGTTATTTTGTAGTTTGAGCAAAGATAATTGTTCTGCTAATGAATCAACATGTGTTTACTGAGCACCTACTCAATGCCCAGACTCCACTGTCATGGATGCCGGGTGGAGCTGGGAAAGGAGTATAATTCACTGCGTGGCTCTTTGTTAGTGAAATAGCATTGACATACATGAAACAATTGGCTAATGACAACAGACAACACCCAATTAAGCGCTAAACTGTAGTACAATTCATAAGCATGATAGGAATTCAGAGAAGGGAGCAATTAGTATGAGCTGGAATAAACATGGAGCTATTATGGAGGAGGGAAGGTTTTCTAGGGGGGGTAGTTAAAGAGTTTAATTTGCATGGGTGGACAAGGGGCTGGGGAATATCAGGTAAGTAGGGGAGAATTAAGAGCAAAGAATCAGGGATTACCATAGAGGAGTAACAAAGAGTACAGTTATCCCTTCCACATTGCAGGCCTTAAATGGCACTAGTGAGTCTAGAAGGCCGCAGGTGGACTCAAGGCCTGATGCTCCCCACTCCTGGTCTATATTATACAATCCTATACATATATTCTATACATTTCTGAGTTTCTAAACTTCTTCTGTGTTGTCTGCCGGCCTTTGTGTGTCATCTGCTGTTTCTGCAAAACTCCCCCCAAATCCCCATTTAATTTCTTATGCCGACTCAAAACACATTGAAACTGAGCTGGGGAGAATCACAGCATGGAAGGGATAACTCTAGTTATAGCAATGCCTATGGAGGAGCCTGAATGGTGCAGTAGTTTAGCTCAGAACAATGAGAAAAGAAGCAGGATAGGGGAGGTGGTGTCAGATTATAGACTGCCTTGAAGGTTAGGCAGAGCAGATTAGACTTGATATGCTGGGCAACAGGGAGTCATTGTGGGTGATTAGTTAGGCAGCTGTATGTAGCATAGCTTGAATTATTATGAAGTTCAGCTCAGAGACTGTTGTAGTATTCAAGAAGTCAGGTACCGATGGTTTGGGGAATGAAGAGAACAGGAAACTCATATGATTTGCTACTCATACTGTTTTGTTTTTAGACTTGAGACAAAAGCGGTTGAGGGGGTTGGCTGTGCAGAGGACTGTGTTCTAGGGGGCAGTCATTCTGAAAGAGAAAGGACCAACCTCCTTAGAGCATTCATAGAGAGGAAGGGGGAAAGGCAAACCCTTGAGAAAGAGGGACTGAGGTGCTAAATGATGGCCTAAGGGGCTTACTGCTGCTCATAATTCAGGAGACTGAGGCTGGGCATAGAGTCAGCAGTTTCCATGGAGAGGAGCCTAGCCCAATCAGACATCAGGGCCCTTACTAGGGCTCTAGATAGTAATAAATTAATTAATAATTAAATAATTAATAGATATTAAAGAAAGTGAGGAGTCCAGGATGACTGCCAAAATTTAAGAAACAATGCAAATAGACCTAAGGCTAAACTGACTTTTTCTCTATTTTTTCACAGGTGATATTCCATCTCCCATCACCAGGACTTTGCATTAGTATCCTAGACTGCACTCCCTCCTCATTGCTTCCTCTTAACATCAGTTTTCCTTCAATATTCAGCCTAAGCATCATCTGCATAAAGCCCTTCCTGATTCCTCATTCTGCTAATGCCCTCTATCTCAACCTCATTTATATTTAACTAGTCTGTATTCACTCCCTATGCACTTATTCTGTATATTCTTATAATCATATTTGTTGCCTCCCCAAGTAGAAAATAAGCTCCTTGGAAGGTGGGATTGATTCACTTGCTGCATTTCTATCCAGGAAGAAAAGGTCATCGGCACCAAAAGCTACAAGAAGAGTCAATGGACTTAGCAACGAAGAGATCATTGGTAACCTTTAAAACAGAGATAATCCTAATACCATAATACATAGATGATATTAACTTGTGCTTTTCTAGCTTAATACACAACCACAGCGATTCTTACACACAGTTTAGTGACCTCCATTTCTATTTGAGTCTGACACTTGACTTTTGAGGTTATTTATGAGAACAGTTTTGGTAGAATGGTTGACTTAGAAGCCAGCTGACCAGAAGCAGAGAACTAAAGGGTTTGATATAGGTAGTGAGGGTAGTGATCTTTCTAGGCGGTAGCAAACTGGAAGGTGGGAGAGATTTAAATAAATGCAGCTTGAGGGGATAGCAAGGTCAAGTTTCTGGTTTCTGATTTGTTTTTGGACTGGATTGGATTGCTGGATTTGGATTGTTTTTTTTTTAAAGAAGGGGGAAACATGAGTATGTTTTGAAGTAACAGGGAAGGACAGTGTAGATAGAGGCTAAAAATGAGAGAAGGAGATAGGAAATGCCAAAAGGAGAAGAGGAAAAAGAATCTATACATGCAGTGTAATTTTCCCATGACAACATCATTCCAATCAGGAAGAGGTTCCTATGGCAACTTGGGGTGTATTCCTCCAAGTCACTCACCCCTCCTTCTTTATCAGTGTTTCATTTACATTGGATTAGGAGGCTAATAACTCTGTGCATCAGCTCTTTACAATCTGGCTTCATAAAATCCATTTCTGTGTCTCCTTTAGTATCTATGTTCAGGCCGGGTGTAGGTATGCCCTGCCTGGCCTATGAATTTAAAGACAGACATCAAGATGAGGAGCTCAGAATGAACAATGCACCTCTTGATACCTGAAAATCACGTACTATCTCCTCCCAAGGGTAGGAAGCGAGGTGGATTATTTTATTTTATTTTATTTTATGTTTTATTTTATTTTGCCTTTCTTTGGATCCTCAACATTTAGCATAGTGCCTGCCACAAAACATGCTTATTGAAGTTGGTTATTTTGCCTTTCTTTGGATCCTCAACATTTAGCATAGTGCCTGCCACAAAACAGATGCTTATTGAAGTTGGCTGACTTGACCTGACCTCGCTGAATCTCAATTTCCTAATTTTTCAAATGGGGATAATAGTAGACTTGATACCCCACTGGGCTGTTGTAAAATGAAAAAAGAGGGGCAGTTAGGTGGCGCAGTGAGTAGAGCACTGGCACTGGAGTCAGGAGGACCTGAGTTCAAATCCAGTCTCAGACACTTGGCACATTTACTTAGCCGTGTGACCTTGGGCAAGTCACTTAACCCCAATTGCCTTTCCTTCCCTCCTCCAAAAAGAAAAACAACTTTTTAACCTGCCATATAAAGTATGTTATTATTCCTATCAGTCAGTCAACAAGCATTTATTAAATACTATCCCATTGTTCTCCATATTTACTGTTGAAAATAAACAAACATATCTCTGACTGCTAAACACCAAATGATGTGGAAAAACAAGAAAGTAAGAGAGACTTGTCAAGTGTAGGGCTCAGGTGGAAGTCAGCAAACAAGCTGATGGAATAATGTACAGAGTTTACCTTGGAAGTTTGCTTAGAATGTGACCCAGCGAGTCCTAGCTCTGATGGGTGAGGCAGGGAGGGAGGCAGTTGTGGGAGTCAGAAAAGAAGAGGCTGAAACTGTGAGATTTAAAACTTGGAAGAAAGGTTACAGAAGAAAGGATGACTCACCTGAGGATATCTCAAGTATTGCCCTTCATCCCTGAGCTAGAGTTTTTATATTTGACAAATGCAAATCCTGAAGATATTCAGATAGGAGCTGAGGATTTGGTACATTCCTACTCTATTTCCAGCTGTTCAATTCTCACTGTCACCTAGAAATGTTCAGAGTGCGAGCTATGTGCCAGCCCCGATTCTTTATCATCTGCACTCGTCTAGGCAGAGTCAGAGAGAATGTATTTGTTATAATGTACTTGGTGTCAGCGTCCTGGCATTTGGCACTGAGTTTTCTTGTCTTAAATTTTAAAGTAAATGTCCTTAATTTTTAAGGAAGAGGCCCAACTTTAAATCTCAAGATTCTTATATTCCTTACACTAGATCAGAACAGCAAAATTAAAATATTAAAAATGTTTCTACTAATGCTTTTCCTTATTTCTACTCTTCCCTAAGCAGTCTAGAGATAGCTAGCCTTATCTCCAGGCATCATGAATTGTAAAAAATATGTGCTTTACCAGTACAAATAGGTATCATTATATTCTCAAAATGATTTCACTAAATGGTGGGTTTGGACCAGATAATAAATAAGAATTCTTCAGGTTCATAAGATCCATCAGTTTAAAGGTAGGAAAAACCTCATAAGTCATCTAGTTCAACCTCATCATTTTCAAATGAGGAAACTAAGGCGCAAAGAGATTAGCTGATTTTCCCAATGTCATACAGTTAAGTGCAATGATATAGATGCCAAAGGAGGTTAGTTACCACTTCTAGAAGTGTTCAAAAAGATGATGAGTAAGGAAGGCCTTGGTTCAAAACCTACTACACAGACTTAATAGCTATGGAGCCCTGGGCAAATCATTTAACCTGTCTGGTTAGAGATAAACATACCTGTAGTATTTATATCACAGTGCTTTAGTGAGGTTCAGTTGAAATAGTGTATTTAAAGCACTTTGCAAAGATGAAAATCTACAAACATTTCCATCTGTTACTACTACCATCACCAGTACTATTACTGCTACTATAACTTCTGCTACTGTTACTATTACTACCTACCACCACTAGTATAAGCTAGGGGGAAATACATATACCTCATATACCTAGGGAAAGAAAAAAGATACATCTCTCTTTCTGTCTCATTCTGTTTGTGTGTGTGTCTCTCTGAATCTTTGTCTATTTCTCTGTTTCTGTCTCTCTTTTTCTCTGTCTCTCTCCTACTTCTTTTCTCAATAAGTCCCCATGAAAAGACCTTAGGAAATTCAGTAATGGAAAGGTAAATATTAGTCAGCAATAATGGCATAGTTAAAAGGGGGCAAGGGACCCCTAGCAGGGGATCCAGTCCCTGGTTCAATTTCATTGAGAAAAGTACTGTAAAAACCATGTTTTCAGAGAGTTAGGTTAACCAAGGGCTATACTTACTAGGAGAGTACCATACCACCTGGGGGATACTAGAAAGGCTTTAGCTGGACTGAAGAGAAGCCACATAATAAGTATTCTCCTTTTCCTTTCAATCTCCCCACCCCACCCTGCCCATCAATCTAACTTTTCTTTTGAGTGACCCTGAGATTTTTCAAAACCACCAGTAGCTCATTACCCTTACATAATCAAATCTGATTTCGAAAAATGCCCATCATTTTTCATGCACTTCTAAAGCCTCCTTGGGTCAAATTTCAAGGAATTCTCCATTATCGCTCTATTCTCTACCTTCTACCTAAGTGCATATAGTTTAAACTTGGCTAAAGTCATCTGAGACAAATTCGTTTTCACTCTCCACCCTTCCTCGTCATTCAAAGTAGGTTTACATTAGTTTTTACTGGTTTGGCTATTTGGATGATTTTTTAAAAATAGGAGATATCGGAAATATTAGTTCAGTTACTATTGTTAAATTGCTGGATGGTCATAATTTTTACTAAATTTCAAAAATCATGCAATTGAGAGATCAAACAATATAACATACATACATGAAACATAAAATTGTGGTAAGGCAAGAAAAGATTATTTGATTTTCTGTGTAACCTCTCTATGAATTGACTCTTGAAGATGCTGACCTATGTATAAGGAAGAGATGGTGCATGCTAGGAACATCACGATCCCTTTCTCTACTTGTCTCTCTGTCTCATTGTCTATTTCAGAATCTAAATATTTATGAGTAGGAAACTGTTTTTACCTTTAAGCAAACTAAAACAACTGTAATCACATTGTAAAATAACTGCAACTGAAGAATCAATGGAAAAAATTAAAAATAAATGTAATAAATACATAACAAAGAGTACCACAATTCTGGGACAGTTAGGTGGCTCAGTGGATAGAGGGCTGGGCTTGAAGTCAGGAAGACTCATCTTCATGAGTTCAAATCTGGCCTCAGACACTTCTAGCTGTGTGACCTTGGGCAAGTCACTTAACTCTGCCTCAGTCTCCTCATCTGTAAAATGAGCTGGAGAAGGAAGTGGCAAACCCCAAGTGGGGTCACGAAGAGTCAGACACAACTAATCAACTGCAATTCTGTATTATAAGTAGCTCATTTAGATAGGCCTGAGGTGTAAGAGACTAAAAGAAAAAAGGAAAAAAGGAGAAAGAGACAAAGACTAATAGATAGCATATACTAACAAACAATATGTCAATGTCATCTCTCATTCTATTCCTGTCCCCATCACTCTGTGTTTTATTTATTTATTTATTTATTTGGTTTTCCCCCTGCTTCTCTGCTCTTTGTCCATAGTTTTCTACCCCTTTTTCCTTCTTCTTCATTCCTTTTTTTCCCCACTTAGTTCTCAATTTATCTTCTCCTTCCCCTACCCATCTAACATAACTGGCCATGATAGTTATACTATACACATATATACAACTATATATAACAAGCATTATAGATAAAGCACCGGGCATGGAGTGAAAGAGACCTCAGTTCCCATGAGGCCTTATATATTTACTATCTTTTGGATTCTAGGCAAGTAGCTTAATCTGTTTGCTTCAGTTTCCTCATTTGAAAATGGGGATAATAGAAGTATCTACCTCCCAGAGTTGTTATGAAAATCAAATGAGATAATATTCATAAGTGTTTAGCACAGTGCCTGGCATATAGTTGTTGTTCAGTAGTTTTTCAGTCATGTCTGATACTTTGTGACCCCATTTGGGGTTTTCTTGGCAAAGATGCTGGAGTGGTTTGCCATTTCCTCCTCCAGCTTATTTTAGGAGATGAAGAAACTGAGGCAAACAGGGTTAAGTGACTTGCCCAGGGTCACTCAGCTAGTAAGTATCTGAGGCCAAATTTGAACTCAAGAATATGAGTCTTCCTGACTTCAGGCCCAGCACTTGGTGCACAATGGTGCCACCTAGCTGCCCTTTGGCACATAGTAAGTGCTCAAGAAAATTGCTTGTTTCCCTTCATTCTTAATTATAAGGGAAAATCATAATACTTTTTTCGTTATTCTTTGTTGTCTATTGGTCTTAGTCTCTGTCGTCTTTCTTTTTTTCTTTACTTTTAGTTTCCTACACTCTAAGACCATATAAATGAATAGTTTGTAATACAAAATCATAATTTTTTTCTTATTAATATTGATTATATTTATTATTAATTTTTCAATTAGTTTTTCACTTCTACTTACAAAGTTCTTTCAATAAGCTCAATGAGCTTAAAGATAAAGACAGTGTTCTATTAACGAATGCTTAGATTCTGAAATAGTTAAGTGAAGCTGTTTTTTTGTAATAATACATGAGCATAGTTGGTATTTGTCTTCTGTGAAGTATTGGTCATTGGTAGAAAAAAAGACAACATTCCCAACCTGATTTAAAGGCAGATACAATAGTGAAACATATAAGAAAAATATTGAATTGAGGAAAATTAAGGAAATCCTGCCATACCTTACTAAAACTTTTATGCATACTTGGAAGACTTAAAAATAAAGTTAAATAGGGAAACTTTGGAGAGACTCTAAAGAAATCAACAAATATGATTACAGTAGTTGTAAAAATTAATAAATGCCCATAAGGCTTGAAACAAACTTTTTTTCTGGTTAAAATTAGAGTATGTCCTAGGGCCTAAGAAGAATTGTTTGCTAAAGTTAATTTTTAAAACCATGAATCTCTGATGATAAAAACGCCAGAAGAAAATAGCTAACCTTTCCCCGTACATGAATCAAATGAACAAAACTCCTTAGGAGGTAGGAGTGTAAAATAAAGAAAGAGGTTTGTGTGTGTTTGTCTTATGGAAGCCAATTTAATTGCTAATATTCACATAATATGGTCATGGAAGGGGCTGTTGTTTAGTTGATTAGTAATATCCAACTCTTTCTTACCCCATTTGGGGTTTTCTTGGCAAAGATACTGGAGTGGTTTGCCATTTTATTCTCCAGCTCATTTTACAGATGAGGAAACAGAAGCAGAGTTAAATGACTTGTCCAGGGTCACACAGCTAGTAAGTGTCCAAGGCTGGATTTGAACTCAGGTCTTCCTGACTCCAGGCCTGGTGCTCTATCCACTGTACCACCCAGCTGCTCTGCAAAAGGGATGTGGAAGAGATCTGAATAGAGATTTTAGAGGTTACCTAGTTCAAATCCCCATTTTTATAGAAAAGAAGCTGAAGCCACAAGTAGTGAATAACAGAGACACAATTAGAACTCAGTTCTTCTGAGTCCAAATCCAGCGCTCATCCCATGGTACCAGACTACTTCCTTTACCTTATGTGTGTGTGTGTGTGTGTGTGTGTGTGTGTGGGTGTATGTGTGTGTGTATGTGTGTGTGTGTGTGTGTGTTTGTGTAAACGCATACGTACCCTACACTTAGCAATCAACCAAGAAATCAATCAATGATCAACCAGCATTTATGAAATGCTTACTACTATTTACAAGAGCTGTCAAGACAAAACTGGAGCGCAGGGACCAGAGTCCAAATGCTGGCTCTGCCACTCGTTACTATGGCCCCTGGAACAAGTCACTTTCTCTGGTTTCCTTGTCTAAAGACTGAGAAGGTTGGACTAGCTTGCCTTCACTATCTTATTTTCTCGAAAGCTTATCTAGATAGTAGTGGGGAGGACATCCTGGGACTAGGGGGTACCCCAGCAATCCTCTTTCACCCAACATAGGCAGCTAGGGGGTGAAGTGAATGTAATGCTGGCTTTGGAGTCAGGAATACATGAGTTTAAATCTGACCTCAGACACTTACTAGCTGAATGACCCTGGTCAAGTCACTCAACCTCTGTTTGTCCCAATTTCCTCAACAATTAAAAGGGGGGCATTGACAAGACCTACCTCATAGGGTTATTATGAGGATCAAATGAGATAATATTTGTAAAGTGCTTAGCACAGTGTCTGGCACATAGGAGGTACTCTATAAATGCTTATTCCCTTCCCTACCCACTGACTAAGACTTTGAGATAAGTGATCAAAAGGCAAAGGAGGAAAAAAAACACCAGCTAGTTTTTTCCCCCAGTGGGGAATTCAGGGGCAGGGTGAAGGAAGTAGAGGGGTGTTTGAAGATGCTTTACAAATTATAAAAAATGGAGGGGAAAAATAATGTTGGAAGGACCAGAAGATTGTTTTTCCTCCTTTTATGCTCCTTTCCTCCCCTTGTTCAGCTCAGACTCTGGCCATCACTCATACCCAATCTTTCTAAGCTCATTTTAGCTACAACTAAGTGAGAGTTCAGCCAGATTTTTAACTTATACCAGTTATTACTGTGAATTTCCAGAGGTCAAAAGATCAGCACAGAAAAAAAATTATAGAAAATTAAAACATTTCTGCAATTACACTTAAAAAACCCTCATGGAATATTTAATGTCTAAAAACTCAAGTATAGAAAAAAAACATGCATTTTAATGCCATTTCTTAGTCTTTAAATTAATACATGTGGTCTATTTTTCAAATTTCACAGGTACATTATTCTATCTACAATACTTAGAGTCTGATAGGTATCACAAAGAATATCCGACAAATGTGTTTTCCCACCAACTGTGCATCTCTCCACTTACTCATCCAGCCCTGATTCTCTCTGAATAGGGCATGCACAGTCCAGGAGGAAAACTCAGACTTGGAAATTGAATTTTCAGTTCAAAAGCAAAGGTGAAAATATTCTTTTTTCATTGGCTCTGAACACATAAACAAGAACTTTCCTTTTCAAAGGAGGTAAAATAAAAGTCATCACTGTAAGACACTGGAAAACATGGCTCAAGCTCCTTTATAAAGGCCCTATTCAGCATCCATAGTTACTCTCACATTGCTCAGATTTTTAAGGGGTGACCGATGACTTCTTTAGGAAAGCAGTTTAATCCTAACACTAAATTCTGCTTGCAGTCCTAGGGCACCAAATGAACTTGTCAGATTTCTAGCCAGCTGTTCCTTGATGATCCTGTACTACTGTCTTCAATATTTTTCCACAGGGATGGCATTCAGATATCAGACAAAGGAGATTAAATAAAATTCCTAGAAACTAGATTGTTACTGGAGCCCTAGCTCCTGTCCATCTCATTGTTAGACAGAATAACCCAGCTTCCTTTCTTCCTTCCTCCCTCCCTCCCCGCTCCCTTTCTCTCTTCCTTCCTTCCTTCCTTCCTTCCTTCCTTCCTTCCTTCCTTCCTTCCTTCCTTCCTTCCTTCCTTCCTTCCTTCCTTCCACCCTTCCTTCTTTTCTTCCTTTCTACCTTCTTTCCTCTTTATTTTAACTAGGTCTTTCTGTCTCACCCAGATTGGAAGTACAGAGGCAACTCAAAGGTCCAGTCCCACTACTGATTTTCATAAGAGGTTTTGACCTGCTCTGTTTTTGACCTGGGCCAGCCTGTCCCTCTTTAAAAATACTGGTGCCCCACCCAGGAGCTCCCGGCATTGGTGCTTGACTTAGTTTCAACACTAATTGGTTTTAGCTCTACTATAGTTTAGGACTCCCAATTTCAAGCAACCCACCAGCCTCAGCCTCTCTGGTAGTAGGCATAATAGGCATGCTCCACTATGTCATGCAGTATTTCTATCTTTGTGTGCTATATGCTGCCTTTCTCCAAAAAAGCAAGTGGCTCATTAGAAATGGAAGCTTATTTGGAATATATGTGGATATCCCCCTATAGGTGTGTGACATACCTTATTATGTGGCAGAGGTGACTCTGAGCTTACTAAGGCTTTGTCAGTAGAACGCAAGCTCTGGTAATTCTACCAATCAAACTGGAAAAATTTGGGATCTG
The DNA here is from genome assembly GCA_028646595.1 of Phalanger gymnotis. Taxonomy (NCBI): domain Eukaryota; kingdom Metazoa; phylum Chordata; class Mammalia; order Diprotodontia; family Phalangeridae; genus Phalanger; species Phalanger gymnotis. The sequence goes on along the minus strand of CM053622.1, from coordinate 532,941,897 downwards.
CCTATAGCAATAGTTGGTATGTGATGCATGAAGGCCAGCCTTGCTATACAATGACAAGATCATCACCAACAGCTTGGACACTATATCATTGAGATCAGCACTCAATCTTCTGCATTCCCCTAACCAATACCGCCCCCATCTCCGTTAGAACTTCCCTTAGGCTGCAGTCTCAGCAAGCACTGTTTCAATATCCCTTGCAGTTGGTGACAGGTTGCCCTCTCTATTTGAAAGAGATTTCTTTGGTTCACTATTAATACACTACTCGCGACCAGGAAGGAGCATATTCCCGTTTCCCCTGACTTTGCCACTCAGGCATTTTCACTGTTTTTTCTTGGTTCAGGCTGTAGTCTGCCATTATCACAGTCTTCCTTTTTTTGACTTTCTAAAGGGTGTGTGTTTGTTTTTGAGGGAGAGTTTTGTGTATCTGTGTGTGTATGTTGTATGAAATACTTTTAATACATGTTGTAAGCATGATTTTACTGTCAGAGGGGAGAAGCCTAGCTCTTTATCCACTGTAATGCACTGTCTCCATAAATTTTTATCAGGCCTATATTTGTTTGTTTGTTTTCCAGCTTTCAGTGCCCTTTCATGTTCATTGTCCAATGTATCCTCACCCTATTCCTTATTCTCATTTTATAAATGAGAAAACTGAAGCAGAACAAAATTAAGTGATTTAACTAGTTTTGCTCAACTATTTAACAAAGAGCCAGGATTTGTACCTAAGTCTTGTGATTCCTTACATAGGTTCTTATTGAATAAAAAGAACCAAAGAAAATAAAATTCTCTATCACATATGAGTTTAGTCTGTCCTTTGACATTTCAAGTGACTTACTATCTTATTAAATCAGTCATGCATATACTTACAAATTACTCCTTCACCTCCTTGCCCTTAGCATTCACCTGCTGAAACCAGAAAGGGGATGGTAGCTTCCTCCTATACTTTGTTTCAGCAGCCCACAAGATTAATTATTCTTTCCTCTTAGATTAACTTTCAATTCAACGACCCAATGTGTACTTCTTTGACATCCTCTTTTAAGTCCTTCATCATCTCTTTCACGAGCTTCTTATTTTGTGTCCATCTCCTTTGAGGCACTGTCTACTTCGAAGAATTGCAAGAAATCACTTTTTATAAACATCAGGGAATGTCTTACCCCTCCCCACTTACCATCTAAATCACCTAACCCAGAGCAGCAGTGCCTTTGCCTGAACTTAGAAGTAGACAATTCATATCGCCCTTCTATATAGCCTATGGCCAATATCTCATAATTTCTTCTCAGGAGCAAAAAAGAGAATGAATGGAAGATAGTAGAAGGAGGAAAGAAGGAAAGGAAGGGGAAGTAGGAAGGAGGAAAGGAAAGAGAGAGAGAAAGGAAAGGAAGGAAGGAGGGAAGGAAGAAGGAAAGAAAGAATGTAGAGAAGGAAAGAAAGAAGGGAGGGAGGGAGGGAGGGAGGAATGGAGAGAAAAAAGGAGGCAAGAAGGAAGAAGAGGAAAGAGGAAACAAGCAGTAAGGAAGGAAGAGAGGGAAGAAGGGAGAAAAGGGAGACAAGAAGGAAGAAAGGAAGGAAGGAAGGTAGGAAGGAAGGAAGGAAACCTGTGTGACAATGAACTTCCTAAGTCTGGAATCTTATATACTCATACTCATGAATCTGATATGTACTGTGACTTGTTGTGAACTTCCATACATGTTTGGAGAACCATTGAAGGCAATGAATGTGTTTTTCCCTCCTTTTAAAAAATGTCATAGCCCATTTGGGTCATGGGTGGTTGCCCTTTTTTTAAAGAGGAAAGAAAATGCCTCCAGTCAGCTACAAGAAAAAAAAATATTCTGTTTCTCCTCCTCTCAAATATGAACCTGTTCTTTGCATCTCACTAAATATTACTAAGCAAGCAACAAGTTGTTAATCTTTGTGTTAATTAGTAAGACCAAACTGAATGTTTCAGTCAAACTTCCTCAGATTGGCTGAACCCAGCCTTCTAGATAGTTTTCTGGAATTAACATATCTGACAGCAGGTGGCCCAGGCAGACCACATAGGAAGTATCAACTAAGGAGTGAGGGTAAGCAGCTTGCTCCCAAGGCTGGCCTCAAGTGGGGCCTAATTGTATTGTCTTTAGACACTTTGCCCAAAGATGAGAAAGGCAGAGTTTTTGTCATGCTCTATGCCTTTCAATACCCTCCTTCCCAAGTAATTCCATGTTGCAGCAGGATATAATGGTTGGATGCTGAGGAAAGGAAAAGGCTTTCTAGTGGTAACTGGAATCTCAGCCCAGAGTTCCATATGTTAGTAGTCCCCTGTCCCCTTTGGGACTGGTCTGTTACTATGGTAACAGCAGGCCAGGGCTTATTACTGCTTGTGCTTATTAGCACTTAGAAGGTGATTTATAAGCATATAAATAATTGGCAGCTCATTAACAGGTGGGGCTCCCAGACTGAGCTGTCTTTTGGCAATTATCTACAGGATGAGGAGAGGTGTTTGTCTCATCTTCCACCACTGCCTGCCTCAGCTAGTATCCACGTTGCAAACAAGACAAGGAAGGAACAATCCATTTTTGAAGAGGTTAGCATGGGAAATAGGAGGCTGATTACAGCTTCTCAGCTAGCAGAGGGCACTTGTAAATCATCCCCTTTCTCTGAATGCCACAGCAGGAAAGGACTTCAGAGTACAATCCAACCTGTACTAGCATGAGAATTTCTTCTTCAGTATTCCCAAATAAGTAGTTGTTTAGCTCCTGTAATGGTATGGGGGAGAGTCACTACTTCCAAAGCAGCCTGTTCCTTTTTTTGATAGCCCTAAAAGTAAAGAGGTTGTTCTC
>CM053622.1:532878627-532938584 GCA_028646595.1 Phalanger gymnotis | reverse complement strand
ACTGAAAATTTAATAATTGGCACTTGTGAGATAGTTAGAACAGGCTCCATCACACCACTATTTATGTATACTCTTTCTATATTTTATAGATACCTATTTGTTTACACGTTGTCTCCCCCACTAGAATATATGTTCCTTGAGGGCAAGGACTAATGTGTTTTGTTGTTGTTGTTGTTGTTGTATGTTTTCTTTGGGGGGGACTTCATTTGTTTATATTGTATTTATTAGAGTGCCTGACACAGAGTAAGGACTTAATAAATGCTTGTTGACTGACTGATTTTTTTTTTTACTCTTGTGATGTTGGATGGCAATACCAAGGATGCCTCAATCTGCTTCCAGTAGGGGGAGACAAATCCAGACTAAATTTCTTTTGGAAAGAATTTGTTGCTTGCTGAGTTTTGTCTTTTTTTCCTCTTTAGTGATCAGAATAGGATTTACATTAATGATAAGTTTAAATTCTCTCCCTTAAATTCTTGTTAAATGTTATACTCACATACATGAACTTGTGATTTCCCTGGTGTAAGGAATTGCCAAATGAGGAAACTTCTTCCTCCAATTCAGGTTAGCACCTTCTCTGTAATGTATAATTTTACACTTGAGTCCTGAGAATACCGAGTCCTTAAGTAACTCACCCAGGGACAGAGCGTAAGTTTTCTTGACTTCGAGGTCATCTCTCTATATAATACCCCAGACTTCCTCCCTCTCTTAAATTCACCTTGAAGGTTATACACACATAAATATGTGAATGTGTATGTATATATTAACAAAATGTATAGATCTATGTTTATCTCTTACTTTGATCATCCATTCCCTGATTGATGGGTACCCATTTTATTTCTAGTACTTTGCTATAACAAAAAGTGTTGCAGCAATAAAAAACAGTTTTGTATTCCTATATCCTCTCTAAGACAGAGCTTGGTTCTCTTTCAGGTATGAGACTAGTAGTGTGAGTATGAGTGACTAGTATGAGACTTGTAGAGCTACTTTTGGGTCAAAGGTTATGCACAATGTAATGGCTTTTGGGGTCTAATTCCAAATTACTGTCTGACTAGTTGGCTTGTTTCACTCTTGCATCAAAAGTGCATTAATATGCTTATTTCCCCATAGTCTTTCAACACTTACATTTTTCTTTTTTTTTTTTCATCTGATGGATCATCTTTATTTTATAGTGGAGGGTACTGAAGATAAGAAAAATTATGGCATTTTCTGAAGGTCCCATAGATAGCAAATAGTTGAGTGGAGATTCAAACTCAAATTCTCCCACTCGAAATCCATTGCTCTTTCTACAATGCTTCAATAATGCTGATGGTCATGAAGAAGAAATGACCTTCTTGTAACTATCTCTACCCCTGTTTTGTTTTAGTGATAGCCTACATAACTGGAAATTGATTTTTCCCACATAAACACTATTTCTCATTAAACACATACATATACATTTTTGCACATATTAGGAGTACAGATATTTATATCAGTCTATACATACACACAGGCATACATACCTCAGTCTATACATACACACATACATCTGTATATATGTATAAATAAGTACATATACACATTGTATATTTACCAAGTGTAGTAATGTGGTGAGCTAGAGTTAAAAGGAGAGGGCGTGGTTTGGAGAGGGCTAGGAAGTGGTATGGTGGTCTGGTTCCTGGTTGTATAGGGTCAAAGTTCACCTATCAGAGCCCAAGATGACAGTTTGATTTTTTTAATGGTAGACAGAGGAGTGTCAGAGTGCAAGTAGTAGCATAGTTTGGTGGTAGCCAGGAAGTACTATGTACTATGTTACTAACAGTTGTATATTTACTATTGTTTGGTGATGTTTCAGCTAATAATGTACTGAGTTCTTGAATTCCTGAATTAAGGTTAACTTTAAACATTTTTTTTCAGATTACAACTTATTTAGCAAGCTAGTCAAAGTAGTGCCTTATTGCTACCCTACTTTCTACCCTTTCAAGTCACACTGCGTACTTATCTGTAACTCTCAGCTTTTTCATTTGCTGTTCCTTCTTTTAGATTATGCCTTTGTCTTCCCCCAACCTCAAATCAATCATATTTCGCCAGAAAGATCTCCTCCAGAACTCACTTTGCCATGAAACTTTTCTTTCTGGAATACTGAAAACAATCATTATTTCCTCTGAATCTCTACAGTACTTTACTTGTACCACTTACTTGGCACTCATCACATTCTGCCTTGTATTGTAGTTACTTGTCATCTTATTTCCCCTACTAAACTGTAGTTGAGTACAGACACTGTCATTCATTTTTGCATGATTCTACCCTTCAAAAAACTTCGCTATTGTACTTTGCCTTTACTAAGTCCTAAGATACGGATGGATGGATGGGTAGGTGGATGGATGGTGTTAAGTACCTATAAGCATTCTTAGTCTGGACTTCACTTTCATTTGTGTGACCCATCCACTTCTGGCTGTAAACAGTTGCCCACCTAAGTGCTAGTCCACCGGAGCAAGGCTTTTTGGCACTACTTCTGTATCTCCAGTACCTGCCTTACAGCCGATATTCTCTTCTCCCCTCTTCGGTGACATGAGACTAGTGTAATGGAAGATCATACTCCTTTTAGGGCATTGCTTGAAAGGGATTGCTTGCTATTCTGTCTTTTTATCTCCAGAACATGCCATGGTGTTTCTACATAGTAAGTCCTTAATAGATTATTTTTGGATTGGATTGGATTAGGAGTCAAGTCTCTCCATAGGGCTTTCTCTTTGCTAAAGGGATAATTAATCTGATAGATTAATGCATGACAATGTGCTGATAGGGCAAGATTTAAGAAGCTCCCACCCTGGGAAAAAACTAGAGCACAACTACACTGCCTTCATTATCTAATCCAGAAAAATGACTCTGATGGTGGGAATTACAGGCCAGGTGGGAGGGGAAGGAGCAATTTAAATCAGAAGAGAAGATATTTTTAGGCTAACAGGGCCTTTCAGTGCCCTTCACATTGAAGGATGACCTACCTCTAGGACCCATCCACTTGTGATGTCTGCCTGCAGCTCTCTCTAGTGAGTGTTCCTTGGAGAAAGCATATTGCTGACACTTTATATGACTTGCACCCTTGATATATTTAACTAGGCATTACATTTAGATTTCACAGGATAGTCATTGCTTGCTAAGTAAATACTGATATGTAAGGAAATATTTAGTGAGGTTTAGCAATTATATAGCAGATGCTCATCTTATTATGTAGTTCTTAATCTTCCACAAATGTTTTCTTACTCTACTGGCATTTAATTAACGTATAATAACTTCTATTAAGGATAAACAAAGTACATACTTGAGAAGACGTAGAGATTGAGGCATTGTTTGATCCTGATTAGTTAAAATGATAAGAGAGTCTACTTGAGCATTTTGTCAATTTTTACCCTATCAGTGTTAGCTTTCTTAAGTGAAATGAAATCATCCATCAACAGTTATTTATTAAATGTTTACTATGTGCCAACCGTTCTTCTGGTTACTGGGGATGCAGAGATAAAAATGAAACAGTCTCTGCCCTTAAAAAGCTTACATTCTATAAGAAAGACAATGCCTATACATATAAATGTATATATAATATATGTAATTGTATATATTTATGTGTATTGGCATATATAGTATGTATATAATAAAAATACAAGTAACTGTTTTGAAGGAAAGGACTAGCAGCTAGGGGAATCAGGGAAGGCCTCATGTGAGAGGCAGTGTCTCACTGGTGCCTTGTGAGAAACTGGAAACCCTCAGGTACTGAGGCGAAGAGGAGTGCACATAAGTGACTGCCTTTGCCAAGTTATGGGGAAGGGAGATTAATGTCAATGTGTGAAGACCAACAAAGTCAGGTTGGGTGGCCCAAAGAATGCTGAGGCAAGGTGAATAGAGTGCATAAAAAAGCTGAAAGCTAGATCGGAGTTATTTGAAATGTCACATGGGGTAGAAAAGATGAACCTGCTTTACCAAGACACACCAGAAGCTCAATGGGTCCCTTGATATTGTCAACTCTATCCCACAATATAAATGGATTCAGCCGTATTAAAGCCTGATTGTACTCCAGGACAGAAATCTTTTCATACCTGTTGTCCATCTTTAAATGGGGAGAGTGACCTTCCTACTAACCAGCACTCACCTATATGCCTCCCATTTTCTCTGGTCATAGGGATCTAAAGTTACTACTAACATCTAATCCAAGACCCTGTGATATTCAAAGTACTATGGTAGGCACTTGGGACACAAAGACAAACAGTGTCTACTCTCAGTGAGCTTAAAAATCATCTGGCTGCATGTAAGAGATGAATAAATCAGTATATACCAAATAATTTGAGGAAAGAAGAAGAATTACCTTCTAGGGCAGGGATCCTTAACCCCTCTTCCCTTTTTTTTGTATAATGGACTCTTTTGGCAGTCTCATGAGGACTATGAAACCATTTCCAGAATAACGTTTTAAAATGCATAAAATACATAAAATTACAAAAGAAACCAATTACATCGAAATATAGTTATAATTTTTTTCAAGTTCTTGGACCCAAGAAAGGAAACATTGTTCTAGTGGGATCAAGACAGAAAAAGGAACGCTTGAGCTAAGTGTTGAATGAAGTTAGGTGGAGTAAGGAGGAGGTGCATTCTGGGTATGGAAGACAGACATGCAAAGGGGCAGAACTAGAGATGGAATGCCAACGTTGGAGGACTGGTAGCGGGGCAATCTGTCTACAACATAGAATGTGTGAAGGGGAATAATATGAAATAAACCTGGAAAGAAAAGCCAAATGTAGGTTGCTGCCAGCCAGAAAGTGATGAGGTTACGAGGTCCTGTCCTCACTCTATCTCTTTGCAGGGCAAAGCTTTACCCACCTCTTTTCTAGATGTTGTGACTCCATTCTTACTCATATGAAAATCCTAGCACTTAGCACCATGCCTGGCACATAGTAGGTGTTTAATAGATTTTTGTTAACTGACAGACTATAACAAACACATCAGCAGCAGCAAGAGTCACAGATAATAAATGGTATTCAGGTAAGAGAGTGGGATAAAAGAAAGACTTAGATTATTTCAATAGATAATAATATAATAATATTTATGTAGTGCTTACTATGTCCCCAGTGCTGTACTAAATGCTTTATAATTGTCATCTCATTTAATCCTCACAATACCCTAGTTACAGGGGTGTGGAACCTGTGGCCTAGAGGCCACATGTAGGTCCCTGGGTGTGGCCTTTTGACTCCAAATCAAAAGGTGGCACCCAAGGACCTAGAAGGCTGCATGTGGCCTCCAGGCTGAAGGTTCTACACCCCTGCCTAGGAGGTAGATGATATCATTATAGTCTCCATTTTACAGATAAGGAAACTGAGGAAGATAGAGGTTAAGTTACTGCCCAGCATCACAAAGCTAATAAATGTCTGAGGACATATTTGAACTCACATCTTCTTGACTGTAGGCCTAGCACTCTATCCATCCACCATGCCACCTAGCTGACACCTAGATGCCACATCTGAGAACCTCGACTGTGTGCTGGCATGGGAGAGAAAATGGGAAAAAGGAAGAGTTCTTTGGGTGCACATAAAGGAGAACAGTTCGTGTACACAGATGTTTTCATGATTGGTTGACAAGAACAATGTTTGTGCTTACACAGGCACTTGAATGTATTTCAATGACTCTGTGTCTACAAAGGTGTATATAGGAGGTTAGAAAATCAAAGTGGAATTTAAAAATCTCTAAGACTTTCCTAAAAGAAAGAAAATTGGACAGATTCAAATTTTGTGAATCGTAAGAGGTTATGTCAGAAAGAAATCTGAGTTAGGAGGAAAACTCTAGTGTTAAAACAAGGAAGCCCAAATTCTTCAAAGTAAAAGGAAAGCAATACTGGTTACTCTGCCTAGAATAGTTTCAATATTGCAAGCTTTAGAGCAAATGCTGACACTATTTACTCAACCTACACCTGACTGATCTTGACAAGTTTTCAGGTACATAAGAGTGAAGTTCATCTATTAAAAGGAACCAGATTCAGGAGGAGACATTGAGAAGAATACTGGGAGAGTGTCATGCTCATGAGTATAAACTATGATCCTTGACCGTTGCTTAAAACATGATGAAATCATCATAGGTGTCATAGGAGGAATTCTAAAGAGACATATTAACAATTTAGTGCTTCCAATTCATATGGGGATGCTAATTCCATTTATAAAAGAGATGTGCAGGAATAGTGTTATTGCGCTTAAGACCTTGTAGCTATAGAAATGCAGAAGTGTGAAATTTATAATATTGAAGACATGTTTAGCATAAAATGCAAATACTGCTGCAGAGTTGGTTGGGCATTCCAGGCCACAGCTGGATTTCATTTGAACCTATTACCTTACAAAGCTAAACAGAAGAATAGATCTTTCATGCTTCTTGGGGTGCTTAAACATTTTCCTGTATCTTGAGGCAGCGTTGGTCCCTGGAGGGTGCCGGAGTCTTCTAAAGCCTCTCTGACAAAGGCAGTGAGTGATTCTAAAGTAGTATTTTAGATCATCTTGCTTGGGTTATGATGGCTGCTTCAACTGGCTAACAGGCGTGTTCGCCTCACAAATAACCCCGAAGTGTGTTCATTTTCTGCCAGCTATCTAGGAAGAATGTGTGTGGTTTTTCACAGCAAAATAGCCTTTTAAAATTTCAATAAATGATTGGTATGTTCCTTTTTTCTGGCATTTGCAAGGAGAGAAGTAGGATGTGGAGGGTGGCAGAGATTAGATGGATTTGGAGAAAGGATAAACAAAAAAATAGGAAGCAAAGGGGGAAGTTTGAGGGAATGCAACCTGAGGATAGAAGTGATTGAGGGTGCATAGGACATGTTGGAAAATGCTCTAGGGGGTGTAGCTGAGTAGCTTGCCTAAAAATAGTCTTAATCAATTATACATAGTTAAATCCACCATGGGAAAAAAAACCCTCCGTGTCTTAGCACAGTGATGGCCTCTGTCTTTTTTTTTTTCATTCACTGACATGGAAAACATGACAGCCATTATTGGCTTCAAGGAGACAGCCTGAACTTGGTCATAACTGGTCAGTGCTCAATGATACTAATATAATAAAACCTTATTAATTTAGGCTTATTGGGAAGAAGACTGATACAAATTACAGAAAAATCTCAATTATAGAAATATCAATGTGGTACCATGACAAGGTGCTAGATTCAATGGCAGTGGATCTAAGGTCAAATAATGACCTTGCCATTTACTGTGAATGTGGCCTTCGGCAGCAAGTCACTGAACCTCTGTGAACTTCATCTTCCTGACATGTAGAATGAAGATTTTGGATTAGATGAACTCCGAAATCCCTTTCTACTCTAAATCCAGCATTTACCATAGTACGTGGCACGTAGTATTATTTAGTCTTTCTTTTTAATTCGTGCCCAAATTCTTATGACCCTATCTGGGGTTTTCTTGGCAAAGATACTGGAGTGGTTTGCCATTTCCTTCTCCAGCTCATTTGACAGATGGGGAAATTGAGGCAACAGAGTTAAGTGACTTGCCCAGAGTCACACAGCTAGTAAGTGTCTAAGGACAGAGTTGAACTCAGGTCTTCCTGACTTCAGGCTCAGTGTTCTTATCCACCGTGCCACCTTGCTGCCCCACTTAATGAATGTTTGTTAACTTACTGGCTTAAAGCATATAAAAATGTTATTTCTTTTAAGCAAACTCAGTGATGCAAATTAGTTAAACAAAGTGATGTCACATAGAGGATCTTTTTGCTTCTTGCCAATACATGCATCTACCTGTCACAAAAGTCTTACTGCAGTTTTTTAAGACCCGCACTAAGACTTTTTGGATGTCTTGCGCATCGGTCCTCTATATTGGCTTAGTTCATCAGGATGCCCAAGCTCCACTTAACGGCTGTATTCTGGGCCCTCCTGCCTTAGAGTGAATGTCAATGGTAACTGCTTCTCTTTGGAACAGCAACCCTGAGGGTCTTCCCCTCCCAGCTTGATTTTTTTCTCTTTTTTTTCTAATTAAAGGGGCCGTCCCTTGGACTCACTTCTTAAAAAGGCCTATTCACTGAATGGGTGTTACCTTACCCAAAGTGAGAACCTGAAAAGAACCGAAAGGCCCAGGGTCTCCCATTGCATCCTGGGTCATCTCTAGTCATCCTGATGAATATCTGGTCAGTGGATCCAGATGGCTCTGGAGAAGAAAGCGAGGCTGGTGACCTTGCACAGCCCTCCCTCACTCAAATCAAAGTCAACTGCGAGTCATGTCATCATTTCCCTGATGTCGTGGTCCTCTTCAAAAAGGAAGGACAAACACATCAGGCTGTTAAGCATTGTTTTCATACACAAATATGTGGATCTGTACAGAAATACATACCTTTAATTTACGAATATGTATTTCATATCTTTATATGTAGATATTCACACATTTATCTATCTATCTCTCTATCTGTGTATGTAGATATCCATATCTGTTGATCTGCTTATCTACTTGACATATGTGTCATTTTGGTTCCTACTAAACTGGTTTTAAGACCTGAGTTCAAGTCCTCCATCTAGTAAATACTGGCTCTATTTGATCACAGGCAAATTCTTTGTCCTGAGCCCGATCAATGAAATAGAGATAACAGTACACCCTCTACCTAACGGGAGCGTTCTGGAGATCATCGAAGTTCATAATGCATATATAGAACACATTGGAATGCAAATGTGTTATGCCCAAACACTGACATATTCCTATACTTACATAGTACTTCATTTATGTATTGCTCTTTTACTGTTGGATTAGCCAAGTGCTTTGCATACAGTTATCTTTTTAGACCTTGACCATGGCCCCTGTGAGGGCAGGACTACAGGTCTGATTATCTATAGCATAATGACAATAAAAAGAGATAAGCAGCCACAAAAAAAGGTTTAGTGCTTAGGAGATTTGACCATTGTGACATAGCTAAGGTGTCACAGGTAGGATTTGAGCCTAAGTCTTCCTTAGGCAGCTAGGTCGTATGGTTGATTGAGTGCTGGGACTGGAACTAGCAGAACCTGGGTTCAAATCCAACCTCGGACACTTACTAACTCAATGACCCTGGGCAGGTCACTTAATCCTGTTTACCTCAGTTTCCTCATCTGTAAAATGAGCTGGAGAAGGAAATGGCAAACCAGGCCAGTATCTTTACCAAGAAAACCCCAAATGTGGCCACGAAAAGGGAGACATGACTGAAACAATTCAACAGCTTCCTCCTGTACTCTCTATCCCTTCTCCTATTCTATAAATCCGGGCTACAATATTGTTGACATTACCCTAAGTGAGCTGGACTTTTCTCATCTATAAAATGGTGATAAGAAAGCTTCCTACTTTATAAGGCTGTTGGAAGGATAAAATGAGATAATAAATGAGAAAGCACTTTGTGCCTGCAAAGTGCTATACACTTGAAAGTTATGGTTATATATTATTACTTAGAATAATCATTTGCATAGTAAATTATTATTTTTCATAGATAGTGCAAAGGTAAACTTCAGTCCTTACTGAATTAGCACAAATTCCAAATTAGTGGAGTTCAAATTAATGAGATTTTATTTTAGTAAAAAGATAAAATGTATTTGCATTTATGAAGGTGTCCTTCAGCATAAGCTTCTTTGTAGCAGCACACCAGATGTGCTCTGGATAGTTTGAGCTTATTAGTGTAAAACTTTCTCCTGATTATCCCTGCACCTGTCCATATAGAAGTCTTCTGCCCTACTCTACTGATTAAAATTAAATAAAAATAAACATTACATACAATACACATATATGATGTATTATCTATCAACTAGATAGATAGATCATAGATAAATAACTAGATAGATAGATGAATAGAGTCATAAGCATCAATACCCTTTATGGCTCTAATGCCCTGCCTAGGAGGCTTTGGTCATTGGTGTATGAGGGAGCTAAAGCCTACTATATGTTCTCCGTGGTTCAGTGAAAAAGGTATATTTGGTGTCAGCAGCCTTGGATTTAAATCTTTAATCTGCCATTTACTTGGGCAAGTCATGGGCTAGTATGCTTAGCATGATGTAGTGGAAAGAAGAGATTCAAAGACAGAAGACTTGAGTTCAAATCCTAACTGTAATTTATTCCTAGATTTTTTGCCTGGGGCAAGTCCCTTAACCTGGCTGGGGTTTATTTTATCTGTAAAATGAATTGCTAAGATCAGATGACTTTTTCTTCCAATTATAAATCTCTCATCAGTGATACCCAAGAGAGCTGATTTCCTTGAAGATCTCTGTGTGATCCTCTTCCTCTCCAGCCAGGACTCTTGATCCACCCCATCCAATCAAATCCTCTGAGCTATTAGAGGTCCTCCCATTTCCACCGTTACTATGAGAACCTTAATCTACAGAGCCATACATCTACCAGCACCTTCCATCCTCACTCTGGTAACTCTCCTAAAAATGCTGAGTCCCACTGACATTAGGGAAGTGGACACTGCATATGGCTTCTTGTTACTGGGAATACAGATGTGCCGATAAATCTTTGTCATCCCATTTAGGATTTGGGGTTTGTTTTTCCTAAGGAAAACAGTGTTTCAATAGGATCCTTAGACTGTGAAGTAGGACTAGGGACTTTTGGCTGTATTATGTGTCAAATAGTCTTTTCTGGATTGGCATGGAACTGAAATACTTCTTAGAATACTGTCTCTTTGAAAAAAAAAATACAAACTCCAAAACCATGAATATACAAACAGATAGATGAATGAACAGAAAGGAAGAAAGAAGAAGAGAAGGAAGGAGAAGGGAAGGAAGGAGGAGGAAAGGAAGGAAGGAAAGAAGAAAGAAAGGAAGGAAGGAAGGAAGGAAGGAAGGAAGGAAGGAAGGAAGGAAGGAAGAAAGGAAGGAAGGAAGGAAGGAAGGAAGGAAGGAAGGAAGGAAGGAAGGAAGGAAGGACGGACGGACGGACTTTTGGAACAAAACTCTTGGTAAATTGGGGACTGCTTGTATGGAGAGATTTCAGCTGAACTCTTTACAATTTTCTCTGCTCAAGGAAAACAAAAGGTTTTGCCTTTTTTCCTATGCAATCTGTAGGAGCATATCACCTTTTGTACTGGTTAAATTAGGTCTGTGGCATGCAGTGTGAGTGTAAAAGAAGATCCTTGGGGACAAGGCCAGTGTAAGTAAGATAAGCAACTGCTCAAAGTCTGTGTTCTCTGGGGACTTGGGTAGGGATCTCTAAACTCACTTCACTTTTTGTGAAAATCCTCAGCAAACACATCCCTATCATCTTGTCCACCATCAACAGGGATGGAGGTGCCTCAGTTTGATGCCCTTAGCACAGGAAGTATAGAAGAAGAGGAGGATGTAAATTTCAATTCCATTAAATTAGGGGTTCATCATTTGTAGGGTGATTACAAGCATACAAATGACAATACTGTGAAGTTCAGCATATCTTTAACATGTATATTAGAGAAAGAGTTAGGGGTACATGAAAAGCTTATGTAGTAACAGAGATGTCTTGCTTTAGAAAAACTCCCTAATATCATCACTTCCTGAATGGTAGCTGAGTATTTCCTGGAGAGTTAAGTTGATGGTAAAGATCAGGGATCAGCTGCTGGGGCTGGCATTTGGAGAAGACAAACCAAGCATTCACACCACAGACCACTCAATACCAGCATTGTCTCACATCCATGTTTCAGAAGCCCAGAGAGAGTGGGGAGAAAAGAAAGGAAGAAGAGAAAATAAACCTTTTTATCTTGGGAAGGAAAGTGTAAGTGAGAAAGAGCAAGATGTGAATTTGAAAAGACAGTAGCCAAGACTGTTACTCTCTAAATCAACTTTGGCTTTGGATTTGGTCCATTGCTAGCTACTTCTTTTCCCAGTCTCCTCCCTTTCTGCAGACATTTCTGCTTTACTTTTCCCTCTTCCTTATCATTATTTTTGTTCCTAGCCAATCACTGGTTATTTTGTATTTTCCCCTTCCCTATCAAGCATCTTTACTAGCTCCATTCTTCAATGTTGATGCCTTTCTCTTTTCTAATCTTCCCTCCTTCCCTTTTCTCCCTCACTCTCCTTCTTTTCCTTTTCCCCTCTCCTCAGCATCACATCCCTCTGTCTTACTCCCTCCTTCTTAACTCTACCTCTAAGCTCCATTCCCTCTTCTTAAGGAAATCAGCCAGGCCTCAGATGGAGCTGTTGTCGTGACAACCTAAAGGAGCATCAGGCTTTCATCAAGTCTCGCTGCTGCTGAAGGGGGCAGTTGTGCAAAGCAAGGGGCCAGCCAGAGGGAGGAGGGGGATGAGGTGGAGGGGTTGTTGAAAAGCAGCACATTGTATGGGGGAGGGGGGAGAGAGGGAAAGGAGTAGGGAGAGAGGGAGATAGAGAGGGAGAGAGGAGGAGGAGGGGGAGAAGAAGTAGAGAGAGAGAGAGAGAGAGAGAGAGAGAGAGAGAGAGAGAGAGAGAGAGAGAGAGAGAGAAAGCTGCTGCTGCTGCTGCTGATTTTTTTACACTCACAGTGTAGAGCTTGGTGCTTGCTGGCCTCCCTCCGCCTAAGAAAAGTGGGTTATGAAAGGAGCTCCTCTCAGAGACTGTATAGCCCTTCACTGGAATAGGAGCATTCAGCAACAGAAAGAAAAAGGAAAAGACAAACAACAGCAACAACAAATCAATATCTTCTCTTTTTAAGGCTTTCCTTCACCTTTGCAAGTGGTTTATTTTTGCAAAAAGCTTTTTTAAAAAAAGAAATTGTATTTTTGTTCATTTGACTTTTTTTGTTTGTTTGCTTTGGTTTTATGAGGGGCTCGTTAAGACTTAGGGGGGAAAGAAGAGAGGTGCAAGAGAGAGGAGGGGAGAGAAGAAAAGTGGAAAGGATTAGAAGCTGGAAAAGCCCGGTCTGCTTTCACTCCTCGCTAGCTGTTGATGAACGCTGTGTATTTGTAAATTGCTCTTCCTGTCCGACCTGCACACCCCGAGAGTGCCCATCTCCCTATATATACCCTGAAAGTCAGCGTGGCCACCATGGTCGGAAGAGTTCATCCCGATCGGAAACAGTTGCCGCTGGTCCTACTGAGATTGCTCTGCCTTCTCCCCACAGGACTGCCCGTTCGAGGCGTGGATTTTACCCGAGGCACTGACAACATCACCGTGAGGCAGGGGGACACGGCCATCCTCAGGTAGGGCATTCTGGCAACTTTTCCCAGTTTTTGGTCTCTATATGCATATGTTACCAAGATGTGTGTGTCTGTGCATGTACGTGTTTCCCTTGAACTACTGCTGCTGATGCTGTAAGAATCGGGGCTCTGTGTGTATTTATCTCTTTTCCTGATTCTGTGATATTGAGCCATAAACCGAAAAGGGGTTCTGGTCCCATTTAAAGCTTCAACACTAGTGGTTAAATGCTCCGTTTCCCTCATCTACGTGCTTACCAAGAAATGCTAACTTTACAGTACGTCCAAAAACTAGACAATTTTTTTTTTAATTTACCAGTGCCTTGGTTTCTGAAGTCCTGGTGAGGTCTCTTAGTTTAAACACTGGTGTGTGGTAAGCCAAGTTATACCTCTGAAATACACTTCCAATGGTTCACTATGTTGGTTTCTGCACTCATTGAAAAGAGATGGTTGTGAATATAGACCTGAGGGTTTTGCTTTCCCACTAGTTCAAGTTGTCAGAAAGCTATTTGTCTCTATCCTGTAAACATGGGATTTTCTTATGGGCACTGAGTGAACTAATGAATTGTGAGAACTTTATTTATCCCTTGGTCTCCCCCATCCTCTCGAATTTTGGTAAAAATCAACCTGATAAGCTAGGTGAAATAAAATAACTTTCCAAATACCTAGTTACTATAAATGAAATATAGGACTATTAAGCCAGAAGGGCTAAGGCAGAAATTATTTTTAATCTTGGTTCGTAATCCTTGACCTGAAAGTCTTATTTTTATGAAGCACTACCATACTCTGAAAGAATAATTGGTGGATTGATATTTGCAAGGGAAAATCATAAGTCCTTGGTGAGTTTGACCCCTCTGAGGGGACAGAGAGAGCTGGCTCTCCAGGTGGTATTGTGTGCCAATTCACTTTTTAGATAATCTCCTAATTCCCTTCCCAATCTCCACTTCCTCTTTACCCAACCCCCACAGAGCCACCCAAATACTTATATCCCTTTCCTTTGGTGTGATTCTCCCAGAATTTGTCAGACGCTGACAACTGAACCTTTCCTATGGGATCCTTTAAAACCTCATTTTATCCCAATAAAATGTTCCAGTGTCTATCTGTCTATCTGGCTAATATTGCCTGTTGTGGCAATAAAGAACTATATAGAATTGAAAATAAGCCTCTAATCTGTGTGCAAGAAGCTGATAGAGCATAAACCCTGGGGCATCAGGGAGCAGTTCCGTAGCAGAGCTGCCGACAGCAGCAAAGTTTTCATTCCTTTTCTTAGAAATAAATTTGGTTGGCTGTCATAGAGTGTCCTGCTTTGGGATCTCTACTCTTGTTATAGAGGAAAGTGAGTGTGTGTGTGTGTGTGTGTGTGTGTGTGTGTGTGTGTGTGTGTGTGTGTGTGTGAGAAAGAGAGAGAGAGAGAGAGAGAGAGAGAGAGAGAGAGAGAGAGAGAGAGAGATTGAAATTTTCTAAGTTGGTAGAAACTAAGGAGAATGAGGACATAAATTACTCCTTCCTTTTCTTGTGTACTATGGTTGTGATCCTCAAAGATCCTTCCTTTCAAACAGATTCGCTCTCCAATCTCTCTGGATTTGTTAGCTGGCATGTAAGGTTTATCCACATAGGGTAACAGGATTTACAGAGTGATTCATCTGCTTGCAGAGGGGTTTAGATGTGACATGGGAAATGCTTTCCAACAACAACTCATAAGAGTCCATCTTCAGCTATTTGCTGAAATCCCCTCTTCACTAAATTATTAACCCTTCATTGTGTAACCTCTTATTATAAGCATGTGCCCTGGAAATACTGCTTTCTACTGAGTAAGTGCCAGTTTGTTGCTCAGAAGTTTGGACATGGTAAGGGAGAAGGGATCTTTCTGGATTTGTAGGTACCTAGATATACATGAGGTTGGCAAATTATTTCTGTCATGCAACTGGACATTTAAAAAAATTAAACTGAAAATGTGCAAGAATTGTACATCTAGTGTGTGTGAAAATATAGGCATATATTTTTTATGCAGTACATTTGGAAGTGTTTGTCCCTGTCAGTTGAAACTTGGGCTTCTGCATCAATGAACAAGTGTGTGTCTGTGGACAGATTCAAGGAGGGGATTTATCAAGACAGGGTAGAGGATGTCTATGTGAGGTTTTTTTTCTGTATTAGACTAAAGATATGAGTGAGAGAACAGAGGAGATAAAAAGACAGATGATAGATGGACAGACATGATAAATTTAGAAATGGTAGATTTGATAGATTGATAGATAGTAGGTATCTGTACATATAAGTAAATATGTATAGGCAAGGAGGCTCCAAGTTATTGACAAGATGCTTGGAGACATCAAATAGAGCTTCTAAACAAGGAGTCAGTCACCTGTAAGATACCTGGGTGTTCTTTTCATTTACTCCCCCAGACCTCACCCAAGGTGTCTCAATGTATGGTTGTACTTGCCTTGGGCAAGAGTATATATTTGTGACTTGGTGAAGCTCTATCAGAAGTAACTGTGCATAGTGTTTCCTTTGTTTTCTTTGCTGGCCTTCATGGTCTCCAAATGAATCTAGTAAGCTTTGTGGTTTAGTTCCCTGGCAAAGAATGATTCTCTTGCCCTCTGTTTAAGAATAACAGCCTTGGAAGGACACACTTCCACTTTCTCTATGAAATTTTACTGTTAGCGTAAGCCTTCAGGGTACCAGAGGAAGGAGGAACTGATTCCTCAGAAGCCATGGCTGCTGATTGGTGCTAGGTGAGCGAAAGAAGCTTAAAAAACAACAACAAAAAATGAAATCCATCTCTAAAGACTCCCTGTCCCTGAATATTCTTAGGTAAGGGAAAGAGATGGATTGTAGGATTTTTTTTTTATTCTTCTGGTCCAATATCAGGTATCTGACTGTCCCTCAAACTTTCAATTTCACCTTTTTATTTCTTTACACCAGTTTTTCTTTGGAGAATTACTCATCAATGCAGTATAATTATGACCTTGAGTGTAAATGTGTATCTCAATAAGCTTACTTATCTCTCTTCTGATTCCTGGCTACATATATAATCTTTTTGTGGGAACGATGAGGAAATTGTGGAGCCATTAGTAAAAAGAATGAAGAGGAGTAGGTGGAATCTGCATCTCTTGATACACAAGGTACCAGCTTCAACAAAATTCCCCCTTCAAGAACTTCATGAGAAATTAAAGAAAATCCCAGTCCCATCTTGAGTCCCAAGATCAAAAAATTCATGCGCCACCTCTCAAACACACACAAACACACACTGTGTGTCTCCTCTAGAGGAATTAATCCATTTAGCTTTGCTAATATCATTTACTAAGGGAAGAATTTATGATTAGTCCAGGTTCTAACACTGATTCTTTAAACCATCTCCCTGGTCACTTTTAATGCCTTCCTCATATGCTCAACTTTCTTGTCTAGCAGTAGGGTCTAAGTCAAGTCTTTTATAACTTGAGCTTTAAAAAAAGAAAAGGGAAAAAAATCTCAAATCCCTGCTGAAAGTTTAATTATCAGGAGCAGCATCTTCATGGAGAATGATGAGTAACACGTTGACGTCAAATACGTGATTCTATGCATGGTGTATAAGCATAGCCTTGTTAAAATGCAAATTCATTGATATAAATTAAAGCATATCCAATAACCCACACATATATTGGATGTACAATATAAGTAGCTGTATGTTAAAAAACAAAACAGTAGATGAGCAAAATAGTTGGCATCCTGAATTCTCTACCTTAGTCACTGAAAGTTTATTTTTCTCACAGAAAAATTTCCCTTTCATATTATTAGAGTTTGTTATCATTGTATCATTGTATCATTAGATACTGATTATTATCATATTATTAGTTGTATTACTATAATTCATATTACTGAATGTGAGCATAGCATTATATATTCCCAAATAACTATGCATGTAAGTATAAGTAAGCTACTTCATTTGGAACCTAGAAATACAAATTGTCGAACTTATTAAGCTTTTAAAAAAGACTTTAACTATTATGTTGTGTTATCAAACAATTCCTTTATGCATTCACTTTCCTTATTAATTATTTAATAAAAGAAGTGAAGAGTCAGAGAAGAACAATTCATTTATTTGAGAGTAAAATGTAAAGATTTCCTGCAGATTTTTTTAAAAAAATACATCAATTTCCCTTCTTTAAGACATCTGGAACTCCTACGTGCACTAAAGACGTGTCAGATTGGAGGAAACATGCAGACAAATTGACTAAACAATATGTGATTTTTCTAACACTTATAATTGTATTCTTTGAAAACAAAGTTTCTATATTAATACCAAAGGCATGCTTTGCCTAAAGGGTAAATTTGTGCAACTTGGAAGTTCCATAACAAAACATTATTGTCCAATCCTCAAACTTTATAAAGTAGTCACAAAAGTAGCTGGCTCTGTGACCATTGTCACACTCTAAACCAACCTTTTTTTCATTTATATTATGCTTTGAAGATAACCTCAAAGGAAGGTCCTTTCCTATGATGCATCAATGATTCTATGGTATTGGTAATGCAATTTTTAAGTAGAGATGTCTTAATGTATATTTATATATATATGTGTATGTATGTATGTATATGTGTTGTATATTTATTCACTTTGGTCATCACTAGACTGAAATTAAGCAAAATAAAATTTTGTAAATGTTATGAAATTCTTAGAAAAATTCTGAAATAAATTGTTAACATATTTCGATAGCTTACTACAATTATAACAGAATATGATTAATGTGTATTGAATAAACTATATTCAGTATCATTTAAACTAAAAATATAGCATAATTTATACTTAGATGGCACCTTTATGGAATTTTTAGCAACTTAAAACAATTCTAACTCATTCATCGATAAGTATTATAATTCAATGCATAAGTTAAATTGTCCTAAGTCATTACATCTTGAAATCTGTCTCCAGTGTGACCTAGGATAAGTTATGTAACTATCCATGAATGATAATGCTATATGCATACATATGCATATATGGGCATATGTATGTATGTAATATACCTGTGATTTCATTTCTATAATGAACACCCTGTGAGGAAATAGCACCTATTAATGCTGTTGGACAATGGCTTTGTAACATAGAAAGTTAACTGGGGCATTGAGAGACTGACTTTATCTAGGGTCACACAACCAGGATGTATATGTCAGATCAAGTCTTTCTGATTTTGAGGACAAGTGTCTAGCCACTATATCACACACTTCCATAAGTACATTTGTTTCTGTTTTCTTCACCGAAAAGAATAGTCTTCAAATTGGGAAATACAGAAAAAATGGCTTAATAGATAAATAAGAAGGTGGTAGGAATATCTAATAATGATTATATACATATGCATGTATATATATACATAGTTATATATGTATACACATAAACATAGTATATATATAGTGTGTATACATGCATATGTATTTATATATGTATATTTATATATATATGTGTATACACACACACACACAGATACAATACACATCATGCTCATACAAACCCTGCGAGGTAGGCACTTTTGTTGCCCTTATTTTGCAAATGAGAAAATTGAGGCTGAAAAAATAACAGACTGGCTTAGACTCTTGTAACAAGCAAATATCTAGGATGCCATGTGAACTCAGGTCACTGTGACCAAACCTGCCGCTCTAATCCACCATACATCTAGCTCCAATAATTTCACTGTGTTAAATGAGTTCGAGTCACCAGAGTCAGATAAATTTGTGGATATTATTGTTGAGCTGTTCAGGAATGTGGAGAATAATAGATTTATCACATGATTGGAGATAAGCAATTTTCTATTTTTTTAAATGAGAAAGTAGATTAGATATTATAAATAGGACTCTGAGTTTGACTTCAATTTCTGGCAAAGTAGCAAACCTTTTATTTCCCATTCTAAAGGTGTATGAGCATTTAGGAAGTGAAGTGGTGATCAGCAAGTGTCAGCAAGGATTCAACTAGAATAAATCATAGAATCATAGATCTAAGCTTGAGAAGGACCTGGGAGGCCATCTGGGCCAAATCCCTGATATAAGGAACAGGGAGATTAAGTAACTTATCCAAAGTAAGAGGAGTAGTGAGCATTAGAGAGAAGAGTTTTCCTAGGTCCTCTGACTCTTTTCACTGTATTCTACAGAGATTTTGACAGGTTAACTAGACTTAGAGAGGGAAGCAAAGTGGTGCAGGGGGTAGAGTATTGGCCCTGGAGTCAAGAAGACATCTTCTCGAGTTGAAACCTGGCCTCAGAAACCTACTTACTTAGCTGTGTGACCCTGGGTAAATCACTTAACCCTATTTGCCTCAGTTTTATCATCTGTGAAATGAGCTGGAGAAGGAAATGCCAAACCACTTCAATATCTTTGCCAAGAAAACCTCAGATGGGAGGTCCTGAAGAGTCTGAGATGCTTGAAACCAATGAACAAAAAAAAAAGAATAGACATAGATCAGGATAATGTTCTAAATTGCATTTTGCAGGAAAGACCAGAGTAAGGCTTTTTTCTAGCAAAAATCTTTTTTTTACATTCTTGTGTATAAAATGGAGAGATGGAAGCTGGATTGATTCAGAAATAATTGAGTCATCAGCCTCTAAGTGGAATGCTTGATACCATTCTGGAGTGATGTCCTTGTTATAGTGCCACAGGGCTCTCTTTCTGGTCCTCATCTCTTCAACACTTTTGTCAATAACTTAGATGAAAGCATTGTTACTAAAATTTGTGTCTTTTTTGATGGCCCAAAGCTGTGAAAAATGCTCAGATGATTTTATGGCAGAGCCAGGATCTGAAAAAGGTCTTGACAGGTTAGAATGATGAATCAAGATGAAATTTAATTAGTAGATTTTAAGGGCATGTATTGCTTGGTTCAGTTTCTTTTAAACTTAATATTTTCTTTCCTCCCCATCAGCATATTTATAACAAACATATATAACTACTGTTTTTTTTTTTGTCACTTAGTCATTTCAATTGTAGCTGACTCTTTGTGATCCTATTTGATATTTTCTTGGCAAAGATACTGGAGTGGTTTGTCATTGCCTTCTCCAAAAACATTCTATGAAGTAACCAAAGCAAACAGGGTTAAGGGACTTGACAAGGGTCACACAGCTAGTAAGTGTCTGAGGCCAGATTTCAACTCATAAAGATGAGTCTTTCTACTCTAGGCATGGCACTTTATCCACCGAACCACCTAGCTGCCCAAGTAATGTTTTTAGCTCCCCAAAATAAACACACAAACATACACATGCATGTGCTTCTATATGGTGACTTTATGTATGTACAGCAAATATTCCAGATTTATTTCCTAGTTATGGCCATTTATTGCTAAGATGTCTCATGAACTGGGCAGAATTTTTTGGACATCAATATGAAGTTCTGTAGTCATGATTTGAATAGGTTTTAGTTAAAAACACAATGAAATTTATTTATGTCAATATCCAAGGGAGCAAAAGGGAACATATTAGCTGTCAGAAATTTTGCTATATGATAGCTCTTATTTCTTCATTTGAAATGCAAACACAGAAAAACCTTCAGTATTGGATGGATAGAAGCAGATTTCATTTTATGTAGTTCTTTTCTCACCTACATGAATATTCATTTATTCATTCATTCACTCCTTAATTTAGATGAGAGCATAGATTCACCAAAACAGCAGAATCAATCATATTGTAGCCCCCTTTCCATCTCTTTCCAATCAGAAAACAGGTTCATTCCAACAAATTTCGGCTTCTTTGTTAACATTTCACAAGTATATATTAGAGCAATATCATTTCTTTTTTTTCCTCCAAACAATATAATTTCTAATGTTAATGAATTTATATTGTATTTCTCTTTTATTTTTAAACTTAGATATTAAGTTTGGGTGAACTACTCCAATGTTGAGATTAATTGTGCTAATTTTGACGTAATAATATTTATATAATACGTACTATGTGCCAGGCACTGTATTAAGTACTTTACAATTATTATCTTATTTGTTTCTTACAACAACCCTGAGAGGTAGGTGCTATTATTATCCCCATTTGACAGATTAGGAAACTGAGGCAAACAGCAGTTAAGGGACTTGCCCAGGGTCACACCACTGGTAAATGTAGGTGGTTCTCAAGTCGTAAGGTATGATGATATTTCTATTTCTGTGAATCGTAATTTCCCAGGGATTCTATGGAATCCTATTGTTTCATAGGAATAGTCAGTATTTACCAGGAAGGTAATGGAGTACCCCAAGTGTCTCTCCTTGGCCCTGTGATGCTTAATTTTTTTCAGATTTGAAATAAAGGCATATTAATTGCATTTGCAGACAAAACACAGATAGAAGCAAAGGAATGCATATAGTAGAATCTTTATCTACCACATGAGAGGAAAAATGTACATAATGTCCAACACTGAGTAGGTGATAGGCCCACTCTTCTGCCCTGATAAGCCCACATTTGGAATATCATCAGCTCAATCTGTTTAGCTGGAGATTATGTTTTAAGAAGGACATTAATAATGTGAAAACACACACACATATACAAGAAAGAATAAAATATGTAGATGTTTTAGTATTGCAAAGAGAAGATTTAGGGGGACCTGATTGCTGTGAAGTATTTTCATGTTGAAAATGTATTTGACTTTTCCTGCTTAGCCCCAGAGGACTCAACTACCAGTAGCTGGACATTTCAAATAGGTCATTTTCAGCTCTATAGAAGGAACTAATAATTAAAACTCTGCAAAAGTGAAATTAGAAGACAGTTGATTTCCGCTCACTAAAGGTTTTGAAGTAAAGGCCAAATGGCTATCTTTGGGGTATGTAATAGAGGGCTTTGATATTCAATTGCCAATTGTCCTTAGATGGGTTGAGGTCCTTTCCAATTCTGAGGGTCAGTGATTAAGTGTGAGGTCAGTAAAACTTCAGTGTGAAAACTCTTAAACTGATGAATTTTCCCATCTAAAATACTGTTAAAGAAGAGAAGTAGACCCCTTGGGCTTAGGCAGAAAAAAACCAATAACAAAACCTTGGATATGCATGTGGGCCAGAGACAGCTTAACAATGGAAAAAAAAGTAAGAGGGAATTTGCAAGAAAAGTTCCTGGAGTCAGTAGGTAAATGGATGTGACATGGTACCAGTGAGCTAAGTAAAGGGAGACAGTTGTAGTGGAGGCTAGGAAAGTGGAAGGAGTCTATCCGTCAGCCAATCACAGGCAATTTTTAAGAGCTTACTTTGTGCCAGTCACTGTACTATGCGTTATGGATATTAAGAAATGTAAAATCACTGCCCTCGCCCTCAAGAAGCTTACATTTTTATGGTGGAAGAAATATACATACCCATAGGAAGTATAAAACAAGATGTATATGGCATCAGTTGAACTTAAACTCAAATGGAAGGCATAGTAGTGGAGAGAAGAGGAGAGGAAGTGTAGGGAAAGATCTGTAGAAGTTGAATTTTGAGCTAATTTTTCAAGGCATCCAGCTAAGCTTCTGTGAGAAATTAGAAATGGTTATGTTTCCATATTAGGAGAGTGGGTGAGAAAGAAGAAGTAGGTTAGGTGACGGGAGTTCCAAGAAGTAACCCCAGGGTTTCCAAAGAGCAGGAGTGGAACAAAGGTCAAAGACAATTTCTAATAAGCATGCTTAATAAGGCCCTGAAGGAGGAGTTGAGCACCATTTTTAACATGTGAAGCATGAAGTAGGGTGGGGTACATGTCAAGGGGAGCCTGTAGTAGGTGTCATGGGAAGTCTGTGAACTATGTTGACTCCCACCAATGAGAATGAGCTAGGAGGGACTTGTGGCTGGGTATAGGATTAAAAGGCTTATTCTCACTTCTGTAGTGGGTGTGTGTTCATCTTGAGTCCCACACCTGCTTCCTGCAGGAACACAATAAAATTATAACTGCTTCACTCATCCTAAGTCTGTCTAACTTACTGTGCCTATTTGGTCACAAGAGGTTGTTTTCGACACTATCAATATAGGGTAAAGGAGGAGGGGAATCTGCCATTCATTCCCACTGTCCTGAGGAACAACTGTTAAAAGATATTCAGGTGAAGATTCTCTGTAGAGGATGAAGGAGTAACCAGATCAGAGAAGAAATTCTCCATATTGAATTTGAGAAGCAATGGCAGATGTACCTTTAGTCAACCAGGGAGTATAACCACAACTACAACTACTACCACCTACCCCAGAATAACTCATCAATGTTTGCAAAAAAAAACCCAATGTTTGCAAAAAAACATTTTTACTGTCTTGTGAGGCAAGTAGTTTAAGTATCAATATACACATTTTGCAGGTGAGGAAATCAAGACTCACAGGTTCTGTGACTTGCCTGGGGTCCTACAGCTGGCAACTGTCTTAGATGGGATTTAAAAAGCAAGTGTGGAGACAATGGAAAAATCCAACAACTCAAGGGAACAGTCATAATATTCTTGGTTAAATGTTGTGGAGAAACAAATAGCCAAAGTGTTTAAGGGACAGTCAAATCTTGCACCTCCTTGTGGTCTTTGGGGTCTTGTCCACATTGACTACTTGGCTTTCTTATGCAACAGTGATGGATGGATGTAAATCATATGTCATTGGTCACTCCAATTGACAATGGTAGAAATCATTGAAGAGTTGAGTTTGACATGGTTTGTTATGAGGTGGAAAGCAAAGATGTTTTAAAGGGGATACGATAGATCAAGAAGAATCCTGCAAAGTAAGAGAGGAAGTGAATCATAGTGCTAGTACTGCAGGTACAACTTGGACATCTGGTTTCTCTGATAATCTGACCATTAATTAGTCTTGTGACTGTTGGATATAGACAGATATGTGCATAGCACTAAGAAATCCAAAAGGCCCTTCGGGAATCAAGAGATGAGCTAGAGATTTTAATACAAAAGAATGGAAAAAAGGAGTTTAATGGTTTGTGAAACACTGATTAGAGAGGTGTATAGTCAGGAATCACGAGAATTAGCATGGCTGTGGAATGGGGGACAGTTTGTGAGGAATTCCAGTGGGGCATCTCTCTCCAGTGACCTTTGAAGAACTGGCCAAGGATATTGCAAACCCTGCTGTTGCTATGGCTGTGGAAATGATTCTGGCCACCAATGTTGCTGTATGCCATGTAGTCCTCCACATCTTATTGAATAGGAGGAATCCCAGATGGTATAGTTAGCTGGCTGTAGTGGCATGCACAGACCCCCTGTGCCCTATCACAGCGTTGTAATAAACCTGCAGGGCTTGGAGCTGCCCTATGAGAGGAAACATATGTTTTTCCTTGGCGTAACAGCAGCCCTTGGCAGAGATGGAAATCAGTGTGTTTGCCACCTCTTGCCACACACCAAAATCATCCTGTAACACAGGCTTTAAGGTTTTTTTTCTGAAAAGATCAGAATTTCTGATTGCTTTAAGAAAGTGGTAGGTGTTTGTTAGAGGGAGACAAGGGTGATAGGGATTAGGGGATCAGAGGACAGGATTTGTATGTGTGTACAGAAGTAGAGAGAAATCATAAATGGGTGAGAGAAGAGATGGATGTTTCTTCTCCCCCTAGTGGCAATTATACATTTCAATCAATTAATAAATAAACATTTATTGAGTTCTTATTCAATTTCTAGAGCTGTTCTATGTGCTAAAGGTAGAAAGGAAAAATGAAACAGTCCCTATTTTAAGTAGTTTACATTTGAATAGAGGAGATAACATGGGAATAAATAAGAATATTGAAAGTGTATGCAACATATACAAACACATATACAAAATAAATGAGGTGGAAATTCATTATTTATGTATTTGCTATGTTTCAGACCCCGTGTTAATTTTAGGTGATATAAGAACAAATAAATGAGATTAAGTCTCTGCCTTCAAGGAGCTTACATTCTAGTAAGAGAATGTAATATATAGAATAGTGACCAGGGAGGTGTGTTTTGATACTGTTATCTTGAACGCCATACTCAGAAATAGCTAAAAGAAGGACAAGGAAAGATATAAACCCAACCTAATGGAATCAAGAAGGCAGGGAAATAATTATCTGACATCAGCAAATATGTGTTAATAAAAACAAATCTTTGAAAGTATTCTTGCTATGTGTCTGCATTGTGCATGCCATGTCTTAGTACTTAGGGGCCTTGACTAATCCTAGTCCTTGATTTGTTGAAAGACCAAACTTAGGGAATAGAGAAACACCCCAAACCAAGGCCCATCTACTCTTTCTTGGATCCCTCATCCCCTCCTTAGCTTCCTTCATTACTTGCTTGCTTCCTTCCTTTCTGTAGAAGACAGATTCCAATCCCAGGTCAAACACTTATTAGCCATATGACCCTGGGTAGTCAGGCAATAGTCAATCTGTAAGCATATTATCAAAAACTATGTGCCAGGAACTATGCTAAGGTCTGGGGATACAAAAAATGGTAAAGGAAATTCCTTGCTTTCAAGGAGCCCACAGTGTAATGTGGGAGAATATATGAAGACAATTAACTGTGTACGAACAAGCTATATTCAGGATAAATTGGAGATAAGCATCAACGGAAAGGCACTAGCATTAAAGGGGATTGGTAAAGACTTCTTGTAGAATGTGATATTTAATTTGGGTCTTGAAGGAAGCTAGGGATGACCGGAGGTGGAGATGAGGAGGGAGATAATTCCAGGCATGGGGATAGCCAGTGAAAATGTCAGACTTGAGACCCTAAATGCCTCCAACTCTATCATTTAATCTTTCTGGGCCTCACTTCTTCATCTATAAAATAAGTAGGTTGGACTAGATGGACTCTAGGGTATATTCCAGCTCTAAATCTGTGACCAACCAGGGGAAGACATATATGTAAATCAAATTCGAAGAATGGCAAATTAGTTCTGGGTATGTAATTTCTTAAACAAATTCTACAAGTTAACCCTAATAACAACTTCAAATATATAATAATATTTCAGAGATATTAAGAACATTAAGTTTTCAAAAAATTAAAATATTCCCACATATACATTAATTCATCTATTCAACAAACATGTTTCAAACATCAACTCTGTATATTCTGTAAAGTCTTACAACAATTCTGTGGGGTAAGGAGGATATAACCTTAATCTTCTTACTCCTAGTGCAATGTTTTGTGTCCCCATCTATTTTTGTTTTGTTTTGTTTTTATTTGATGAAGGGTAAGGAAGCTCATTGTGCAGTGTCGTCTTCAGAGTAGAATTTAAATTTATGTCTACTGTCTCCTACCCAACCTTGTCAAGTAACTTATGAGAAAAAAAAATGAAAATAATACAAACTGTAAACTATATAAAAATTTTAAACCAGATGTTTACATGCAGGAAAAAAGGAGTTAGAGAAATCCATTGCTTTATGCATTCTTGAGTCTATGTTTTTTAACATGTGCCTCATGCCAATATGGTATAGTTCAGGCTTCTTTAGTACCTAAGCCACGAGCCACACTAGCCTCACTGAATCACTAATTTTATTCAGTTCAGTTCAGTTCTCTTATTGACACTTCACATAAGACATTTCACCTCACCAAGTCTTTGTAATAAGTAGGATGAGCTACTCACCACAAAGTTGACAAGCAACCTAAGTCCCATCACCACCAGCTGAGCTAGAACCCTAGGCTGAAGAGCCGGAGACCTGAGTTTTAATGTGAGTAATACCATGATTGTAACCTTTAGGCATTTAATATCATTTTCTACACCTATGATTCTTTACTCTCCTACTTTAATGGAACAGCAATAAGATGAAATGCTTATGAGATGCACAGGCACATATATAGTTATGGGCAACTAGGTGGCACAGTGGATAGAGTGCCAGACCTGGAGTCAGTAGGACCTGAGTTCAAATCTGGCCTCAGATACTTACTAGCTGTGTGATCCTGGAAAAATCATTTAACCTCTTCTTGTCTCAGTTTCCTAATCTGTAAAATGGGGATCATAATAACACTTACCTCCCAAGATTGTTGTGAGGCTCAAATAAGATGATGATTGTAAAGTGCTTAGCATGGTGCCTGGCATATAGTAAGAGTTATATAAACGTCAGCTATTATTATTATTATGTGTATATATGTGTCTATATCTATATATATGAAAATACATGTACACACATATATAGGGAATGGTGTAAAAGTACACACATATATGAGAAAGTAGAGAAACTTCAGGGCAGCATGGAAGGAGAATAAGGCTGGGAGTAACAAGGCAAGAACACCTAGGTCCTGTTCCTAGCTCTTCCACCAGTTTGCTCTGTTTTCTTGGGCAAATCCTTTACCACTTTGGTGCTGAGTTCTCTCATATGCAAAATAAGGAGTTTGGACCAGATAATCTCTGAGGTCCCCTCTAGCGCTAACATTCTGTGATTCTATGAATGCTGTTCAGACACTTCAGAGGAAAGATAAGAATCCAGGGTGTTATTTTTCTAAAGATGATGTGATTAAATGAAAGAGGAAATCCTCATTTCTTATAGTTGTCATAATCCCAGAAGGGCAAAACAGATTTTCAGCTAAATGTTACAATATTTGCTGCAAGGATGAGACAAAACTCAAATGTCTAGTTTTCCTGAAAATAAGTGTATGTGATCATACAGAAACAACCATGTGCTATAAATAATTTGTGTCATAAGCTTATTTCATCCATATTGCATTAATATATTTGTGCAGAAGGGTTTGTTTTTCATCCTTTCCTTATT
Organism: Phalanger gymnotis; assembly: GCA_028646595.1. Classification (NCBI taxonomy): domain Eukaryota; kingdom Metazoa; phylum Chordata; class Mammalia; order Diprotodontia; family Phalangeridae; genus Phalanger; species Phalanger gymnotis. Next base: position 532,910,925 of record CM053622.1, on the reverse strand, counting down.
CCTCTTGGTGCCTGTGAATGAATTTCTGTATATCTATATCTATATCATCTATATCTATATCTATATCTATATCTATATCTATATCTATATCTATATCTGTATGTGAAATCATGTGTACAACATGAAGAATGCATAGCTATTTTGTGTATATATATATATATATATGTGTGTGTGTATACAAAATCTAAAGCACACAACGTGAATGCATGCTAATAATGGCAGTGAGCGGTCATTGCAAAAAAAATTCTAGATTATTAAGTATGTAAAGATACAATTTTTGAGAAGCATCACAAAATGCCTTTCTTCCTTTATTTGGATTAGTGTTCCAGTGACTATTATACAAAAAGCTACTCAATACTAAGAAAAGTATTGAATGTAAAGGGTCCTTTACTTTTAACTGCCCATTACGGTACTTGAAATAGCTTTTGTAAAGTGGTGGAGAATAATTTGCAAGGAAATTTAGTTCTTACTATTTTTTTGGCATTTATAAACCTTTGCTTCCACAGCATTATTGAAAACTAAGAAGAGATATGTGAGGCATTTTTTTTTTGCTTTTGGGGGTTTTTTGATGAAAATGATTTATCAGACTAGCCAAACATTCATCCGTTATCTTGCTATATGTTTGTGATACATTCCAGTCTACATGGAGTAAGATTGGACAAGAAGCCTTCTTTCTCACCTTTCAACTCTGCGATACATATTTCTCATTTCTACGCCTTAGCTCCACATTCCCAAGTTGCTGTACCACTTGTCATAATCTTTGTCCTGTTCTTTCTCTACTTCTCCACAGCCTTTGATATGCTTGGTCACACTTTTCTCACCACAATTGACTGTAATCTTTTTAATGGTCATTTTCTCATAGTTCTGATTAAGTTTTAAAGCAGAAATTCTTTATTTGGGGGTCTTTAAACTTGTGTGTGTATGTTTTTCTTTAACTATTTACTAAAGAGAGAATCTTAACAAGAAACCCCACTATTTGCAATTCAGCTTTTTCCTTCTAACACACAATGGATGAAGCAATTGTCTTTCTCATCCTACATCTTGCAAAGGCAAAGCCAGTCATCTCTTTGAGAAGAATGCTGCCCCAATTTTACCTGGCACAAATATGACTACCATCAAGACAGATTGTGAAAGATAAGTCAAAAAGCTACTAGAATTAATGTAAAATTCTTTAGATTTGTTTCAATAAGTGTTTCCATTGTAATCCTGTGAATTTTATTTTATTCTTTAATAGCATTATCCTAAGGCTATGTCCACAGACTTCATCAGACTGCCAAAGGGAACCATAACACAAATAAGTTAGAACCCATGCTTTAGAGGCAATTTTAGTAGTAACTTTACCAGGACTCAATACTAAGACCTTGATTATCTTCTGTTTATGCCTATACTCCTAGACTACATCTGTATTGTAAGATAGCATTTGATCATAGTCCAAAGTTCCAATTAGATCTAATCCTTCTGTCCTTTCTACTTGGCTTCATTAGGATGGAAATACAGAATATAGAAATTATGATTACCATAGCAGTCACCTTATAGAGAAGAAACAGGTTGGTCAGATGAAATTAGAACCTTTGGTCATGATTGAATTTGGTTATTTTATTTAAATATAGCCTTAGAAATGTTACCGCCATCATCTCCCCATTTCACTTGTTGTAATCTCTGCATCCACGACAATTTCCTCTTCCTCAACCTCTTTCCTTTAATTCAGTCCCACCTCTCACTCTGTTTACAGGGCACCACTAAATATGTATTTCAATTTTGCCTCAAAGTCAAAATGATTTAGAATTTTGACCCCCCCCTAAAAAATTCTGTTCTCTACTTCCTGATTACCATGGGGATTATATCATATAGTCTCAGCTTTGAGTCAAGACACTTTCTACACCTCTCTTTATAACTGCCTATATGTACAGTTATTTACCAAAATTAACTTCTCTATTGTCACAGATCCATATTCATTATATTCCTTTTCTGGAGCAAGTAATGAAGAGTCTTAATTTAACAAACATTTATTAAGCTGCTATTGTGTGCAGAACACTGTGGTAAGAAAAGGAAGAGAGACAAATGTTAGGTAAGACCTGTCCTCTGCTTTCCAGAAACTTACAATCTAGTAAGATCTCTAACACATTCATTAAGATAAAACCAAATTATTATAAGAACATAAATGAGGTTCAAAGTGGTATGTGATCATTGTCTTGATCATAAGTCTGTTCGTCAGTTCTAATCATTACATACTAACATGTTGCTATGTCTGATAAGACAGGACTAACTCTTAAGGATATCAAACCTCTAATAGCATACAATGACCAGCGAGAGTCTACAACAAGCCTCTACTTTATGAGGAAAATGAGCTATCAATATTAATTATAATTACTTGTTATGTTGTCATTGCTCCCAAGTCCAAATACTCACCATCTGAAACAGAAAAAAGAAATCTGAAGGCAGATTTAGTGATTCCAAGAATTCAGGTACATTGTACTAGACCGAGTCTCACAAAATAGTAGAATTTTAGAGTTGAAAGGAACCAGAATCATCATCTCATCCACTCCACACTGAGCACTGTAATGTACCTGACATGTGGTCACTTGGGTTCTGCTTGTAGATTTTTGATGCAGGGAGATCTTTTGTCACTTGATGCAGCCCCCATCCCCTTTTGAGCAGCTTTTATTTTAAGTTTTATTTCTTTTTCCTTTTGACATAGAGCTTAAATTTACCTCTTAGCATCTGGACCCATCCCTTCTGGTAATACCCTCTGGGGCCAATCTCTCTTCTATGTGGCAACCCTTCAAATTCTTGAACATAGCTCATGTTAACTATGAATCTTCTCTTCTCCAGAATAAATATTCATAATTCCTATAACCATTCCTCCACTCAAGACCCTTTACCAACTTATTTTCCATCCTCTAGATACTCTCCTAGACTATGAATTTCTTCCTTAAATTGTGGTACTCAGAACTGAATATATTTTTCCAGATGTTGTCTATCCATTTTTATATGCTTACATATGCTTTTGCTTTTTCAGGAAAACCATACATTTGATTTTTTTTCTCATTCTTATAGTAAATATCATAATGCGGAAAAACTGTTTAGTACTTCTGGGATTATTGAAATTATAAGAAACATGGGTTTATTTCTTTGGTTCAGTAGCATCATTTTCAAAATAATAATAGCAAAGCTTTAACTTCCTCATTTCTAGAAGCTATAATTCACAAAACAGAGCAAGATCATTTTGCCTTTTTTTGGTTGCCATAGCACACTGATGACTCATAATGAATTTAAGAATACACTAAAACACAATCCTATACTTAGGAAGTTGATTATTTGAACCCAAGTATAAGACTTTACATTTATCCTATTCAATCGCATCTTATTAGACTCCCAATTTTTTAGTCTGTTAGTTTTTTTGGGGGATCCTGACTCTATCAGACTATTTTTTCTAGTTTTTGTCATCTGCAAATGTCATGAACATATCTTTTTCTAAGTAGTAGATAAACATGTGAAGCCATTTAGGGCCAATGTCTCCCAGAGGCATGTCGCTAGAGAGATTTCAACAAGTTATCATTAAATCATTAACTTAATAACTTCTCTGAATTTATAATATCCTTTAATTCATAGATTCCTTAGCTGTTTCGTGCCATATACTCCTTTGGGCAGTATGGTAAAGCTTATGGACCAATTCTCAGAATAATATTTTTAAATATGTGAAATAAAATATAATATTACCCAGGAAACAAAATCATGTTAAAATATTGCTATCTAAATATTTTTAAGTGTCCCTAAAGCCGAGATTAAGAATTCCTGATCATTCTACCTGTTTTCCAAAAGAATAATGTGAGGTACATTATCAAATGTTTTGCTAATATCTAGGTAAACCATATCACAGTATTCCCTTTATTGGTTTTGTTAACCTGAAAAGGGGGAATAAACTTAGTGTGGCATGACCTGTTCTTAACTAATCTAGGCTGGCTCTTTCCAATCACTGATTCAGTTTTTAGATATTTACTATCTTCTTTATGATGCATTCTATAATTTTTCCAAGAATCAATTTCAAGCTCATAAACTTTTAATTTGAAAACTGTTGTCATCATCATTGTCTTCCTCCTCCTCCTTCTCCTCCTCCTCCTTCTTTTTCTTCTTCTCTTCCTCCTCATGAGCCTCCTTCTTCTCTGTATACATATCTAAAGAATACTCGTAAGGAGAATAAATGCAAAGTAGTTGAATGCTAGGTAGCTTGGGAGTGAGGTTACCAGCAGTTAGTTGGAGGATCATAAAAGACTTAATTTTGAAAGTGGTGCTTGAGCTGTATCTTGGAGGAAGGGCTGAATTCCATGGTGTGGTGAAGGTAAGATGCATTCCACATGTCAGAGATAGACAGTACAAAGCCAGAGAAACAGAGGATGGAGAATTGTAGGCGAGAAACAGAATGTCCAGTTTGATTTTATTGCAGAGTGCAGAAAAGTGAGTTCATTCATTTATACAGTGAATCTCAGGAGACAGATTGGGATGAGGTTCTGAAGGACTTTACAAGCTACATAGAAGAGTTTCTATTTTTTTCCTATAAGAAATAGGGAGTTACTGGAGATTGCTGGGTGATCAGGTCTGCTGTTAAGAAAAGTCAATTTTGGGGCAGCCAGGTGGCGCAGTGAGTAGAGAGCCCGCCCTGGAGTCAGGAGGACCTGAGTTCAAATTCAGCCTCAGACACTTGACACATGTACTAGCTGTATGACTTTGGGCAAGTCACTTAACACAATTGTCGTGCCAAAAAACCAATAAAAGTCAATTTGGCAGCAGTGTAGCGAGAAACAAAATAAGAGGCTGTTGCAATAGCCAAGGTAAGAGGTGATGAGGACCTGAAATGAGATGGTGGCTGTGTGAGTAGAGAGAACATTGGTCAGCTATGAGAGCTGTTGTGGAGAGAGCAATTGATTCAATATTTGGGGATTAGTGAGAAGGAGTAGTTAATATTACCAAGGTTATGAACCTAGGAAACTGGAATAATGGTTCTGCTTTCATCAAAAATAAGGAAGTTTGGAAAAGGGGTTGAGTTTTGTGGGGAAGAGAGCGAGTTCTGCTTTGTATATGTTGAATTGTAGGTGTCTCCAGGATGTTTGAAATGTCTCTAGGCATTTGGAAATGTGGGAAGCTCAAAGTGGAGAATGGGGCTAGATATAAAGATCTGTGAGTCATCTTCATCAAGATTATAATTAAATCCAGGGAAGCTAATGATACAATTAAGAGAAAAAGAGAGCGTAGAGGGAAAAAAAAAGAATCCAGACCAAACTTTGAGGAACATGCACAGTTACTATCTTGAAATGGATGACAAACCAACAAAGGCGACGTAGGAGTGTATAGACAAGAGTACAACCGAAAGAGAGTACTATCATGAAAACTTAGAAAGGAGAGAGTATACAAGAAGAGAGAGTGGTCATCAATGTCAAATGGAGCAAATGAATGAAGGATGAAGGAGAGACTGAGAAAAAAAATCATCTGACTCAACAGTTGAAGATATCATTGATAACTTTAGAGTGGGTGATTTCAGTTGAATTAGCAAGTCAGAATCCAGATTGCAAAGGGTTCGACAGTAAGAAAAGAAATGGAGGCCGTGAGTATGGGAAGTTTTCCAATAATTTGGCTAAGAAAGGGAGACATAGAAAAATGAAATTATTTTAAAAAATGAAAAAGGGAGAAAAGATATGAGTGTGATTTGAGGGAGTGGTAGGATCTAGCAAAGGTTTTAAAGTTTTCCCTCATGCAGTTCATCAACTTTTCCCCCAAATTAATGGTAAAAATTCACCACCATCACTCCACTGCTACCACCAGCATTTTCTCTCAATTCATTCCGGGCAAAAGTGGACTTACACAGCTTAGAATATGAACATTTTGATTTTCCTTCATATTCTTGTTGTTTCTGTCAGTGATCTCTCCAAAACAGGGGAAAGATGTTACCTATTTAGACCTCTATTGCCTAGGGTTTTAACACAGTTCCATAAGCAGGTGGGTACCTAATTAATGCTATTTAATGATAATGATGCAGATTAAAATCACTGTCTTCCTCCCTTTTTTCTGTACAACTGTTTGCTATCACAACTGCCAATTTAATTCACATACTGAAGCAAAAGATAGTTCACTCTTATAAATTCCCATTAAAAACCTTATCTAAGGTCCTGAGGACTGACTTAGTGGGAACAAGGGTATTAGGGGCAGAAGTTAATGAAAGAAAGTTTTCTATTTGCTTTTTACCCTTCCCGGCAATTGTATTTCCATAATTCTTTTATGTTCCTCTTCCCTCCTCCACTTCTCTTTCCTTTCCTGTTTTATTTTTTTCTCCCCCTATCTCTCCCATCTGGGCTTTGCTTTTCAACACCCACCATTTTACACAAGGAGCAGAATTGAGGCAGGGTACTCAGATTTCCTGCTTTCTATTCCTAACAATGCAAACAAACCCCTCCAATACCAAATCTGAAATCTGAAATCTGTTGGCAAGCAGCTTCCATGGCACTGAATGGAAAAAAAAAGCTTTTTTCCCCACCTCCCACTACCCCCTCCTTTACCACCCTCCAAATCCCTTTATTTTTCTCCCTTTCTTTTTGTGTTTCCCTAGATCTCTGGTTCTCTCTTTTTGTGGAAATGCTTTCATTTGTTTGCAAAGTACAACTGCTGAAATTTATAGACTGCACCTCTCAGGGTGTAAACCCGGACTCTCTCTGTTATTAAGCTGACAGGCATTTAGCCAATTACCCCATCCTAGCCTCAGCTGTATTTATGGTGAAAGAAACACACAGTTGTATAGCATTTTCTGTGTAGTCAAATGACGTATCTGTTGTATAATGTGGAATTTTTTTGTAGTATGTTTGAAGTAGCTTGAGAAGTTCAAAAGGAAAAAAGAAACAACGGCAAGGTTTTGAAATAAGAAAAAAATCAGGAAGAGATAGAAATGGGTATGGCAGAGCTTCAGTGACTAAGCCCTGCATCATCTATTAATGAAACTTAAAAACAATCCCAAGAGGGCCACATCTAAATGGACCCAGAAAAAGAACATCTATAGATAACAACATAATCATGGGATTTATTAAAATGTAATGATACAGGAAGTCTTGCCCCTGTCCAACAAAACATTTAACATGTCCCTGTGGATGCCCAGGAAAATGAAACCTTGGTCTTCTGTTTTAGCCACAAAGATTACGGTTATTGTCATAGAATGGTTCTGTAAATATGGAATAAACCATGCTAGGCCTGAGAGTCTATACCAAAGTAATTTCTCATCTTCATGTTTCATCTAGACAACCCTTCAAAGTCTGAGGCAAGTTTGTCTGAGTGGAGGGAGGAGGGGAAAAACAAGGCTTTTGGTTCACATGTTCATATGATTTTTTTTGGTGCTAAAAGATACTTACAAGGCCATTTAATAGTGGGATCATAGATCTAGGTTTGGAAGAGACTTCAGAAGCCATCAGATCTAGTCCCCTCAGGAAATTGGGAGTCAATGAAGTTAAGTGACTTGCTCAGGACCACAAATGTAATCAGCAGCATAGGTGTGGATTGAACCTAGGTCTTCTGTTTCCAAGGTCAAGTGTCTTTTGGGAAGCAATTGGAGGCCACATTAACAATTGATATCTGCCTTGACCTGCTTCTGAAGAAGCAGCCTTACTCCAGGACCTAATGGGATCTGGTTAGATCCAAAGACTCAATTTCAAAGGAGAGGATGGATAGATATGTGGGATGGGGAGGGGAGGGTATATTTTATTGTATGAGAATGAGTTACAGAGAGTTCATGAGGACCAGGTCATCTCTGATCCTAGGCACCTAAAATAAAAATTGGGTATGTTCTAAAGCTCCATATGCATGTGGTTTGCTATTCAATAGAACAGGAATCAGAGGGTCAAAGAGACCCTTGGCCGTGTGACCTGAATTTCTGTATGGCAAACGGGGAGGCGAAGGTGCATGCAGGACACAACCCATCTGTGGAGTGTACTTTGGGCTGTTCCCTATGTATAAGTCGTATAAGTTCCCTATACTAGTTTCTTCTATTAGAAACTTAGCTGGTACTAAGCCAAATCCAAGAGTTTTAGCGGCAAATGGAATAGCTCAAGGATTGCAGTAAATAACTTTAGTTTAAGGCATTAAACTCACTGTCAATCACTAGCAAGGAGTTTTTGTTCTATGTGGTCATTGGAATGTGGACTGTGCTAGCTACAGAAGGCATTGGGGGGAGACCACTACTGCAGAATGAAAATTTAAGTAACAGGACAAGGCAGTGCATGATTATGTATCAGATATGGGGTTAAGATAGCAAGTGCAATAAGAGCTTAGACTATATATTAGAATACTAATTGATATTTATGTAGCACATTAAAGTTTGTAAATCACTATGCATACATTATCCCATTTGAACCTCAGAACAGCATTATGTGTTAGGTACTGTGGGTATTATTCTCCCAATATTAATGCATGTCAAAACTGAGGCTGGGCAGTTGTGATTTACCCAATGCTACATATAGTCTTTAAGTCTAATGTTGTATGTATTTAAGATCATTGTGTGCTGGTCTTGGTGTAGGCAATGGAGAGTATCAATTCTGGAGTCAGAAGACCAGGGTTTAAATGTTGCTTCTGACACTTGCTACCTGTATCCCCTTGAAGGATCATTTAACCTCCTTGGACCTCAGCATCCTCATATGCAAATAAGATGATTGAATTAATTTACCTATGATGTCTCTTCCATCTCTAAATCTTTTGTTGTTCTGTCATTTCAGTCATGTCTGACTCTTCATGACCCCATTTGGAGTTTTTTTGGGAAAGATACAGGAGTGGTTTGCCATTTCCTTCTCCAGCTGATTATACAGATGAGGAAACCGATGCAACCAGGGATAAGTGACTTGCCCAGGGTCACATTTGTGTTTGTCCTTCATTCTTGAAGAGGACCATGTCATCAGGGAAATGATGACACGACTTGGGGTTGACTTTGCTTTAAGTGAGGGAGGGCTGTACAAGGTCACCAGCCTCATTTTCTCCTCTAGAGCCATTGGGTCCAGTGACCAGATATTCATCAGCATACCTGGAAATGGCCCGGGTTGCGATGGGAGACCCTGATGCTTTCAGGCTAAGGTCTTTTCAGGTTTTCACTTGGTGTGAGGTAATGCTCATTCAGTGGATAGGCCTCTTTAAGAAGTGAGTCAAGGGATGGCCCCTTTAATAAAAAAAATTAAACTGGGAGAGGAAGACCCTCAGGGTTGCTGGCCAAAAGAAAAACAGTTACTTTTTACATTCAGTCTGAGCCAGGAGGGCCCAAAAATAGCCATTAAGTGGTGCTTTGGCAGAGGCCTATTGTCTAATCTATGAGCTCCAGAGCGAATTGGGTTTAAGGTTTGGTCTTAGAGAAAGAAATCTAGCCAGTAAATCCCAAGTTAACCAGGAAGCTGTGGGCCATCAAAATTTACTTTCCTTTGGAGAGAAGGAGAGGGGCAGGAAAGGAGAGAGACAAAGGGAGAGAGTGAGAGGACAAGCTGAATTACTTAACTGTCTGGATTCCCATTCAGGATCACACAGCTAGTAAGTGACCAAGGCCAGATTTGAACTCAAGTCTGACTCCAGGCCCTTGTTCTGTCCACTGTGCCACCTAGCTGCCCATCTCTAAATCTGTGATCCTATGAACTAGGTTATTTTATTTCCAATGGTTAGCACAGTGGGTTTTTGCACCTACTAAGTGCTTAGTCAATGCTGTTGATGGAGAGATGACAATACTTTAGATATAGGAGGAAAATTAGGTCTCCTTACATTTCCTTGAACACGGTATTATTCCAGTTCTCCTCACCATCCTCTTTGCCTTCCTCAGAAAATGCCCACTGACTTACCAAAATCTCTTCCAAAGCATGATGAACAAAAGTGGGCACCATAAGCCAGAAGTGGCACGATAAGGGCAAAGTATGGCAGTTTTTGGATGCTACCAGGCCTAATATCACGTCTGCGTTTTGGCTACCTTGCTGCAATGTTGATTTGAATTGAGTTTGCTTACTATTAAATAATTCTATTAAATAGGTCTTTTTCATATAAACTATATTCTGGTTACGTTGTCTTTGATGCAAACACTATCGATGATTTTAATATGTACAAGAATATATATTCATCCTTATTAGAGTCTTGATGGTTCTGGATCTCTATTGAAGATATTTGGGATTTCAGTCTTCGCATAAAATTAATCATAGCTTGGTAACACATTTTAGTTTGTAAAGCACATTCCTCACAATAAATCTGCAAGGTAAGTATTGCTTTCCTCACTCCTCAAAACAACCCTGTGATGTAGGTAGGTCACGTCACCCAACATATGAGCTATCTTTCTTAGATTCATGTTACCCATACATTTTGTTAGCCTGCCATCTATGCCTTCATCCCAGTAATGGTGATGATGATGATGATGATAACATCTATGTACTCCTTTAAGATTTGCAACAGACGTTAGATGTCAACTCATTTCATCCTTACAACAACCCTAGGAGGTAGAGACTGTTGTTCTCCGCCTTTTACATATGGGAAAACTGAGACAGAAAAGTTAAGTGACTTGACCAGAGTCACACAGTTGGCCAGTGCCTGAAGCAGGATTTGAATTTGTTCTTCCTGCCTCTACATCCTATATTCTATCCATTGTGTTGCTTTAGCTGCCTCATAATAAAAATGTTGAATCGAAGCTATCCAAGGACAAATAACTGGGACACTCCACTAGGGATTTCCATCCAGATGGAAAACATTTTCTTCAGCATTCAACACATTCCATATCTATTGAATCACACTATCATCCAGGCCATATCTTTCCCTATATTTCACAAAGATATTGGGAGAGACTAATGAATGCCTTATTGCAGTCCAGCTAGTTTTGCCTGCCACGTTACCCTGATTTGATATATCTATCCAATCCATTACGGTGGAAGGGAAACAGGCTTTTAATCAATATCAATAAAGTATTTATTTAGCAACTACTATGTGCCAGGCATTGTGCTCGATGCTGAGGATATAAATTCAAAGAATGAAACAATCCCTACTCCCAATTAACTTATATTCCAGTTGGAGAAACAACAAGTGCATATAAACATATGTACCACAAACATAACATGAAGAAATTCAAATCTATACAAAGTAGTTCAACACAAGATAGTTTGTGAGGATGGACACTAGTACTTGGGTGGACCAGGACCTGTTTTCCAAATCCTGGCTCTGCCTCTTAATAGTGTGCCCCTGGGACAAGTCATTTCATCTGTTAGACTTTTTCCTGATTTGTAAAATGTAGCGGTTGATGAGGTGGTCTGTGAAGCCCCTTCCACCTCTCTTAAGTATGAGCTTTGTCAAAAAAAAGGAAATAATGTTATTCTGGCATGATGTGGTCTTAATGACTCCATTCTGACTTTTAGAGATTACATATTCCTTTGCTTTTGTGTTGTTGTTCAGTTCTTTCAGGTATGTCTGACTCTTTGATCCTATTTTGAGTTTTCTGGGCAAAAATGCTGGAGTGGTTTGCCATTTCCTTCTCCAGTTCATTTTACAGATGAAGAAAGTAAGGCAAGCAGGGTTAGGTGACTTACCCAGGGTCACACTGCTAGTACATGTCGGAGGATGGATTTTAATTCCTGACTCCAGGAGCAGTGCTCTATCTACTGGGCCACTTAGCTGTCCCCTTCCTTTTTCTTGAGGCTCACAGATTGTCTCCAGTAATCTCTAACAAAATTTTACCAGGAATCAGCAGTAATATCGTTAGCCTCTAATTTGAGATTCTCATCTTCTTTTTGAAATCATAATATTTTTCTGTCTCTGGTTGTAATGGTAATGTAAATTTGAAGATCTTTCCCATCCATTAGTAGGCCCATGTGACCTGCTTATATCACAGGAAGCCTAAGTTACATGTGATAGGAAGAGCTTACTGAAAAAGTAGAAGGGTAGAGCAGGAAATGCTCAGAGCGAGTTAGAACAGTGGGAAGAGGACACAGGCAAGGAGGGAGCCAGGATTTGTGAGTGTTTGTGGGAAGGCCCCAGCAGGGAGGAAGGTTATGGGATGGAGTCGTTCTCTACTGTGATAATCTTCTTTGCTGCTACGATGGATTGGACTTACTGGTTTTGGGATTTGATCCTCTGGTGTCTGAATAAATGTTTTACTTCTTCTACCTTCTATATGGAGAGTCTCTTATATTTTGTGATACAGAACTACACAGGCACATTCACAATTATCTTCAACGTTGTGATTATTGTCTTGCTGATACACCAGTCTAGTGGCACATCTTTTGATCTGCTCCATTGGTAAATGATCACTTACAATGGTTTAGCAAGTAGAGCCACAAATTATTTTCAATACCCTAAAATGTAATTTATTCAGGCCAGAAGACTTGAACATCAGGAACTCGTATCCAATGGTTCCTTTATCTTCTTCACAATTTCTAATACAGTCGTGGGCATGTGTAGATAATCAATAAATATTGTATAGGGATTATAATCCTCCCTGTTATCCATCTCATTGAAGGTATGAGAATAAAGGCAAGGAGGGGAGGGAATTGTGCATCAAAATTACCAGGAGAGTAGACAAGAGTAGGTTAGTAAAAATCCTAGGCCAGTGAAATTGTTGAAGATACCTGGCTTCTTTGCTACTACATTTTGAAGATAGTTTCAGTCATAATTTATTCAATAAAACCTTTGTGACTCAGACATACTTAGTTTTACCACTAGGTCAGAGTGCACAGTCTGTTCCCATGGTCAGTCAATTTGGCCTTGGAAAATTCTTCTCTCTGTCATTCATTAGGGAAGTTTCTTTCACAGAGATAATATTTCCAGAAGTAATGAATATATCTCCTTTCCTATCAATAAAGCTGTGATTTACAGTATTTAATCTAGTTGAAAGGCAAGAAAAATGAAAGTATGCATACAGGAAAAATGATTCTATAATAAAAATGGCATACACCCCAAATTCTTCCTAATATGTATAGTATTAACCTGGCACATAGCTTTATTTGCTGCACACAGCAGCCATCAATCAGGGTAATGGAGAGGCAAAGGCTTCCCTAGTTTCTTGATCAGTGTCTGAGTGTCTGACCCACTAGGATACATGATTTTTACAGGACAAATAGCATGAAAATCATGGCATAATTCCTTCCTATTTGTCTCATTTAGTGGCATGGCTCCACTTTCCTGGTCCTACCTTGCCCAGATCTATTATATCCCATCTGTGTCTTGGTACCTAACCCTGCATTCGGCTTTTTGCATAATATTCAAACCAAATTTATTGCAAAAATATTATTAATTTTGTTCCCATTTCTGTAGGATTCTAAGGAAGCAACACCTTACTATCATTTTGTGTTTTCCTTCTTGCTACAGAGAAGAGAAGCTTTTCTCTAGCTTCTTCAGTGATGTTTTTTTTTCTGGCTGTAGATAACCTAATAACAGGTGTACCCTGCACAAACATATAGTCCTATTTACATGCACTGGGGAAGCTTGTACCACTAAGAATTATAGGATTATAGAATCACAGAGTTGGAAGGGATTTTAGGCGTCACCTAATCCATTCCTCTACCCCGTACACATTAATCCCCTCTACAATATATGCCACCAAATTCTTCCTTATGCATATATATGTATACATATATATATATATGTATGTATATATATACATATTCATCTATAATCTATCTTTGCTTGTAGCACCCAGAGCTCCATCATGAGGCGTTAGACAATAGCATTCCCTCTTTCCTGAGTGCTACTCCTCACCAGCATCCAGTGCATTTGTACTCTCCCTACAGACTTTTCAAATAACTACTTATCACACCCCGAATTCCTCTGATAGTAGCACTGGAGAGATGGCATGGTATAATAAATAGAGTCAGCTCAGAGTGAGAAAGATCTGGGTTCCCATACCACTGGTGATGTTAGGGTGTCACTTGGTCACAATTCACAAGCCATTGAGCTCTTTAAGTCTGTTTCCTCATCTGTAAAATTGGGATAATCATACCTGTTGTACCAATCTCACAGAGCATTTGTAAGCACAAACAACATAACCTATGTAAAAGAATTGGCCAATTTTTAAGTGGGATGTAATTGCTAATTATTATTAAATCTCAAAGCCGCCTATTTTAGATTATCTGCCAGAGACAACTTGATGAGTAGAATAGTTGACCCCGTTGAAGAGAAGAAAGGGTTTGTCATCAAAGCTGTTTGTTAAGGAGAGAAAATAAATATATTTAAAATGATTGAATCACATCTCAATATAGTCACCTGTTTTAAATACCTGGTTCTTTTTATCTGTTCAGTTTCTGGAACAGGAAATTTGGCTTATTTATTTGATATTATCTGTATTAATCAGTTTTTATTTTAAAAAACTCCACATGGATGTATCAGTGTTTTTCTCCTTAAAAGGAAAATGAAAAAAAATGCAAATGACAAATGTTAGAGGGGATGTGGAAAAATTGGGACATGAATGCACTGTTGGTGGAATTGTGAACTCCTCCAGCCATTCTCGAGAATAATTTGGGCTATGACCAAAAGGCCATCAAACTGTGCGTACCTTCTGACCCAGCAATACCAGTACTAGGCTGTATACCAAAGGGATCAAAGAAAAGGAAAAAAGAATTTGTATTCCATTTGTATAGAATATCTATAGTAGCTCTTTTTGTGGTGGCAAAGAATTGGAGAATGCCTGAACAGGTTATGGTATACAATCATGCTGAAATAGTGCTGCGCTGTAAGAAATGGCAAGCAGGAGGGCTTCAGAAAAACCTAAGAAGACATATCAACTCATGCAAAGTGAAGTTAGTAGAACCAAGAGAACACTGTACACAGCAAGTGCAGTTTTGTAAGGATGATCAATTATGAAAGACTTAGGTACTCTGATCAACGCAATGATCCAAGACAATTCCAGAAGACCCATGATGAAAAAATGTCATTTACCTCCAAAAAAATAATTGATGGACTCTGAATGTAGATTGAAGTGTACTACTTTTGACTCTCTTTATCTTTATTTTGTTTTCTTTTGTTTTTGTTTTCTTTCGTAGCGTGGCTAATATGGAAATGTTTTGCATGATGTCATGTACGTAATTTTAGTCAAATTGCTTGCCTTCTCAAGGAAGGTAAAGGGATAGGAGGGAGGCAGAGAATTTGGAACTAAATTTTTTAAATGATCGTTAATTTTTTACATGTAATTGAAAATTATTTAACGAGATAAGTAAATATGTTTTTAAAAATTACTATAAGCAGTAATAGAGACGTTTGGTATGAATTCCCTCCACTTCCAATGCATCCATTGTGTTTTATTCAGTCAAATGATATTCTTCATAGGATTCACTTCAATTCTAAACACTTATTAAGCACCTTCAGTGTATAGAACATTGTGCTAGGTGAATAAAAAGATAGGATAAGAAACAGGCCTCAGAGAATTTAAAATCTAATAGGGGACTAAGTCATATGCACAATTAACTGTAATAGTGTTACACCACATGTAATGCAATTTTGAATGAAATGACTACATGAGATATAAAATAGAAAGGGGATGAAAGATTCAGAATGGAGAGCTCACTTTTAGCTGGACAGAACAGAGAAAGCTTCAAGTTACCGATTGTCTTTAACTTGGCCCTTGGTATAGAGAAGGGTATAGCCAGGTATAGAGAAACATCTGCAAGGAAAAATGGCATCAGGAAGCAGCTGGCAGCCTGGTGGGCTACAGAGCATATAGGGAGTTGACCAACACCTTTGGTTCACTGCCCCAACATACATGCTTACTGAAAGATTTGGCTGGATGACATGAAGTAGAGTATGAAATAAGGCTCCAGAGGCAGAATGGAGCAATATTATGGAAAGGATTGAAAGTCAGGCCTAGGATTTTGTATACTATCATGCAAGAAGTGTGGAGCTACTGGAAGTCTCTTATAACAGAGAAATTATATCATTAGGCCTATACATTAGGAAGATTATTTTGGCAATGCAGAGTTTTTGAAAATTGGATTTGGGTTTTGGAATATGAAAATTTGCTATGAAAGATGGATTAGGGAGGACAGTTACTGAAAACAAAGAAAGACTTTTAGGAGACTTTTATAACAAATGATTCGAGTGATAGGTAGTAAATAACTGAACCAGCGGTATGGCAGTCATAGAGCAAAGGGAGAGACACATGTGAGAAACAGGGCTGAGGAAGAGTTGACAGAAATTTGCACCTGATTGGATATGAGAAGGTGAGTGAAAGAGAAGAGCTAAAATTGATGTGAAGCCTTCAACTTTGGTAACTGCAAAGGTGGTGGGATCGATACAACTGAGAAAGTTAAGAGATGGTAGACTTTGGGAGGAAGAAAATGGATTCCACTTTGGAGACTGTTTGAGACACTATGGAAACATTTACATGTAGAGGTCCAGCAGACAGCTGGGAATACAGATCAGAATGGGGATATAGATTTTAATGTTATTTGCAAAAAGGTCATGATTGATGAAATTGGGTGAAATTGTTAAGGGGAGATTATATAGAAAGGAGAGAAGAAGGTTGAGGACACAATCCTGAAGGACTCTCAGACTTGAGAGATAAGAGGAAGCAGAATCCATGAAGACAAACTAAGGAACAGTTGTCAAAGATGTGTTGAATGAATAGATAAGCATCACAGAAGCCAAGGGGACAGAGTATCAAGGAGTGAGCTTGGGAATGTCATAAAATTCCATTGTTAAGGATTAAGAAAGATAAATTTGTGAAAAGACTTCTGGTAATTAGGAGGTCTGTGGTGACCTTAAAGAAAGCTGTTTTAGGACAGTGAGGAAATTCAGATTCCAAGGAGTGGAGAATTTTATGTATGATGAGAAATCAAGGTACTATGTATAGACTCCTTTTTTTAAGAAGCTTGTTAGTGAAAGGGAAGAGGCAGATGGAAACCTGGCTTTTGAGGATTGGATCAAAGGAAAGGTTTTGTCGTTTGTTTTGTTTTAAAAGCAATAATTAGGACTCAAGTTTCCATGGTAGTGGGGAAAAACCAGAACTGATCTCTGCTTCCTCTCTATCCTCTCTCCCGTTTTGGACTAGGCTTTCTCATTATCTCCTTTTCTTCCCTCCATTTCTATTTCCATACTTAGAGAAGAGGATGAGTGTGGAGGAGGAGGGACAAAAGAAGACAATGTTAGACAGCTAGGTGTCAAGAAGACTCATCTTCATGAGTTTAAATCTGGCCTCAGACACTTACTAGCTGTGTGATCCTGGGCAAGTCACTCAACCCCGTTTTCCTCAGTTTGCTCATCTGTAAAATGAGCTAGAGAAGGAAATGGCAAACTACTCCAGTGACTTTGCCACAAAATCCCAAATGGGGTCACGAAGAGTCTGACACGACTGAAACAACTGAACAACAACAGGGCTGAGTAATATTTTGGATGGATAGGCTATATTTAGTAAGATGAAATTAAAGCTCTTCCTCAAAGAACAGGAAGCCATTATCCCTTGAATGACCTCAATGCCTGTATGTGATTTAATATTTATTCAACACCAACAATATACAGAATAAACAGTAACCAACAATAAACAGAAGTTAATCTAAGGGTATTCCAAGCACCTCAAATGTACTATTTAATCAGTCCTCACAAGAACACTGTGAATTTGGGAAAGAAAGGCAAATACATTATCCCATTTTATAGATGGGAAAACTAAGTTTGGAACTGAGTTGATTTTTGCAAGGTCATTGAGTAAATATGTCACAGAGGCCTGAAAAGGACTCATTTTCATAAACAGTTCAGCCCTTGCTCCTAAAACCCCTCCTGCTTTCAATGACCAGTTCTTCTGTCTGAGTCTGTCTGTCTGTCTCTCCTTCTCTTTGTCTTATCATCGGTTTCTACCCCCCATACTTTGTCCCATTTATTTCCTTTTTTTTCTTTTTTCCCCTTTTTCTTCTGGTCCTTTTTTTCTTTTTTTTCCTTGCCTTTTATCTCGTTTCTTCATTCCCTTCGGACCATTCTGTGGCCAATTCTCTCCCTACTCTTTCAGTTCCTATTACATTTCAACTCCTTCTCCTGGAAAAAGTCACTGCATAGAAGGAAGGCAGCAGTCAGCGTTGGGTGCCTTTCTTCTAGGCCTCAGCAGCATAGCTCAGCGCAGGCTCTCACCTCTCCTCATTGAGGAGACCAACAGCTTCTGTGTTGAATCACTGCTTTGTATTCAGTCAGGGGCTGTGGAGTATTCCCAGTGTATTTATTTTCTGTTCCTGAGCTGAATGCCTGGTGTTTCTTTGTCCTGATGCCTTCTGTGAAGGAGGTTGGGAGGTGGGGGGAGGAGGGAAATGAGAGGAGGAGAAGGAGGAGGGGCCCGGCTCTAATAAAGCTTTCTCTTATTCCCAGGAGTGAGTGCCTTAAAGTTGCTTCACTCAGATTTCCCCTCTCTGCTACCCTTGGATCTAGGCCCCAGAGAGAACAAGTTTGTTAATGGGGTGTTTAAGGAAAGAGAGAGGTGTCAGTTGTATGTAAGCTCTTCTAGCAACTTGGCTTGCTTGGGAACACAGGACTTAGAACTTGTAGCTAGAAAGAGAAGCTGTTTCTTTCTCTAGAGGAACCCCTGATCCCTTGTAACACATTGTTTTGAGGGGTATCGCACCTTTTCTATGTTGCTCTTGAATCTTGATGTTACATATGCAATGATTATATATTATGTTTAAGGTATAATACAAAAGATAATTATTTGGGTATATATGCTAATATTATCTGTGATATATGGCAACTATATATAATAATCACCTGAAAATAATCCCATTTAGAAAATATTTTGATTCGGAAGGA
This sequence comes from Phalanger gymnotis, assembly GCA_028646595.1. Lineage (NCBI taxonomy): Eukaryota > Metazoa > Chordata > Mammalia > Diprotodontia > Phalangeridae > Phalanger > Phalanger gymnotis. Next base: position 532,892,181 of record CM053622.1, on the reverse strand, counting down.
AGGGGATATCTCATCAAATCCATCTTTTTATTATTATTTTTTAATTCCTCTAGTGCAGGAGGCAATAGTGAGCTTTCCTATAAAATCATGCAATCTGACTAAGTTTGATTGGTGGTTGAAAACAAGTGCCTAGTGTTTATGGAACGATAACCTTGGCACTACAGGATAAGTGATAAAGGAAGTAGGTGATATGAAGTCCAGGCCTTAGAAAGCTTCCCATCAAGCCATACATTTCAAAACATTTATTATATAAATATACATACCAGGTACTATGGAAGATATAGGCAGGTAGGCTAGAATGTGGGCCTGAAGTCAGGAAGACTCATCTTCTTGAGTTAAAATCTGCCTTCAGATACTTACTAGCTGTGTGATCCTGGGCAAATCACTTAACCCTGTTTGCCTCAGTTTCCTCATCTGTAAAAGAGTTGGAGAAGGAAATGGCACACTGCTCCAGTATCTTTGCCAAGAAATCCCAATTGGGATCACAAAGAATCAGGCATGACTGAAACAACTGAACAACCACAATATGGAAGATACATTTAAAAAAAACGCACAAGGCAGAGTTGTTGCCCTCAAGGTACTTAGAATGGACTTAAGTTTAAATTCTGGACTCTACATTTAGAAATTCTGTAACCCCAGGCTGGTTTCTTCACCTCTATGAATCTTGGTTTCATTATCCATAAGACAAAACAGATATTTGTTCTGTATACTTCATATAAGTATGCATTATTATTACCTGAATATTCCAATGGGTCAATCAATCCTGGATTTCCTTCTAATTGCAGTTTTCTTCTAGTTGCAGGTCGCAATCTATCCATGTTACCATATACTGTAGGACACTGGTAATGTCTTCCCATACTTTTGCTCTTTGGTGTTCACCCAGTTTTCGAGGGGCTTTCCCTTTCCTCAATTTCTCTTGACACCTGAAGGCTACCAGTGCAGCTCACAGGCTGTCCGTCATGATTATTTCTTGCCTTGCCATGTCACCAGCCTGTCTTTTTCTTTTTTTGGAGATTATATTTCTCTGGTGACATCTTTTACACAGCTTCTCCTGCATAATTCCTCATTTGTAATGCTTTGTGGCATGTACACACCTACCATGAGCTTTTCTACTGCCCTTTGGGTGATCCTCAACTTCATTTCTTCAGAGACCGTAGTTGTGCTCCATGACTCGCAGCCATATATAGTATCACTGGAAGAATATTAGTATTTTTTTACAACAAGATTTTGTTTTAAATGGAAGCTTGGTGTCGTTAAAATAACTTTGCAATGCCTCCCAGGTAGTCCAGACCAATTTCCTCCTCCTTTTTTTAAAAATAGAGTCTAGTGGAGAAGCTAATATGAAAAGATAGCTAAAAATTCAAGAGCAAAAATGTATTTCATTTCATTAAAGGCAAAATGTAAAAAGACTATTTATTTGCTTTTCCAGGCTATTTATTTCATAAAATGGGAAAGCCCTGCACCAATTTATAGTCTTTGAGAACTGAGGGGCAGGGGGAAAGAGGGAAAAGTATTGAGTGGTTAAGTGACTTTAACATGGCCATACTGGTAGTATGGGTCAGAGGCAGACCCTGAGCGCACGATGCAGGTAGGGGGAGGCATGAGTGGGTTGTAATTAGCAGCATCAGAGAAAATACCATCATTGAGGAGGACACAGAACAATTTCAGGAATTTGGATCTTATTCAGCATATAATGGGTAATTGTTGATGGCTTTTAAGCATGGAAGTAAGTTGACCAAACTCTACTAGGAGTCCAGAGGTCATTAGTTCAAATCCTCCCTCAGATACTAACAAGCAAAATAAAACAAAATTCTAGTAATCTTTTATGTATTTTTTAAAATAAGTTTATTGTTTATTTGGTTTTGACATCTATTTTTAAAAATTTTGAGTTCCAAATCCCACATCCCCTCCAACATTTATCATTGTCCTTTTATTTCATGTTAGTCAATCTGATAGGTGTGAGTGGTACTTAGCAATTTTAATTTACATTTCTTTAAACAACAGTGATTTAGACGGAGCATTTTTTCATATGACTCTAGATAGCTTTTTTTTTTTCTCTGAAAACTGCCCGTTCATATCCTTTGATCATTTAATCATTTGGGGAATCTCTCATATTTTTATTTCAGTTCACCATATATTTGAGAAATTAGGCCTTTATTAAATTGTTAAATTTATAAAATTAAAATTATAAAAATGATTTTCCCAGTTTCCTGCTTTCCTTCTTTTCTTGGCCATACCAGTTGCAAAAACTTTTTAAATTTAATATCATAACAATTATCCATTTTACTTCCTATGATCCTCTCTAATTCTTATTTCATCATCCCTCCTATGTATGTGGATAATTGTGAGGTGTTGGTGGTGTAGATTCGGGTGGAGAAAAGTCAGATGCATATTTTACTGGTTAAGGTTTTAGAAAGAGTAGAGTAGAGAGAAAAGTAAGGACATTTATCACTATCCAAAAACAACTGAGAAACCAAGAAGAGGATCTGAAATTTGCTGAATATCCCAGCATCAACTCCCAGCAACTTCCTGAAAGTTACCCAACTTTCACTTAGGTAACATTTAAGAACAAATTAGAAAAATCTCTCATCATGCTGTTTTAATTTCAATGCCTAAAACAATTTCATTTCTCATTTTCAGTGTGACCAGTCCAAGGAAGCTCTAAAAGCTAATGAACTGTCAATGATAGACAGCTAATAATGTATTCTTTCTAAAGTGAATCATAGTCCAACTTTCAATGAACCTCAGAACAGAGGAATACCACAAATTCAAGACTATTAGGTAGTTAAGTAGAAAAGGGATGGTGAGGTCAGAGGAAGGAGAGATTACCTCCAACCAGGGTGATTTGGCAAAGATTCACAGAGAAGCAGTTCACATGTAAGGGGAATTTTAAAAGACAGGTAGGAATCCTCTAGACCAGGGGTGGGGAACCTGCGGCATCAAAGCCACGTGTGACCCTCTAGGTCCTCAAGTGTGGCCCTTTGACTGAATCTGAACTTCACAGAGCAAATCCCCTTAATAAAATAATTTGTTCTATAAAACTTGGACTGAGTTAAAGGTCTCACCCAAAAATCTAGAAGGCCATATATGGCCTCAAGGCTGTAGGTTCCCTACCCCTGCTCTATACAGAGCAGTGAGAAGGTAACATTTCAGGCAGAAAGAACAAATTGCATGAACAGAGGTTGAAACAAAGTGGTTTTGTTGGTGAATAGTATTAAATAACAGCAGAAAGGCAGATTGGGTCCAGATTTGAAAGGTCTTGAATGTCAATGTTGGTTGAACTACCTGTTCAAGATTTATGGGAGAATATGGACATGAGTGGGAAGGTATGGATCGGTTCTAATATGTTGCAATTGGAAAGAATACCCATATTGATGAGAATGAAGATCTATTTCAGTGTAAATGAAGGAATCTGGATTTTGTTCTATATAAAGTAGAAGAGTAACATAATCAAAGAAGTATAGAAACAGTAATTGTGACACTGCATGCATTGTGGATTGGGGCAGGGGTGTCAAGATACGATGAAATGATAAGAACATGAAACAATATAAGTAGAAAGGAGAGCTCAGGTGCCAGAAACATGTTGAAGGGAGATCTGACAGGACTTGGTGAGTGATGCAATAGAGAGACAGAGTGGTAGAGAAGAGCTGTGGATTAAGGTTCAAAATACCTTCATTCCAGTTCTTATTCTATCACTTACTAGCTGTGTGATAGTACACAACCCATTTCACCTTTCTGAGCCTCGTTGGAGAAAAAGAAATAATAGTTATTATTACATAAAAGATAGAGAAAGGAAGATAAAAATACTTTCTCCGCCTATCTTGTAAGTTTGTTTCAAGAACGCAACCACTGAGAATCCTTCTTCAATTTGGATTCTATGGTGGATAGTAAAATTTATTTGTAATATCATTCATGTCAATGACAGATGCTCTAACCTATCCAACACCTAGCTAGCACAGTGCCTGACACTTAACAGGCATTTAATAAATGCTTGTTGACCCTACCACTAAATAGATAGATAGCTAGATAGATAGATAGATAGAAAGGGAGATAGATGATAGATAGATGAATGGATGGATGGATATACACACACATACAATGGAAGCATATGTCCATACTATCCATCCATCCATCCATCCATCCATCCATCCATCCATCCATCCATCCATCTATCTATCTATGTATCTAGCTATATTTAGTAGTAGGGGATGTCACCAAAAATTGATTTATTAACTAAATTTTGGGTACCCCTTTTCCATGTCTTCTTATAAATCTTCGAGGGGGATTGTGCATAATATATTTGAGATCTTCTTTGAGTTCTTGAGATTGCATGACTACTGTTGGAGGACATGAGTACACTGCTTCTCATTTGTAAGATGTTTTAGCTTATTGATGGCCAGCATGTGCTTGTCTATTACCTTTTGAGTGATCCTCAACTTCAGTTCTTCACACTGTAGTATCCCTTAACTTGCTACCATAACCACGTCACTGGATGACTATTGGTGTTAGAACCAAGATATAACTTTGACTCAATAAGTCTGCAGCTATTAAAAGCACTGTGTGATTTCCTGCAGCCAAGGTCCATATTCATCATCTTGTTCAGTTCTGGGCCTAGTTCACTTTTCATTTGTAATTTATCTTCAAAATATATGTACTGATGGATGAACTCTATAATTTTGACATCCAACTGTTTATCATACTCCAAACCTGTGGTCTTCAAAATAGAGGCCATGACATGTGGAACAAATGACAGTACGATTCTAAGGCTGTATCATCAACCAAACAGAGGGTGGGAAGAAGAATTTGAATTCCATCTTCCCAATAGCCAGTAAGAAGGCTTTTCTTCAACACAATTACATCTATTCTTTACTCCATTATTCCCTAACATACTCCAACTCTACCCTTTCTCATTGCTTTGCAAGCTCCAAACCTTGACCTTTCTGTCCCAGTGGTCATAACCCCTCAGGGCACTTATGACCTTATATACATACACATATATACATACCTGCACACATATGTACATATATACACACATACAATGGAAGCATATGTCCATAGCCATCCATCCATCCATCCGTCTGTCTGTCTGTCTACTTATTTATCTATCTATCTATCTATCTATCTATCTATCTATCTATCTATCTATCTATCTATCTATCTAGCTAGCTAGCTAGCTAGCTATCTATATTTAGTGGTAGGGTATGTCACCAAAAGTTTAAGTGCCATTCATCTAGATATGTTCTTCATCTACTTTTTCTGACCAGGAGACCAAAGTATTTTGAAACATCCCATATCCCATTTAGGAGGCTTAGTAATGTTCCAGGGCTTCAGGCAGTCAGCACAAATGGCATCTGTAACAGAAGTGGCTGCCAGATTTCACCATCCACTGGGAATCCCTCTTCAGTTTGGTTTCTGTGCTGGACAACCTGCATTACAATGGTGACCAATCCCCCCCAAAATGTGAAATCATTTGATATGAATAACTAAAGTATAGAGGAACAAATGGATTTCTGTTACACCTTTCAAGCAATCTTGTATGGTTTTTGCACATAAGAGACATTTTGTTGGAGAAGAAATTTTTTAGGTGGCGCCTTGCTCTACCAAATTAATCCGTTTTTATACTCAACAAACAATAAACAGTGGAACTTTGTATTCTCTGCAATTTTAGTCAGATGTATGACTGTAAGGATCTAGTCTCCTGTAGAATATCATTTCTCAAAGCCTGTTTATTCCCTTCTAATACTTTAATTGAGGATGCCCAGAATGCATATGCAGAAAATAATAAAGAAAATGTTGTTTCAATGGGAAAGTAGTATATGGGTCAGTAGTTACCAGAATTCTCTGTTACCTTTTAAAAAAACGCAGTACTTCCCCCCTCCTTTACCATTGATATATTCCCTTATTTCAGAAAACTTAATAAATTATCCTTTTGTTGCCTCAAAAATTTATTTTACCCCAGTAAAGATCCCCTCTGTAAACACTTAGTTTAATCCATGTGCTTTTTTCTGTCTTTTTTTCCTTCAGGGACATTTCTACTTCTTTACATTATTTGCCCAAGACTGCATAGGTAGAGGCTGGATGTGATGGTTCTGTTATCCTTGATGGTGAAAAGTGTTTGTTAAAAATGCTTGAATCTTTTTTTTTGTATTTAAAAAATTTATTTATGGTTCTCTATCCTGTTTTATCTTTAATTGTCTATGGGATGACTTTGTTTAATCGGACTGTTTACCTATCCTTTTTTAAACTCCTTTTTCTCTCCATTGCTTTTTTCAAAATTATTTTGGAAGGGGATCATTCTCATAATCTTCTACCATGATATTTTAACAATGAATTTATATTTCAAATTGGTGTTCCCATTGACTGTCATTTTTGTCTGCTTGGCAAAGAGATTAAGTATGTATTTGATGAGGTGGTTTCTGGACTCTAATTGAGACTTTAATTGATTTACACCAGTTAAACTTCTTTAGAAATCCCTTAAAATCACATAATTAGGACATAGATATAGATGCAGATATAGGCAACCTACTAAAAGCAAGGTATTTGATGCTAACGTATGGGATGTAATTATGAGAGAGGAGATAAGGATAACTGCAAGGCATGGAGACTGGCAAATCAGATGATTGGTAATGCCTTCTGAGAACCCAGGAGCAAAAGTCAATATTGTGAGGTAATAAAAAGGGAAAAAATACCATGAATTTTGTTTTAGACCTAGAATCGTCTAGAACAAGAATTCTTAATGATAAAGGAAATAATTGTGTTAAATACAGTAATATATATATATATGTACACATATATTACATATACATATATATATATATTAAATTGTACATCCTAGGTTTAGAACATCTGTCTAGAATGAGAAGGTTGGCCTCTGATTCTATGTTAGAATTTAGGTAATATTGGCATATGCAAGTGGAAATATCCAGTTGGCATTTGGAAATATGTGAATGGTTCTCATACACTCTTAGAATTGACAAATCTCTGGAGCCAGAAAGGACTTCAGAAATCACCTAATTCAATGCCTTCATTTAAAGACAAGCTAATTGAGATGTAATGAGATGAAGTGAATTTCATCAGAAGCCACAGAGATGGAGTCTTGACTCCAGCCCTGATCTAATGCTTTTTTTCCGCGACATCATATTGCTTTCTTGAGTAGAGCAGACAAGGATGGACAAGTAAATTTCATATTCATTAGACTTAAATGGAGGAAACAAGAGAGGTACAAATTAAAAAAAATCACAAAAACACAGACTGGCCTTCAATTAATTTTGCTGCTGTGGAGTTATGCCAAAAAAGAAAAGGTTAAGTATTCAGGAAGATGAAAAAGATAAAAGGTGAAGAATATCTTTCTTCCAGAGTAAATATTGTAATCTGGGGCTATTTTTGTATACCTTTTGCTTATCCCAATATCTAGCCCACAGTAAACATGTAATAAATGATTGTTGATGCTGATTGCCTACAAGGGTGGTATAATTTACTTTCCTGTCTTCCCTGGAGGGGCAGCTCAGAGAAGGTGGAAATGCCAGTCATAACGTATCTTCCCCTCCACTCCTTTTTGAATGCAGCCATGTACTATGGGGAACTCTTGATGAGGAAATTCCCTCTACCAGTGTCTTTAAGACCTAGAAATAGAATGACTACGTCCATGCAATTTTATCATTTGCAGACCCTGGTTTACATTTTTACTGACTGTATAGGAATAGCCCTGGGATTTGTTAGGTAGTGGTGGACCTGAACAGTGATTCTCCTAGGAAGAAAGTGATTTTCATCTAATGAAAACACGAAAAGAGGTACAAAAGAACTATGCTGCCCTCCTGTCTTCATTTTTCACAATTAAGATTGGCAGGTAAAACAAAGAACCTTTCATTCCATCATCTTCTTAAAGGAGCAGGCGACCAATTGCAGCAAATGTCCCTTGTTAAAAACCAGTTAGGATGGGAGTCAAAGCTTGTCTCCCTCTTGCTTTCTCATTCCGTGGCCTATTTCCGGATTGTGTTTTCTTGTCAGCATTTTCTCTGATGGATCGATTCCTTCTCAGCTAGTCCCAGTGATTTTTAAGCAAAGAGAGAAACTTACTCTTTGCAGGTGAGAGATAATCAAATTGAATATTACACAGCCCCTGAAGTGCAGGCAGCTGATAACAAGAGCCAAACTCAATATCCTGACAGATGTTGTCTTGGATTGATTAATCTCTCCCCTTACTGTGGTGGAGCCATCCCCAGCATGGGCAGCAAAGATTCTTGGCACAGTTCCAAAAGGGTTTCCATGTAAAGCCGGGGTTGGCCCACAGGAACAGTACTATGTTAAGAGCTCCAAAGAATCTGCTATTTTAAAGAGAAAAAATGTAATAGTAGAAGGCCTTTCTCTGCTCTGAAATTGAACATAGTAAGATGCTAGGTTCTGGATACTTTTTAGTCTTGTGGATAAAAATGTCTTTTCTTCTGGTTTTCATTTAATGAAAATAAACTAAAATATGCTATAATAAAATAAAAATAATCCCCCCCAAAGTCTCCTATATATTTTGATAATGAATGGTGTATAAGTTTGTGTGGAGGAAGAAAAAAAATGTCAGTGCTGGTACCAGATAAGATTTTAGAGAGATGAGAGAAGAAAGAAGGGCGAAGGATGCATATGATTGTCCAAAACAATCATTTAAGCAATGAAGAAGCATTTATTAAACATCAGCTATGTACCAAGCACAGCAGTCTAGCTGGTTCAAGGCTGAGAAGGGAAAAATAAGTCCTTTGGCATGGATCTACTTTCAGAAATGTTTTGGGGGCGCTGGAGAAAAAAAAAAATCTTAAACCATAACTAAAGAGCAAATATCCAGGAACTTCCTTTACATCTCCCAGGTTCCATGGCATGTGTGAGTTTTTAAATCTAGAAGTAAAAACTCATTTGAATTGTAGCCCTGCTTCTTTCAGTTTATGGATGATTTTTATAGTGCCAGTGCAAGGAAATACTGGAAAGTCTTTGTCTTGTTGCTTTGAAAAAAATCTTTGAATTTCAGAGAAATATTTATTTCTGAGTTTTACTGCGTATTCTCGTCTCCGCCTGTGACCTCTTATCTTTCTTCCCTTTGCCCGCTTCTTTTTTGTTGGGTTCCTTGTTCTATCCTTCTTCGGAAGTCCAAGTTCCCTGAGTCTCTCATTTACATTCTATCCAACTCCCTATGTTAATTCTGCATCAGACAGCATTATAATGCAGTATGAACTATAAAGTACTGTTATTATTTATTATGAGGCTTTGAGTCTGCAGTTTACCTGAGGGAAGGTTCAAATGCCTCCATCCTGCTAGTTTGCAGTAATCATCTGTATACATAACTTGGGGGCATGGTGTCACCGATCTCTTAAACAAAAAATGAACCAAGGCATTCTGGGTAATGCATATTGCTTCGACTGCAAAAGCAAACAGCCACTCAGAAGAATTATATTATACAGGAGGAAACTCTGCACAGTTTCAGTGGCCCACTGACTTTAATGATTTGTACTCTAGGATTAAAGCACATTCAGCAACTTACCTCATAGTTTTGGTTTCCTTTGAACCAGGCACAATCAGGATTAGTTCTCAGAAAATTTGAGAAATAGATGAAATCAGTGCTCAGCATTGCCTCTATAGCTTTTCCCATCTTTGCAATATACCCCACTCCCGCTCCCACTCACATCCACTACTTCCCCATATTCATGTTGTCCTATCTCTCTGGTTAACCAAAAAAAAAATTACCTTAAAGTGTTAGGGACTTAATATGTGTTTCTCTTCTAGAAATATTCACATTTTTTAAGAAAAGGATTTGGTGTGGAAGATGGACTGAAGTGAGGAGAGTCTTTTTTTAATTTATTTTTTATTTTTAGTTTACAACACTCAGTTCCACAAGTTTTTGAGTTCCAAATTTTCTCCCCCTCTTTCTCCTCCCCTCTCTCCCCCAAGAAGGCATGTAATCCAATATAGGTTCTGCATATGCCTTTGCATTAAACTTATTTACACAATAATCAAATTGTAAAGAAGAATTATAATCAATGGAATGAATCATGAGAAAGAAGAAACAAAACCAAAAAAGAAGGAAAAAAAAGAGAGCAAATAGTTTGGCTCAATCTTCATTCAGACTCAGTAATTTTTTCTCTGCATTAGGATAGCTTTTTCCATCATGAGTGTTTTAGAGCTGTCTTAGAACCTTGTATTGCTGAGAAGAGCCAAGCCTATCAAAGTTAGTCATCACACATACCGTGTGTCTGTAATCATGTATAATGTTCTCACGATTCTGCTCCCTTCACTCAGCATCAGATCAGGTAAGTCTTTCCAGGTGAAGTGAGGAGAATCTTGAGGCATTGCAACAATCTAGGCCAGAAAGGTGGATTCACTTCCTCAGGCTCACGCAGCTAGCTCACAATGGACTTTTTCAACTAGAAGCCATATTCCCTGTCTCACCATCCAATATTCTTTCTTTTCCACCATGTGCCGTGATTGACACTCTCTGATTGTGCCCGTGGCTAGATGCATTTCAGAGTTGGCTTTGGATTTCAACAAATTCCTTCAAGTCATGTTTTAAATATTTTAGTAAAGCTGTCAGAGTTGACCGAGAACTAATAGGTTGTCAGTAAGTGGAGAGGATCTGGTCTTATATTTCTATATCTCCCCCAATGTCTTGCTATGTAACTATTAGTGGTTATCATCATCATCATTGTCATCATCATTATTTACTAGATGTTCTCTCTTTTTCTATATGTGTGAATGTATGCATGTATACACAAGTCGTGTGCATACATACATACACAGAGCATGTGCATATATGCAAACATATACACATAAAAACATGTGTTTGAGCTGTAAATTCATCATTTAGAGAAATTTTTATATTGGAACTTCACCAATGAACTTCTCAACATGACGACTCATCTGTGACTTACTTAGAGTAAAACCTGGGGCACTGAGACCAGGAAATGATTTGCACTGGGACACACAATAAATATATGTCAGATGCAGGCCTTGAACCCAGGTCTTTGTGACTTCAAGGTTAGCCATCTATGAACTACACCATGTTGCCTGCACTCTCAGTAAATGTGTTTCGAATAATAACAGTACCAGTACTAACAGCCAAGAGGTAAATGAACTGGAAGAGTTTTTGAGTTAAGAACCGGGGACAGGTATCTTATCCTAATGTACGATAATACAGGAAAGGCGAGGGGCAGTATTGATAGTGCAGGACAGAAAGAGCTGAGGATATTTCAGAGGGAAATGGAGATGCATCTGGCTTTTTCTACTATCAAATCTTATACCAGCCCAATTCTCACTGTGCTTGTTTCTAACCAGTGGTAACAGTCCCCAGATGAGCTATAAAATTCAACCTCCAAAAAATATAAATCCCAGCAAATGTAAGTTTGTGTGATAGTTCTGCGGTGTACAACAGGCAGGTTAAAATGAAGGAAGTGCTCTTAAAAGAGAATAATGTACTTCACTTCAATTGCAAACTTCAATCCAACCCCTTTCCCTACCTCCCACCTCACCCAACCTTCTCCATACCTCTAGATTTGATTTAATGCTACAGAAATGTGTATAGTACAGAAGAGCCAAAAGAACTGATTTACAAAAGCAATATCTCTCTACCCCAATGCTTCATTCTGAGATTAGCATGTGAATGCTTTCAGCCTTTTCTGAAACAAGCTGATCTTGGGCGCCATTTTGCAATGGCTGGCTCTGCCGTCTGCCTTGTCACCCTTCCTCTAGACTTCTGCAGCTTCTTGTCCTATAGCATAAAGCATCCTTGAGTATCTAAGGGATTGAGTGCCATAGTCTCCATGCCTAGAATTGTGCTCAATAGCTGTGGATGTCCCTCTGGGTATTTTGTCGTAACTGCTTCTATTGCTTAGGAGAAATCAGATAGGGATGTCCTGAGAACTACAAGCCAGATGAACCTATGTGATGTTTTGACAAAGCCTATGCCAACTCATAAAGGAAATATGTGGAAATTGGTTACTACAGAGGTGACTGCTCATGCATATCAGAATTTGTCAGTTAGTTCTATTCTGAACTCCACGTTCTCTTATTGCACCATATATTACATCATCTGCCTGCTTCTGCATTTTCTTTTTTTGCCCTTTCTTGTTCTTTTTATTTTTTTCCATTTCCTTTTATTATTCTTCCTAGTTATTGATTTATATAGTGTCTTTGGCAAGCATTGAGGTGATTTTTCAGAATTACAAACCACATGCTCTGTATTCCTGGGCAGAACTTAACAAATATTATAGAAAAAGCAGAAATAACACTTTCTGTTAAATGTGATTCCTCCCTACCCACCCCCACTTCTGACTCTAGAAGTAAGTTGAGGGTTGAAAAGTTTTCATTGATCAGCTTGAGGACTTCCCATAAGTTTGTCAAATTTACAATATTCCTTTATTGTATTGTAATATTGTACAATATCCCTTAAAACAACGTGTTGGTGGCGTAGTAAAGGGGTTAGGAAGAGCTTTGTCACTGTGCAGAAGCTTACTCTAAGAAATAATCTATTTCCCAAAATAAATGTCTCAGCAATAGTAATAATGTAAGTTGCATTTGGGGGGTTATAAAGGTGGATTTTTTATCAATTCATAAAATGTGACTTCTGCTACCACAACCTGATTCTTTCCAAAATATGCTTTGCATTTCCCTCAAATTCACTTGTACTCTTTTTCATAAATGTCATGGCTGTTCTTAGTTTTAATGTACTTTTCCATGCTTGTATAAGTGTCTGCTAACGGGATCTGTATTTTTCCCCCACAGCAAATAGGTTTAGGGATCTGCCCCAGGGCTTTATAGGAAAAGAATAATGATTCCTAGTTCTAGCTCTGTTTATAAATGCATGAGATAAGTCACTTATTGGACTTCTTTGTGACCATTACTAAACTGTTCCTACGACCCATGAATGTCCAGCACTGGCACAGATAATATTTTAAAGCTGAAATCTAAGGCTACTGTAGGTAGAGAGGAGGTAGGTGGGTGAGGTGCATGTCTGTCACAAGTAGATGAAGAATAGTTTCAGGGTATGCTCAAACTGTGCCCGCATTGCCTCCTAGTAACAGGAATGGATGGGGAAGTGCTACGTACAGGTGAGGCCAGAACCAAGAAATCGGTAGAAATCTGGGAAGAGCAATAGGAAGCTTGGACATGGACAGAGAATGGTCATGCTTGTGTCTGTCTGTCCCTGAGGAAACTTGCCACTATGTTGAGTCAAATTACCTCTGGAGCTGGAAAAAAATAATACTTTTTCCTTCAATATTAGCTCCAGGAAAGAGAATTTCTATTTCATGTCCAACACCAAACTCAATAACTATTTTTCAAATTCACTCCAAAGTCCAATCTTGCATGCTGGGCATTCTTTGTCGTTTTCTCAGAAACACATTAATGTTCCCTAATTTTATCTAAAGCCTAGAATTCTATCCATGATCAATAATGTCAAATAATAACATCAATAGCTATCGTATTTCACATTGTTTTTTTCCCATCTTGATTTTCCTTGCATCTTTCTTTCTTTCTTTCTTTCTTTCTTTCTTTCTTTCTTTCTTTCTTTCTTTCTTTCTTTCT
>CM053622.1:532852547-532878127 GCA_028646595.1 Phalanger gymnotis | reverse complement strand
TCTCTCTCTCTCTCAGTATAATTCTTATTCTGATGAAAGTGTCTTTTGGAAGAGAAGCTAAAAAGGAAGTCCATGGCCTTGAGGCAGCATCCCCTTTTGACTCAGTACCCTTGGCATAATGTAGCCACGAGTTTCAGAGTACTTATTTTTCTTTCCCAAGAAATTTATACTGATACGAATCTACTTTTGGCACAGTCCCAATGTTTCTCTCTTGGCATACTAGTAGTCTGGCACCTCTCTGCATCCTTTTGATTTCTGACTTGCTTTGTGCTTCATTCGTTCCTTGTCCTTAGATCATAGCCTCAAAATCTTTATTGCCATGAAAAAAGTTGACCCTGAGAAAATTATAAAGTAGTTGGTATCCTTTACCTCTATTCCTTCTACTTGCTATTAACCAGTTTCCTACTTTTCCATCTGATGCCTTGATACCCAGCAGATTACCTTAGTTGTACTATAATTTAGACACTGCCCTCTATAGTCCACTATCCTCATAATATCTCCTGGATTCCCAAGGCCCACAGTGAGGTATTCTATTCATGCCCCTTCTGCCAAGTCAATGTTTTGTGTTGCTTCTTGGCCGCCCAAGAAGCTGTCATTGTCTCCGCTGCTTGACCTATATTTAGCCCTTCAGAACCAGGGTCTGTATGCTTTAGCTAATCTGTGATAATAGTAAAAGGCTAGAAGAAATCTTGAATATCTTCCCTTCCCTTCTTGGAAATAGTGCATTCATTATCTAGACCTTCCTACATTATACTAGCCATTAGCCTTGGCATAGTACCTTGTGTATCCCATTGTTTTGTCCTGGCCAGTGGTTTCATTGGTGAAGGGAATTCCCTTTTCTAACACACATCAACTACTGCTTTGTAATCTGGAGGTGTAGAGAGTTGCCTAAGGCACTACTTGCCCAAGATCATAGAACTACTATTGTATACCAGAGGCAAAGACTTCAACCGAGGTCTTCCTGAGTCCAGCTCTCTACCTACTATTCCACATTGCTTTGTAAATAATAATAATTATGGTAACAACTAACCTTTATATAGTGCTTACAATGTGCCAGGCACTGTGCTAGTACTTTACAAATGTCATCTCATTTGATCCTTCTAAATACACTTTGATACTTAGTAGACATTTAATGAAATGTGTTATATTTAAGTGAACTGGATTTTACTTATGTGGTTTTATGTTATATGGAGAAAGGAAGATTGGTAAGCAGCGACAAAGCATTCAGTTGGGAGAGATCTGAGGGCAGGTGGGGTTGGCCTTTCTTTCCTACTTCTGTAAATGCCAAAGAACAGCACTGAGAAATTAAATTTCAGAGGGAGGAAACAGATGCCTTCTATGTGGCTCTTACTGCTTTCACAATTTCTTGCAAGAGAAGTCATGTGATCTTTTAATCCCTGTTAGAAAAGATCACAATGACTCTTAACTCTATGACTGATCCGCTTCTACCAGTTTTGAATACCTGTCTCAACTTCCCAGCAGATTTTCCAAACATCTTTTGTCCTCTCTTCCAATCTCTTTTTCTTCAGCTTTGAACCCTTCCCTTCCTTAGTCCTCCAGGAAGTCCTTCTAGACTTTATCCCTTTTTGTCTCATGCATCTTAAATAGCTCCATGTTTGTTTGTAGTTGCCCATCTCTCTACAGTCTTATATGTCTCTGATTCTAAAACAGACTTTCTTTGACCCTTCTACTCCATTAAGTAATTGACCCCACGTCTCTCCTCTGCCTTCTTTGTTGAACTTCTTTAAAAAGTTCCTGATACCCAGTCTTTTTTCTCACCACTTTCTCCATCCAGTGGCTCCATCCCATAGCCTTGACCACTCCTTGCCCAGTTCTGACCTATTTTCTGCTACTGACTTCTTCCTTGCCTTCAGAAACACAATGCTCCTCTATACAAATAACTCCTTGGTCTTTATTTCCTGTCCTTACCAGACTCCTGACCTGCTGATATGCGTCTCCCACTTTCTACAAGACGTCTCCGCAGCGATGACTTACCAGGATCTGAAACTCACAAGGTGTAAAGGTGTATTATCATTTCTCCTAAAACTTCTCCTCCTTTTGACTTCACTACTTCTGCCATTGGCTTAACTATTAAACCTGCCTTCTGTGTTCCAAACTTTAGGGTTCTTCCTCACCTCCAATAACTAATCAATTACCAAGTGTTATCATAGGATCATAGCTTAAGAACCAGAAGGAATCTAAAGGTCTTTTAGGCCAATCTTCACATTTTAGAGATAGGAAACTGAGAACCAGAATTTATATGACTCATCCAAGGTCATTTAAGTGATTAGTAGCAATGGTTTTTGTTGTTGTTTTCCTGTCTTTCAGTCATGTCTGACTCTGTGTGAACCCATAGATTTTGTCCGTGGGGTTTTCTTGGCAAAGATACTGGAGTGATTTGCCAGTTCCTTCTCCTGTACATTATGGCAAACAAAAGTTAAGTGACTTGCCCAACATCACATAGCTAGTAAATGTCTTGGGCTGGATTTGAACTCAGGTCTTCTTGACTCCAGGCCAAGTGCTGTATGCGCTGAGCCGCGTAGCTGCCTCTATACTTCCATAATATATTGTGGTATAGCAGGAAGGAGACTTGGTGTCAGGAGAGTGCTGGATTCAAATTCTACCTCAACACATTAGCTGTGTACCCACGGACAGGTCACTTAACCTATCTAAGCCCCAGTTTCCTCCTCTGGAAAAGAGAAACAATAATACCCACACTATCTCACAGGGTTATTGTGAGATAACAGTTTCATAAAACTTAAAACACTGTATAGATTTCTTTTGTTATGATTATCATTACTTGTGGAACACCTTCCCTCCTTCCTCTTCCTCGATTCAAAGGCCACCTCATCAATAAACCCTTCCTTTTTCCCTCCAGTTAGTAAGTCTCTCTCTTTGGTCCTCATTGAACATTGTTGTGTAACTTAGTAATGCATTTACTGTGTTATATTGTCTCCTATGGTTGCCTTCGTTCTGCCTAGCCCCAGAAGGGTGGGTCTAAGAAGGAGTGAGTGTTGCAGAAAGGCAGAATTCAGCTCTAGGTAATGAAAACAATTCTAACAATTATAGTTGTTCAAAGTAGGAATGTGCCACCTTAGGAGATAGTGACTTCCCTCCAGCTGAGGGTCTTCATACACAGTCTGGACATCCACTTAGTGCAGATATTTCAAAGAGGATTCTTGGTCAGGTGTTGTTCAATTGTGTCTAACTATTCATGACCCCATTTGGGGTTTTTCTGGCATTTCCTTCTCCAGCTTATTTTATAGATGAGGAAATTGAAGCAAACAGGTTTAAGTGACTTGCCCAGGGTCATGCAGCAAGTAAGTGTCTGAAGCTAGATTTGAACTCTTCCTGAGTCCAGCCCTGGTGATCTAGCCACTGAGCCATCTAGCTGCTCAGATACAGGTCAGATTTGAAAGCCTGTGTGGCCCAACACAATTCAGAGATTCCATCAGCTTGCATTTGTTTCTTTTAGTTTGCTTCTAGGTGGCAGTGGAGAGAGCGCTCGACCTGGAGCCTGGAAGATCTGAATTCAAATACAGCTTCACATATTTACTAGTTCTGTGATGCTCAGGAAGTCATTTAACCTCTATCTATGTTTCAGTTCCACATCTCTAAAATGAGGGTGATAAGGTTAAGAATGAAATCAAACTATATTTGCAAAGTGCTTTGCAAACCTTGGCAGCCAGGTGGCCCAGTGGATAGAGCACTGGGCCTGGAGTCAGGAAGACCTGAGTTCAAATATGACTTTAGGCAACTAGCCCCATGTCCCTAGACAAGTCACTTAACCTTGTTTGCCTCAGTTTCCTCATCTGTAAAATGAGCTGGAGAAGGAAATTGCAGACCACTCCAGTGTCTTTGCCAGGAAAACTCCAAATAGAGTCAGGAAGAGTCACATACTACTGAAACGACTGAATATCTGCTTCTTAGGGTATAAGCCCCACGAAGGGATCTCAGAGAACACCTAGTCTCGCCCCCTCATTTTACTGATGAGGAAGCTAAAGCCAAGGAAGGTTGAGACTTACCTAAGGTCACACAGATAAACCTCAAAGGTAGGATATAAACTCAAGTCCTTTATTTCAGAGCCTATAGACTTTGAAACAGAAACCCAAAGTAGAACAAAGCAGTTTGTACTGGGATCAGAAAACAAGCTAATAAGATAATCCCTGAAAGATTTTAAGAAATAGAATGTCCTTTTGGAGCTAATTTGGAGTTGGACAGTGAGAAGCCAGCATAGTAATGGAAGCATGTTCAAAGAGCTTGCTTTAAAATCCTCAGCTAATGCCTTCTGGTGTGCAGTGTCCTTCAGAAGAATCAGAATCACAATCATATTATGTCTCAGTGCCTTAGACATAAAACTGCTTTCTAATGAGCTCCTTCTCATATTTAAGTAACTTCAGCACTATGGATTGTCTTCAAACCCAACAGGTTTTCTGCACAGTTCTGTACTCATTATGCACTTTAACAGTAAGGCTTCACTGGGTTAAGAGTGTCAAGAGTGCTGGTGTCTGTGGAGTGTTGTTGTAAATGACATAGAGGCAGTGTGGTGTTGTCCATAGAACTCTGTATCTGGAGTCAGGAAGACCTGGGTTCGATTCCTGCACTAGCCAGTGGTATGACCATCGGCAAGTCAATTAACTTCAAAAGCTCTAAAACTTCTCTATTCAGATATAGGCTGGTTACCTAGTAGATAGTAGAAGAGCCCACTCATGCTTGATGGAAATGCCACGTAGAAACTTAATAGAAAAAAGAGGAGGAAGTATATAAGGTTATGGGAATATCTTTTAATAACAGAGAAAGAGAGCAAATGAGATTCCTCTTTCTTCCATTAAAGAACCTCTCCTGAATGAGTGACTACAGGGCAAATAAGAAGCTACTTTCTTCCAATAAAGGACCCTTCTTGAATAAGTGGCCCCAGGGAGAATCTGGAGACATGCTTTTTCCTTCTCTACCACAGTAAGAAGAGCCTGGATATACTGTAACTGGATTGTCAGAGAATTGGGGATCTGAAAGGATTCCTGAATGTCTTTTCCTTCAGATAGCAGTTAGTGCAGCTCTGTAAATAAGCTCCTCTCTCCCTCCATTCAGTCCCTC
This sequence comes from Phalanger gymnotis, assembly GCA_028646595.1. Lineage (NCBI taxonomy): Eukaryota > Metazoa > Chordata > Mammalia > Diprotodontia > Phalangeridae > Phalanger > Phalanger gymnotis. Next base: position 532,873,033 of record CM053622.1, on the reverse strand, counting down.
CAAAGCATTTCACAGCTTCTTAATTAGACATATGTCCTCTATTTATTACCATTTAAAAGGGCAAGTGGTTAATGTCCCACTGTTGAAAATTCCTAGTAATTAATTATTAACTCAATAGGCCCAGCTACTTCTCTACCTACCTCATCGTTAGTTGTATCTCTCTCTATTTATACATTAATATAGAGTAATTAGATGATGGCAGGGAGAAGTACCTCAGAGCCAGCCAGTGTCATCTGCATTACAATGGATCTATTGCTGCTCCTTCCAGTCATCCTTTTCTGGGCATCCACAGGGAAGAACAGAGGAGGCTGATTCCATCAAGAACTGGCCAGCCCTCTGAACTCCACCACCCACTTGCTAGGTCAGTGAGGCAACTTCCAATCAGTCTGAGGCCCCCGATTTAGAGGAAGGAAATGCAAGGGCTTGCTACTGCCTTCATCTTTAATGGGGAGGTGTGATGAAGGGAAACTACAGATCCCAGCATGCAATGCGGCTCGGTTGCTATGACCCAAAGAAAACTTTACATAGGGAGATGTTTAATCTCCCTGGGATATAACTCAGCAATGAAAACGAGGACAGCCAGAGGTCACTTTGAAGAGCTGCTCTGCCAGAGTTGGCCAGCAAGCTACACTTTGCCCACCCCTGACTTACATCATGTTTCAAGGATGGAAAGGGAAAATGCTTAACAAACAGCTGGTGGTTAAGCTTTTACAGTGCCTCATAACAATGTCAATGATAACGTAATACTTTGTACTTAAAAGCATCTCTCATCCAAGGAAGTGTAAGAGCTTTACACCCGATAACTCATTATAGCTCCCAACATTGCTGTGAGGTAACTAGGAGGCAAATATTATCTTTTGTGTACAGATGGAGAAACTGATGGCAAGAAGAGTGAATTGCTTTTGCCATGATTACACAATGATTCAGTTGTAGTCCTGGAAGCGAACTTCTGTTTTCCCTCCATAACCCTACCCCATTTCTGCTGGACCACGACTTTAATAGCACAAATGCATTTCAGAACCAGGTTCCGCCTCGCCCCCCCCAGCTGATACTGGCATCAGCCAACTGTATTTCTAGACCTTTTTGTAACAACAACCACAAATATATTGTCTCTATCTAGTTGTATAGGGCTCTAAATGTACTGCCTTTAATTATAAGGTTGACAGCAATCTTTAGGATAGGATGAAATTATATGTAAGAAAATTCAATTTTTTGTGTTTTTTTTCCTAACACCACTAAAGTATTTAAGATTTTTGCCTATATATGGATCATTTACTGTGGTCAGATACAAATTGAATTTTAAGAAAGTATATTTAGTACACATTAAAGATTTCCTTTATGTTCATGTAATTCATTTTGTAGCTCCATCAGAAACTTAAATGATTTTGTTGTTTTACTTGCCAAAGCTAGCCAAAGAAGAGACTTGTGAAACTTCTTATAGGTGAAACATCTCTAAATCAACAGAATTTTCATGAGTATATGGAAGATAATTTTGCTATCCAAAATAATACAAAATCAGTTTAGGCAAAATACCAACCTTATGTATTTATGATATATATGTACACATGCATGTATGCATATATGCATACATATACTTTTTGTCTTTAACAAGAAGCCTATGTTAGCATTTTACTGAAGCAAGTAGGTTCAGTTTTTATTATTAAAAATTCATTAAGTATCTATGTGTTTGAGGCACTGTCCAGTAGCCAGGATATAAAAATGAAAAAGATATAGTCCCTGCCTGACTTCAAGGATTTCACAATGTATTTAATTGTACTGTTTAATCATTTTGGCTGCAAAAGTAAAAATAAAAAGAATTTTAAATGACTCATTTAATCAAATCAACAAGAAAAATTTGAAATATGCCATCGTGTTGGTGTTGGGGAAAGAAGACAAGATTTTGAATCAAAAGACCTAAGTTCAAGTTTAGCCTTCACTGCTTATTGTTTGTCTTTTGGCCCATCACTAAAACTCTTTGGGCCTTCATTTCAAAATCTAAAAATTACAGGGTTAGACTAGATAACTTCTAAGTTTTTTCCCTATGCTGAGTTTATCATCATAATAACAAGGTGAAATTACCTTCTTATTTAGATTGTGTGTATTTGATAATTAAATATATCTTAAATTCAACTTGTATTTAAATATTTTAGTTAAAATAATCAAGAAAAATGCACAATATTTTTCATTTAAAAATATTTTGTTTTTATCCACTTGACCATACATTTGTACTTTACAAGTGGATATGAATTTTGGCTGTGACTGGAAAAAAAATAATTCACCACAACAGGGCCAGTCTAAGAGTTAGGAACCTCCCTGAAGTTATCTAGATTGATCTTTGGAGGAGAGGCTGTTTAAGACCAACATTAAAACCTTCCCAATTTGATAGGACCTGCCATATCTTTCATTATTCTGGAACAGACTTCAAGAAGAAAGGGTTACCATTCCATATATGAAGTTCAGTTATCTCTTCTATATCAAAGGGGTTAGGGTTGTGGCTCCGCCTTGATCTGGAAAATCTGTATAATTTTTTTTGGCTCTCCCTTCATACCAGATAAGAAGTCTGAGTTATTATAGTATTAAAAGATAAAATATGTTGATGTTTTACAGCACTGTACATATATTTTATGCATTCTGAGTTTCTTAACTTTGTCTGTGTCATCTGATGGCCTTCATGCATCTTCTGCAGCCTCCACAAAACTACTCAAAAATTCCCATCTAATTTTTTATATCAATTAACAATATATCATAAGTGTGTGTGTTGGTAAGCAAAATGGGCTCCTTAGCACTTAGTGCCCTTGAAGAGTTTGGCTTTTGTTTGCTTTGAGCAATTCAGTGTATTTCATTGAGCCTTACTAGGTGCTAAGCGCCAGGCCCAAACCCCTATCAGGTGTGGAACCTATGTGAATGTGGATTGGTGACTGTGGTGGGGCCCAAGGTGGGGCTGGCTAATGGGAGGTGCTGACTCCAGAGCCATGCCCTATTAGGTGTTAACCTAACCTGTGTGGATGTGAACCTCCCAGGATCCTAAGGGGAGTGGCTAACTCAAGAACCAATCATAGCAGCCTAAATTCTGCTCATTCAGATGACGTTTGATGATGTCTGAAGCCCTATAAGGAGGGAGGACAGAGCCATTTGTGCAGGGGCTCTCGAGATGGTGTTGATGAGGAGACTCTGGGCAGCTGTAGCTAAGGAGCCCTCCAGCTTGTAAACCCGGATGCTGAGACTTTGTTGAACTCTGGTAACTATGTATTGAGATTTGAATCAGACAAGGTCTATCTGTCAGTGTTTATGCTATATAATATCATATATTATATTATATATATATATTATATCTCTATATATTATATATTGATATAATATATTATATATATATTACATCATATATATATATATATTATATCAATATAATTTGTTTGTATTTTGCTCTGAAGTTCAGTGTGCTGGTCTTTTTCCCCTGACCTAAGTGAATTGTATTTGTGTACTGAATTAAAGTAAGTGTGTCAACCCCTTCACCCTGCTTTCCTTAGTTAAGCAGATCAAAAGAACCTGTGCTGTTGGCAGCTTTTTGGGTGCTGGCTGTAGGTGGATCTTACACCCCCACAGAAGTTGCTAGCCAGATTGTTGAAACAGTGTGATGGGGAAAAGTTATGATGTGGAAGAGATAACTTTATCTTTAAAGCTACCTAAGTTGGAGTGTGAGGGTGGAAGTGGAGGGGAGATGTATCAATAACACAGAGGATATGTTGAAATCATGGTAACTGGTTAGTGGTCTTGAATCTAACTCAATTGCTTGGATTTGATGCTTTGGGAAGACCTCACCGTTAAGGGATTTCTTCCATCCCCCGAATTTTAATCATATCCATCAAGACTAGATTTAGGAGTAACATATTACATTAGGGCAATATATTTAGATCTGCAAGGGACATTAAGGATCATCGTATCTCATAATTTCAGAGTTGGAAGAGACCTCAGAGGCCATCTCGTCAAGTCCGTACATCGACAACATTTCTACAACATACTTGACAAGAGACGCCATCCAACTTTTAATTAAAGACCTCCAGTGCCGTGGAACTTGATATTCTCCGAGGCAGCTTATTCCATTGTTTTGTGCTATTCTTTTAGGGAGCTTTTTTTTGCTCTGGGTTATCTGTCTTCTAGAGTCAAACAGAATAAATCACATTTCTCCTCTCTAATAGCCCTTCGAATAACTAAAGCAGATAGCAATTTCCCCAACCTAAATCTTCCCTTCTCAAAGGGCAGTAAGCGCCCTCAACTTGTACAACGGATCTTCAGTTGTCATGGACTTAAGCCCTTTTGGCCGCTTCTCTCCTCTGTATTCTCTTTAATTGATCGACGTCCCTGCTAAAATGTGCCACCTAGAAGGTCCACCCCCCTGACTTCATGTTTGGGAAGAATAGACCCTAGAAAGGTAAAGTGATACGTGTCAGCCTCTGGATTGTGCTCGTCATGGTTTATGTGCAGATTCTAGTTTGAAAAGTCGTCTTCTTACATGACGAGGTAAATTGTCATGCAAACCATGCACCAGAGCCATAAAAGAGAACAAAAAAATGCAATAAAAACTAAATTTTCCTAAAAGGAGCCAGTTGGAAAAGGTTTGTACTTTACCCCTAGTTGCCAGAAACCCACCTGGGGCCAGCCCTGAAGCCTGTTTATTTCCCAAGGTATTTGGAACCATGGACTTGTGCCCAAGGACAAGATATAGGCACAAGCCTGAAAAAACAGAGTTGAAATAGGCAAAGTATGGAATTTAGGATGTTTGTTTAATGTTCTTCCTGATCCTGCTTACCAGCCACGGGCAAACAGATCTAGTCTTCTTAATTCTCTTCTTCTCTCTTGCCTACGTTTTTAAACAAAATTTACTTTGTTGTTGTGCTCATAATAATCAATAAAATACAAACATTTCAGTGTATGAAAAGGACCAAGAAAAAGACTAAAAGGCTATGTAACAGATTTAACTTCTGTTATGTAGTTTTTTCAGAGCAAATCAATATCTCTTCTTTCTCATTTTTCCATTTCTATCTCTCTCTCTTTCTCTCTCCCTCTCCCTTCATTTTATATATATATATGTATATATGTATGTATATATATGTATATATATATTTAAGTATATTTATATATGTATATATGTGGTGTGTATATACTTCTTACAAAACAAATTTTAATTTTCTGTGCATACACATATATTTCTTAAAACTGTAAATGTTATATATAATTTAACAGGGTAGTAACAAAACTCTTCTATTTCTATCCCCTTCTGCACTTGCACTTTTTTTGTTTCCTCCTGTGCATTTTTCTGCCAGACCGTGTCCTGATGTTAATTCAGCTTTCTGCTATAAATTTGACTGGCTACATTTGCATATCTCAGCCTTCCAGAATCTGCTTTGCCAATCCTCAGTTATGTGTGTAGAAATCTAGGGTTTGGGAAGGCATCTCCCTGCTGTATCATCATAGCTTGTTTATTTTCAAGAGATGTATTGTTCTAGAGCAGATCTTAACCTTTGTTTGTGTCACGGACCCTTTTAGACAGATGATGGACCTCTTCTCAGAATAATGTTTTTAAAATATACATAATGAAATACGTAAAATTAGAAAAGAAGCCAATTATATTTTTAAAATATCATAATTTCTTTTTTTCATGGACCCCAGATTAAGAATTCTCCTGCTACAATATAAACCTATAGAATACGGCCTAGGGAATTCTCTACTTTACTTCCTGACTCCCAAGACAAAACGCCACTTTACCTGGCCTTGTGTCCTATGTCCCCATCTGTTTTCCAGCCTGATGCCTTTCTCATTTTCAGCCTATCTCTATTTTCTGGTCTCTGAAAATTCATTCTCAGTTTCTTACTTCTACTTGTCCTCTTTATTCTTGGCTGGTATCCAGGAAGTAAATTCTACTAGTTAGATTTTCTTCAGTTTTGTTCTTTGTGATGAATTTTCTCTCCCAGCTATTCCCATCATCTGGTTTGTGGCCTAGACCTCTTGGTCCCTCTGAGCCTGGTCCTCTCTTCTATTCTTTCTAGGCCCTCTGGCCAGACTCCTCTCCTGAATCTCCCTATAGAAGGCAATAATTTTCTTAGTTTTCTACTCACTGTCAGAAATAATCTGGCTGACGCTCCCGATGACGCTAGAAGCGATGAATTTGTTGTCTCTCCATTACTGGCTCCAACTCATTCCATACCCCAAGGTGAAACATCATGATGTAGGCATGGTCCTCAATACCTTGGCACTAGATGCCATAGAATAAACGTATTCACAATAATTACAAATAAACGTGCAGAGGCCTATAACAATATCAACATAGTTTCACTATCCCTTTACAAAACACCCAACAATAAACCTATATGGTCATATTACCCCAAAATACTACACAGCTTCCAAAGAGACATTCTTTATTAATTTTTTAAAGTCTAAATTTAAAGGTCTTTATCATCCTATTCTTTCCTTTCAATAGAATAATTATTGTTGTTGTTAGTCCTTCATTCTTGAAGAGGACCATGACATCAGGAAGGTGATGCCACGACTTACACATGAATTTGATTTAAGTGAGGAAGGACTGTGCAAAGTCACCAGCCTCACTTTCTCCTCCCGAGCCATCTGGGTCCAGTGGCAAGACATAATAAAATAGAGATGGAAGACTTGTTATCCTTGAAAGTTGAGTTGAAAATTCAGCAATCACCAAAGAGTTTATCATTTAGGAGAACTTATTTTTTTCTGAGATGTCCAACACCCAGTGTTCCCAAAGATCTGGAATTTAACTTTTCAGGGTCATAAGATAAATGGCTGAGGTCTTTTTTTTTTACTTCATATTTATTTTAATGTCACAGCACAGCTCTGGACCAAATGGCAAAGCTATTTATGCTTTGCCCTGGAAAGTCTTTTAGGCTTTCTGTAGATATCTGCTTTCCATAGATATTTGAGGGATACATAGATAGAAAAAGAGATACATAAATAATATGCTGAGATAGACAGGTAGATGGAAGATAAATAGACTGAGAGAACTATGAATGGATGATAAATTGATAAGAATGTACTGTGTGTCCTCTTTACAGACAGATATGCTTGGCTTTTTTCTTTATCAATCATTGTGAGCAATTTGAAATTAAAATGAAAAATATTCAATTAGTGAAGGCAGAAAGTTAAATTTTCCACAGACTCTCACAGCAGATGCCTGGGGATCCAAAGACAGGTGGCTCAAGCAATTACTAAAAAGAGCCATCACTTTCTTGCCTTTCTAATTTTCCAATTCCCCCTTTTCTTTTCACAATCCTCTTTATTCAACATTTATACATTCTAGCATTTATTCTTCTTCTTGTTTCATTTATCTCTCTTTGCCTTCCCCAACTATTTTTCATTCCATTTCTCCCTTTTTGCCTGGAGGCAGCATAGTATTGCATTCAAGAAAGCATTCAATTTAACATCAGGTCTTGGGTTCTAATCTCTCCTCAGATATGTACTGGCTGTATGACCCCAGGCAAGTCATTTAACCCCTCTATAAATTAATTTTTTCTTTTGTAAAATGAAGAGATTAGACTCAATTACCTTTCTGTCATTAAGAACTAGTCCTATCTAGCTCTAAATCTTTGATTTAACAAAAAAATTTAAAAATTATCCTTGGTTCATAAGAGAAGCCTTTTTAGTCTCTCTCCATTAGGGAACAGAGTGAAGAAAAATCAGAAGTAAAAGGAGAGGGGAAAATATATGTGCTATTGAGAATTTTGATGGCTTTTTTCCCCTTCAGAGCATTGCTTTTCTGAAATGTTTTCCATTCTATCTCCTTTATGAATGGCAGACCAAGACAAATACGGAAGCAAGAGAATGGGAAAAGAAGTCACAGAGAGAATCAGGTGCCTTGAAGGGCTGTAGGGAAAAATAGAGCAGAATGCGGTGAGAAATAGTTTGAAAATAAGAAAATAAGGAAGCAGTAGAAGGTCAACCCTGTGACAGCATGATCATGGGAAATCAATAGCAGGTGCTTCAGAATAATAATAATTATCATGTATATATAAGTAAGTTACAAACACTCGTTATATAACATTCCTGAAAAGTAGGTGATAGGAGTATCCATTTCATAAGTGAGGAAAAATTAGGATTAGGTCTTAGCGAAGGTCAAATAGATAATAAATGTGAATGCCAGGGTCTGAATTCAAATCCCTTGACTTCATCTGCTTTAAAAGGTACAGCATCTTTTTTTTAAAAGAAATTCCACACCATGTTAATGCTGTTCGTTTATTGTATTTATCTTTTTCAGTCTCACAACTTTAAGATTCCTCTACGGAATCCCTTTCAAAGCATAGGAGAGACTTAGCATTAGTTGGCTGTTTGAGTTTTTGGTATGATTTATTCATTTTTGGTGCCCTTAGCCTGTACTATCGATCTCATGAAATCCCCTAGATTTATGGGAACCCCAAAGAAACACTGTATTTAAAGGCTGAAAGCAATTTGGAGGACATGTTGTTCATTGGCCTTTTATTTCTTGGCAGTTTTTCACTTCCACATTTTAGACAGAGCTGAAGAAAAAAAAGAGAGAGGTGCCAGTTGAGTTCCCATGAGAAAATGATGCAATTTGGATCTCCAACTAATTGGAGAGAGGAAGAGATAAGAAACTTCATAGAGAAAGCTGTTATTGGAGAGACTTCCAGAATTTTCTCCAGATCCAAATAGTTAAAAAGGCCTCTGTTCCTTCCTTAATTACTTCCTTCTAGCTCTGCCTTTCTATTTGCATCCCAAAATTCAGCAGTGGGATGACCAGTATACTAGAACTCTTGAATTATATAGAACTTAAGTTGTAAATAAATATGTATATATATATATATGTACACATACACATACACACATACACACACACATATTCTTTACAAAATACATTCATCACAACAGCCCTGTAGGTAGGTAGTGACAGCAGTATCATTCCCTTTTTACAGATTAGTAAGCTGAGGTGCATACTTAAGTAAGTCCTTTTCCATTTATTTTATTGTTTACTTATTTCTAGGTACTGTGCTAAGTACTAGGGAAAGAAGGAAAATTGAACAAAACCTCTACCCTCAAGGAGCTTAAATTGAATAGGAGCCAGAACATATAAATAAATAGGTACATACAAGATACCTGCAGAATAGAGAGAGATTGCCTTCAGAGGGGAAGGCACTAACAGTTGGGGGAATGAGAACACTCTACAGAAGGTGGCATTTGAGCTAGGTCTTCAAAGAAGCCCAGAACTCTAAGAAGGTAGAGACAAGTAGAGGGTACATTTTCAGTATGGGAAAAAGCCAGTACAAATGCATGAAGATGGGAAATGAAACATATGTGAGAAATGGCAAATAGGATGCACCATGGCATGAATGGACAAGAAAATTTGTAAAAAGATTGGAAAGATACAAGGGTTGAGTGACAAGTATTGTCCCACGGCAAGTAGTAGAGAACTCTTTGGTACACGCATAGTTTAGTATGGAGAAAAGATACCATACCATGCTGGCTGTCCACAGAAGATGGTAAAGAAGATGAAAAAGGTACTTCCAAATATAGGCTGATATCAAGCAAGACATTTAACCTCTCTTGGGCCTTGGTTTCCTAGTCTGTAAAATAAAGAGTTCAAACACGAGAGTGGATAGTCTTGGAGGCAAGAAACCTTCCTTTAATTCATAGGTTCCCAAAGTGGGGGATACTGCCCCCTAAGAGGCACTGGAATGACCCAAGAGAGTAGTAGTAGCCTCAGGTGCCATCGTGGAACATTGAATAAAAATAAAGGGGTGGTGGAAGCATAAAGAAAGAAGAGAAGATAGGGAAATTTTGAAAAACTGTACATGTTTCACCTGTTATACAACAGAAATAAAGTTATAGTGATTACATTGGTTTCCAAATAAACACACAAAATGCAAGTTATAACTGTTCAGTGGTCAAGTCCACCACCAGGTCTTGACAAGCAACACTTGGCAGGGGAGTGTCTCACGTTGTCAGAAGTCCAGCATGCATGGGCAGGAATATGTGTGCATAATGACTTGTTTATGGTACAATGCTATATGGTTACATGACACAATATTGCATCATCAAAATTTCAATGTAGAAAAAACCCCCACAAATTTATGATAAATTATTAAATTTAAGATGTGTATTTTTTTAAAAAAATATGTATACACATATACATACATATTTAAATGACACAAATTTAAAAAAACATTAAATAGTTAAAAAAAGGTTTCCAGATGGGGGCTGAGTAATTTTTCTTTTTTGAAAAGGGGCAGTAGGCCAAATAAGTTTGGGAACCTCTGATTTAATTCCTGGCTCCAATGCTTCTTAGCTGTGTAATTTTAGGCAAGACTTAACCCTGCTCAGTCCTAGTTTCGCCATATATAAAATGAGGACTAGAATGCTACTTTAAGCTCTGCACCTAGGCCTGCTGGGAGGGTAGGTTTTGTAAAGCTTTAAGCTCTATATGTACATGTGAGCTCTTATGATTATCAACACAGAAGCTTAAAGATCCCTTTGGCTCGAAAATCTGATTTTCCCTTCCTCCTTCTAGCTCTTGGTTAGGGCTCCAGTGAAACACAAAAATAATGTGCTCATTTGCATCTAATTTTACATGTAGTTTATTTGTTATTCATTTAATGTCAAGATGCACAACCCCCACCCCCAACACTTTATCATTTTTTTGGCTTGTCTCTCTCACTGTCATGCCTATTACCATCAGTCTGTCTGTCACGGAGCACATTTGGAGAAGTGGCAAGCTTGCAACACAGGCAGAGAAAGCAGCCCTTCTCTGTGGATCTTTCAGCTGCTGTCTGACTCTCCCGCCTACAGTCCTTATCAGGGGGAGAAGTAATTGGTTCATATTCTCCATGCAAATGATTGAGCCTACTCTCTGACTAGAATATGGCCATCCACAGCCCCCACAATAGCGGAATACTTGACGTCCCTTAGATTCTCTTGCCTTTTTCTCACCCCTATGCATTTGTCAGCATTGTCAGCCCCATCAGAAAGCATTTTCCCTCTTCCAGTCATTAAAACTCCTCTGATGTCACCTTTGCACCTAATCATAGTATGGTGTACAAGTAGACACTCTCCTGGACTTGGAATCAGGAAGAACTCAGTTCAAGTACTATCTTGGGGCAGCTAGGTGACACAGTGGATAGAGCACCGGCCCTGGAGTCAGGAGGACCTAAGTTCAAGTTTGACCTCAGACACTTATTAGCTTTGTAACCCTGGGCAAGTCACTTAGCCCCATTTGCCTCAACAAAAACAACAAACAAAAAACAAATATTATCTCAGATAGTTATTTGGTCCCTGACCCTAGATAAGTCACTTAACCTCTTTAAGCCTCAGTTTCCTGGATATGATGAGATTGGACTTGCTGGCCTCTAAATGCTCCATACACGTCTAAATTTAAGATCCTATGATACTTTAAAATTTAGTTATTTCTATACATGCTTCTTTTTCCTACTTGATTGTCAGCTCCTTGTGGGTAGGAATTGTATTCCTTTATCTATGTGCACCCAGCAAGTTGTACATGGTCAACAATTAATACATATCTCTCAAATTGAATTGAATGCTGAGATGTGCCTTGACCTAGACCTCACAGGGCCTCTGACAGCCTTGGTCTTTATCTTCAATTTGTCTCCCATAAACACACGTTGCCCCCCGCCCCGAACATGTGGCTCCTCATCTATTCCTTTCTGCTGCTCTTTTCCTGCCTCTGGTAAGCTAATACACAGTTTTATGGCTGTCCATACAATTGCAGCCTTGGCTAAAGTTTTCCCTAAAACTTTACTTTTCCCCTTTTTATCTCCATTCCCACCTTCAATTCGTATATCCTTCTGTTCTTGTCTCAATGTTATCACCTCTTGCTTAGTGTAACCATTAGTGTGTCTAAAACCCATAGTTAAGTTATGATGTACCTGCTTCAGTCAGAGAGAGGGACACTCAGATCCTGACGTAATTGGGTGAAGGGAGGCCTTTTTTTGGTCGCAGGTGTGAAAGGCTTCCTAGAGCCACATCACTGGGAGAGGAAGGAAGAATAATGGACCTTTTCCTTGAGACTCCAGGTACATAGTAATTGGCATGTACCAGAGAGGGATGAGCGTATTACCCTCCCAAAGATAATGTGATTAGGATCTGCTAGTGAGTCAGAAGAAAACATTAACTACTTGCTGCTGTTTCTGGTCAAGATGTTCCTCCTCCAACTGATGGATATCTGGTAGCCCTTATCAAGTGATGAAGAGTAGCCAGGTATTCTTCCTCATCAAGTATTCCAGTAACGTATTGTGGTGCTAAAGGTGGCGTTCTTTCATATTACAGAGTCAGCATGAAGTGGTGGGAGGGACACTGCCCTATGGAGTCAGAAATCTGAGGTTCAAACCCTTCCTCTGCTAGTTTCTAGCAACTCACATAGATCTTTCTGAGCTTCAGTGTCCCGGTGTGTAAGATGGAGATAATAACACCTGAGACACCTACCCCACAGGGTTATTGTGAGGAAAGCAATTTGTTAAGTGTAAAAGTACTGTATAAATGTGAACTATTCTTATCCATATTAGCAGACCATCCATCAGAGAGGATGGAAACAAATATTCTAAAATATGCAAAGAGAACCCCAGCTTTCCACCCTTACTTCTTTTTTCACTTTCCTTCCTTATATTTTCTTTACACAGCTATCAATAAGCATAAATATTTCAATATGCAGAGGTCAGAGATAAGATTTCATATGAAACTGTGAACGTCTATTATGCTCAATTGTGTGTATGTGTACATAATAGTAACCAAAATTGTCTTTGTGTCTCCTTCTAAATTTCCTTCTGCTCTCTTCTGTGAATTTTTCTTTTAGCATTTCACTAATGTTCTCTTTCTTCGTTCGCATTACTATCGACAGCATCCCCGCTGCAATACTACCCTTTCCTCATAGAAACCTTCCCTGTATGAATAAATATAGTCAAAAAAAGAAAGGCTGTGTCATACAATAAAAGTATAAGACTGCAATTCTATTCCATCACTCCTATATCAAGAGGTAGGAAGCATATTTCATCATCACTTTTTAAAAAGTCATGATTGGTTGTTATAATAATTAGGGTTCTAAGCCTTTCAAAGTTGTTTTCTTTTACATTATCGTAGTCACTATATAATTTTTTTTTCTTCTTTTGCTCACTCCCGTCTCCATTAGTTCATACAAGTCTTCTTAGGTTTTACTAAGTCAATCCCTTTCATCACCATATGCTGCATAATAATATTCTACTACATTCATATGCCATAATTTGTTCAACTGTCTTCAAATTGAAGGGAACCTACTTTGATACCAATTCTTTGTTACCACAAAAAGTGCCGCTATGCATAGTTTTGGATGTATGTGACAATTTTCCTAATTCTCCTGTTTCTTTTGAGCCAACCACCATAATTCTCATCACCCAAATTCTCACCCTTGGAGTCATCCTTTACTTCCTCCCCTTCTCATTCTCATTTCTGCATTCAGTCAGTTTAATTGGCAATTGAAAATCTGGTATCTATCTCCTCTCAATTTAAATGGCCATCCCCCTAGCCCAGGCTCTCATCACCTCTGGAACAGACTATTACAATAGCTCAGGGGTTCTCTTTAACTCCAATCTCTCTCCTCTCCAGTTTATTTTCCATTGGACTACCAAATTAATATCCTTCAATCAGACTGCTGAATATGTCATTCTGGAGCCCAAGAAACTATAGCGCCTCCCTATTACCTCTAGAATAAAATACAAATTCCTCTATATGGCATTCAAAGCTTTTTAGCATCTGGCTCGAGCCTACTTTTCACTTGCATTTTATTGTCGTTCATATAATACATTCCAGCCAAACTGGACTACTTTCTTTTTCATAAACATGACACATTTCATTTCTTGTCTTTAGACTTTTTCATGGTCTTCTAAAGGTCCTCCATTCTCATAGATACCTAGTAAAACCCTAATTTTCTTCAGATCTCAGCTCAGGTCACCTTCTCCAATAGAACTATCTTGATAAGGCCCTCTCAAAAATGACTGTGTATTCTCTGTCTCTCTCTCTAGAATATATATAGATAAACAGATGCCTATCTATATATCTATATATATACGTATACACACACATATATAGCATATATGTGTATATACCATACATACATATTTATATGTGTGTATACTATATATGCATATATGTTTATGATCTATATGTATATATGAATATATACATATGTGTGTGTGAATTTGCAAGTTACTGTGCATATTTACTTACCTGTTAATTATCCCAATAAATAATAAGCTTCTCTGGGGCAAGACTTTTTTTTGGCTTTGTCTTTGTATCTCCAGTGCCTAGCATATACTAGACACTTAATTCCTTATTGAATTAATTGGATAAAGGTCACTAAAAACATTCATATTTATATTTTCATTGGATTTTTGTATGGGGTTATTTCTGGGCCTGTGATTTCATTGGTTTAGGGAATACTAAGTGTGATAATTCCCTCATCCACAGTAGATGATCAGGCCAGCTAGGTGGTGCAATGAGTAGAGCACTGGCCCTGGAGTCAGAAGGACCTGAGTTCAAATCTGGCCTCAGACACTTGTGACACACTTACTAGCTGTGTGACCTTGGGCAAGTCACTTAACCCCAACTGCCCTGCCTCCCCCCCACCAAAAAAAAACCAAACACAGTAATGATCCATTCATCTGTAAAACAGAATCTTAAAGACTTACCTGGGGCATTAAGAAGTTAAATGACTTTTCTAGGGTCACACAATTAGTGAGACTTTAAACTTAGATCTTCCTGACTCCAACCAGTAAACCATGGGGATTTATACTTAATAAATAAATAACATCTAACTTATTCACACACATATGTTCAGCTAAAGACTTTAAAAATCCCCACCAAAATCTCAAGGGTGAAACATACCATCATTGATAATTTTCCAAGTGTTAATTAAGTCTTTGGGAAAAAAATAGTACTTTTCCATAGACCGTTTTTGCATGTGAATCATTTAAAGCCAGCCAAATTTTAAAATGTGAAGTTTTTATTTTCCCGTGTGGCTGATCAACTCTGAGGAATATTTACTATCAATGTGAGGAAAATACAATGCAAAATGGTTAAAGTATATGCATTCATAACCTATATGTTTTCTTATGCCCATGAAAGTATTTGAATTAGGTGCTTAGCTATTTTATGTTACTATGGAGTTCAATGACTTTCTAAATCTAAGCAATTAAATGATTAGAACTTTGACTTTAACTTTATGGAGTCATAATTTCATTAGTCTACATATTCTCTCCATGATATAAATGGAAACCTTGCTCTGGCTTTCTTATTTCTCATCCCGTATGACTATTGTGCCTGTTTTCCCATAAATTCTGCTTTGAGGATCTAAAGACTTTACATGCTTTCCCTTCTTCTGTATGTGTTTGTGTGTGGTGGAACTCTGGCAGTTTGAAAAAGCTTAAAAAGACCCCATCTTGAAAAGACCCTATCTCACTCTAATATTTTCAAATATATAAAACAAAATATATATGATTACAAAAGAAGCTAATTTTATTGAAAAACACTTATCAAAACTTTTTTTTAAAATTCATAGACCTAAGGTTAAAACCAGCCTACTCTCTCTGCAGACATAACTGTTTAGCTTTCACTTCACAGTGGCAGAAGCAGATATAATATGCTTTGTAGGTCACCAGAAAATTGCCCTTGACCTCCATACTTAAGGAAAATGAAATCCCTCAGTTCTCTGTCATTCTTGTTGGTAACTCTTTGTCTAACACTTAGACAAATTGATATGGGCAAATTGCCTCATCTTTTCACCTGAAAGATTTTATTTATAATGGGCTTTCCACTTTTTCTGGGGATATGACCTACTTTGTCTGTCTGCCTTTGATCCATAAATAGTTGATTTGCTGAAGCCCTAATGCGAGGATAGCTTTTTCAGTTGTTTTTAAGCTCTTAAATTGAAATTCTGCTCTTAGACACTTCTCACCTATATGAAGAGATCTGACTTTAGGTAGCTTTCAATTCTCCTCTTGCATTCTTCAATGCTTCATCAGGCCTCCAGTACTTAGCACAGTTCCTAGCTCATAGTAGGCACTTAGGTGTTTATGACTGATTTGTTAACTGAATACAAGGCAAAAGCCGAAGAGAGCACCACGGCTATGAATGCATGTAAATGATTGGGCAACCAGCCAAAAACAATGATGTCAGAAATAGGAGCAGGTTTTGAGGCAATAATGATGAATTTGGTTGTGGACATAGTGTGTATATGTGTGCATACATATATTTATATTTATATGCAGAAGCATATTTAAATATACAAAATACAAAACATAGCTAGTCTTAACTTGGACTTTTTTAGTCCAGAAATAGGAAATGATGCTTTGCTGATTAATGAAGATGTTGATTATGTTTACAATTCTGTCACCAGGCAACATGACTTGCTCTTGTAAACTGAGGTTGCTTTTATCACAATTATTAGGACCAGGCTGTAACACTGAGTGTTTTTAAATTTCCTAAGTATAGGAAAATTGCACATATCTTCCATTTCCTAACCAAAACCACCCTCAGTCAGCATTTTCATAGACTGACAGCTCTCAGCAAGGTACAAGGTCTTACCTAAGCTCAGAAGTGATTATCTCCCATAATAGAACTATGAACAGCACCATAATGAATGGATTTCCTAATAACCTTTCCCTGTTTACAGACATTAGCCCAGATTTGGTCTTTAGCCCTGACATGTGGAATCACATTTAAAATATATAATTATCTATTTAAAATAGTATCAGATCAGCTGTTTCTACAATATATTTAGGCTATGACTCACTGAGCATTTTCTACAATGGAAAATGAAGTGTACTATTGAAAAATGACAGTGGAAAAATTTTCTATTTTGGGTTTTTGTTATTGAGGGGAGAAGAAAAGGAGAGGAGAATCCAGAGTAACAAACAGCAGATTCCTTTCCTAATCCATCCTTGCTTCACCTATGAATAAGATAGGAAGTATTTCATGAAGCATGCTAATATAACTGTTTGCCACTAAATGGCAAATAATTCGCACAAGTTCCTTCAATTGCTCCAGTATTTTGGTCATGGTACAATCCTTGCTTCAGAGCTGTCAGTGATTTGAAGGTTTTGATTATTATTAAGGGATATCACAATTTATGTGGCTCCCTACTCCACCCCCCAATTATGGATAAATAGCTTTATGGTATGAACCAGTAGATTAGCACCACTTAGCAACTGAAATCACTGACCACAATGAAGCAAGAAGAAAGTTTTATGAATATATAATACTATTAGAAGTTAATAATGACAGTCCAGTGCCCCACAATACTTCTAATGTCACTTTCCTTTAGGAAGGTTCCTTTCATACAGAGGCCTAGGTTTCACACTCTTTTGACTTAATATCTGTCAAAGTGTCTGCTCACTGACTTTTGCCGATATGTCCAGCACTGGTAGAGGTGTCACCCACCCTTTGTTGAAACCAATCTCACAATCATCCAATGTAACTGTAAGTTATGATACTTTTAAATATTTTTCATATTTTAATTTGCATTGTATTTAGAGAACCCAGAGTCATTTCGCATCAGGAGATTTGCTTAGGAAGGTATTTTTAATTGGTATGTGTATGTATATGTATATGTATATGTATATGTATATGTATATGTATATGTATATGTATATGTATATGTATATGTATATGTATACGTGTATATGTATGTGTATATGTGTATGTATATGTATAACATGCATACATAATTTACCTAATGTATGCATATGTGTTTAGATGAGTTGTATGTTCTATACATTGACTATATACATGTGTACGACTGACATGTATTTATATACATGTTCATAGGCAGATAAGTTCTGTATAATAACTATATGTATATAATGATATACATATAGTTATGTATATAATAATATACATATAGTTATGTATATATGTATAATGTAATGTATATAATTTTTCTTAGAAGATAATAGGCTTGATCAGACTGCTAAAGATATCATATATACACACATATATACACATATACATAATACATACACACATACATGATCACACATATTCATAATACATATGCACATATATACACAACAGACACATATACACATGTGTAAATATGCATACATATATACATATGCACGTGAGTGTATATGCATATATGTATACATACAGATAGAGAGAGATACATAGATACATAGTTAGATTTAGAACCCATATAGGTAGTACAAGTAGGAATGTCCCTCTTTTGTACTACTTGACCTGCCTGGGAATCTGAAGACTAGGTTTCTCCACCTCTTTCTAGCAGTTCTGAGCATTGTTGGTGCATTAACCCTGGTAAATGAGACCTTTGCTGCCTTCTTCGGGCACCAATGGATTCCCTCAAGCACCTGTCATTTCTATTGGGCTCTTATTAACCCACTAGAGCTCTTCCTCAGGTGATATCCCCAACATGGTATAGTGGAAAAAGCACTCATTAAGTAGTCAGAAGCCCTGCATTCAAATCCCAGCAGGGATGCTTAGTGCCTTTGTGACCTTGGGCAAGTAACTGAACTGCTCTGTAACTCATTATCCTCCATCAGTAAGGAAGTTGTATTCAGTGACTTATGTGGTCCCTTCCAATTCTAAATATATAATGCTATGATCTTACAGAATCACTGAAAATAGAGGGGAAAGGGGGATATGAAGGGAAAAAATAGCACCCAGGAAAAGCAACATAGGCAAAGTATATGAAGAGTGTTTGGAAATGGTGCTGAGTTGGGC
Source organism: Phalanger gymnotis (assembly GCA_028646595.1). Lineage (NCBI taxonomy): Eukaryota > Metazoa > Chordata > Mammalia > Diprotodontia > Phalangeridae > Phalanger > Phalanger gymnotis. Next base: position 532,854,286 of record CM053622.1, on the reverse strand, counting down.
AGTAAAGGTCCAGACACATAAGATCATCTGACTATAAGGTTGTTTAATTACAAGGCCAGATGCTGTCACATCTGCTGTGACTGCCCAAGACTAATCCTAGGTAAAGAGGCCATCTGGTCAGAAGATTGTATCCCCAGTAGTGCAAGCTAAGGGCAAGGGAGTCTAGCCTTCTAGTGTCTTTTGGGGTAGAAGAGAAAGATAGGGCTCCATAGAAGTTAGCGGTCCTTTGGTGGCTCTGCAGACAACGAGTTGAGTTATGAGAAACAGTTATGTCAACACCCTACCAATATGTACCTCTTTTGTTATAATCAGCTGAAATATTCTTTCTCTGTCTCTGTCTGTGTGTGTGTCTCTCTTTGTCTGTGTCTCTCTTTCTGTCTCTGTCTGTATCTCTGTCTCTCTCTGTGTCTCTGTCTTGCTGCCCCTCCCCCCCCACCCCTCAAAATCATATTCCCAGTTTCCCTGAACACACACCAAGGTCAATGCGGAAATCCATACAATACCCCATATAGGAAGTCAATTGTCAAATCTCTTCTCTCCATCCACTGTGAGCCCAGTTTTCTGACTTAAAGGTCACAGACTGGGCACATATGAGCCCGCAGAAATACACAAAGAAATATCAGAGTTGGCAAGGCATGTAGGCTGTTGGCTGCAGGTCAGTAATTCTTTCACAAACCAAGCATAAACCCAGGGAGGTGGGAGAGTGAGGGTTTTCTTTCCTCTGTGACTCCACAGAGCATGCCATTGTAGCCTGCTGAGCCAGAAAGAATAGCTCTTATAATCAGCCCATCCTCTCCATCCTTTCTGCCAACCCCCTTATGCCTTAACCATCTCTCACCTGAAATCCTTGCCAGATTGTCTGCTTCGAGGACTAATGCCCTCCAGGCAGCCTTCACCATCACTATCAGAATTACTTTTTCTTTGTCACCTTAATGCATCGACTGTACAACCATTTTCCTTAAGTCCCTGGGATAGGATCCCATTTAACCCATGTACAAGATCTTCACCATATGCTTTGAAGTTCTATTCCAGGATACCTAAGAATACCTTATCTGCCCTGTCATGTCCTAAAGTTTTCTCACCCATCTCAGGCACAATCATCCCCAAACTTTGCATATCCATTTCTTTCTCTAGGCCTTTTCCCCACTGAGCTACATATTGTGATTGGAATGGCTCTCTCCTCCACTCCCCCACCCCCTTCCTTTTTCTCCTTCCCTCCATTCACTAAATTATGTCCTTGTCTTCATTCAAATTTTTGTAACCTCAGCTTTTAAAATCTTTCCTCTTCAATAATTATGTGACCCTGGGCAAATCACTTACTGTCTCAGTGCTAGAAGTTGCATAGATGGTAACGTTTTCCATTAGTAGAAGTTTTCTCATCAGGGAGTTCCCTATACAAATGAAATCATAGGTCCACTTCCCTGGGCCTCCCTTATAAAGCCTTTCCAGATTCCATGAATGACAAAAAACATTTCTAATTGCTAAGTGTGGAAGTCCCATAGCTACTCAAAAGGTCACCCTTGACATAAGCAAATACATTGATGGATTCATAATTTTATTGTTCTGGGTGTTCCTTCCATTCCTTAGACCCATTCCAGGACTTCTCATCTAGTGCTTCTGTGTTGTTAAGCAAAATTGTCTCATTAGCATGGCTTTTGTTTCTTTTGAGTGGAAGTACTTTCAGCTGTTAAGTGCTAAGCCCCAGGCCCAGGGCCCTGTCAGGTGTGAAACCTGTGTGG
>CM053622.1:532729861-532852047 GCA_028646595.1 Phalanger gymnotis | reverse complement strand
TAGGTGAGCAGCCGCCTCCCCAACCGGGCTTCGGACGTCTCCGGTCCCCTTGGCAACCAAGGGGCAATAACCAGACAGCGACCACTATAGTGTGCAAGAGGTTGCTTTATTGGAGTCTTCACAAAATGTCTGACCACCTCTTTCCTTTTCACTCATATATATATGTACCTATGTGTGGGAAAGCGAGGGTCCTCCCCAGTGCCTCCTTCGGGGGCGGAGCACCAACCCTTGGATGAAGCCACTCCCGCCTGAGGCGGTGACTCCAGGCGTTCTCACTATCCTCCCAGGAGACCCGGTTCTAGACCCCCGACAATTTGCCTGATCTTTCTAGAGTTTATTAGCAATATAGATAATTAGCAAACTAGTAAGCATGTCACAAAACTATTATAATCAGCATTATCTATATAGCACCAAAATGAGTTTTTATAGTTTTTCCTTTGGTTCTGTATCTGTAAAAAATTTCATCATTGGTTGTATTCTCTGATAACATGCACAGTGCAGGTCCTGACATCCCAAGATATTGTGTTTCAATCAATTCTGCTACTTGGTACCTATGTGATTTAGAACACTCAAGTCTCAGCTTATCCATCTATAAAATAGGGAGTTGGACTAGACAGGCGCTAAGATCTCTAGGGGCAGCTATGTGGGACAGTGGATAGATAGAGTGCCAGACCTGGAGTCAGGAAGGCTCATCTCCCTGAGTTCAAATCTGGCCTCAGACACTTGCTAATTGTTTGACCCTGGGCAAGTCACTTAACCCTGTTTACCTCAGTTTCCTCATCTATAAAATGAGCTAAAGAAGGAAATGGCAAACCACTCCAGTATCTTTGCCAAGAAAACCTCAAATGGAGTCACAAAGAGAAGGACAAGGCTGAAAATGACTAAACAAAAACAACAAAGAGTCTCTTTTGGTTCTAAATCAATGATCCTGTCAAAATAAAGAAAAAGATGCTAATTCAACCTTCCAAGGCCTTTACTTTCATTGCCCAGAGGTTCAGCTATTTGTGCTCTCATGCCTCCCTCTTTTTCTTGCCCTCCTATTCTCCTTGCAGACGTACTCTTTAATAATCACACAGGAATGTAGTCAGATCAGTCTCTTCCACCAGCTTTGCTTCTGCTCTGTTTTTTGCCTGATCATCCCTCTCAGGAATTCTTTTTTTTTTTTAACTTGTAAGAATTTGTTCTGGTGACATGAGATGTAAATACTTGATCGACCAGATTGCTAAGTCTGTACACAAGTTTCTATCTCCACCTCCCCTAGCTGGTATTTCTTTGCAATATTCTCCAGTCTCTCAGTTACCCAGTAGAAAGAAAGTCCTTTTAGAGCAGGCACTCTTTCACTTTTGTCTTTTCATCATCAGAATACAGTACAATGCCTGTGTTTGTTTGATTGGATTGTGAGAGTGAATCATAACATGGAATTACTTCAATTCAGCCAAAAATTATTAAGTATTTCCTATGAATAAGGCACAATCCTAGGTGCTAAGGATTCAAAGATAGTGATGACGTACATATGATCATAAAATTTTAGAATACAAATTAAAAAAAAACAAAACCCTACTAAACCCAACAATTATCTAAATTTGGTTTCCAGGTTTTGATTTTGAAACAAAAAGTATTTAACTATCTGTGCTTGATGTTGTTACAAAAGTTAATAGATAAGCCAATTATACGAATGAATAATTTGCTTCTGAGAAATGCATCACACCCTATGGGATGGCTCTTTGAATTGGACATTTAGTAGGGTCTTGGGTCAGGGCTAACTTTAATCCTGAGGTCACACATATAATCTTGGTAAACCATAGTTTCTTCACCTGCAAAATAATTTTTTTAAAAATAGAGCACTTTAAAATTTACAAAGTGTTTTCCTCACAATAGTTCTTTGAGTTAGGCATGGGAGAATTAGTGCCTCTATTGTGCATATGAATAAACTGAGGCCCACTAAAGAGAAAATATTTCTCTCCAGGCATACATACAATGACAGTCTGAGAACCATGACTCAAATCCAAATCATCTGACAATGATATAGCACAAATCCTTAAAAATACATGATAGATGTATACTCTCTCTCAAGTTTCTTTGTTTATTCTGAATGATAAATGATGGCAAGATTAGATCTTTGTATTTGTTCAAAACTACACAAATGCAAAATAATGTTATTTGAACCATGGTGAACTATCCCAAAAAGGCTTTTTATGCTGTTCTTTATACAGGCCAAGATATGATAACATTTTGATATTCTCCAAAGACTGACCCAAAACTTCCAATGTGTTTTCAATTGACAAAGGCTTGGAAAGCTGCCAATTATTTGGACATATCCTTCAAATTGAGTGGGCCCCAAAGATCAATTGAGTCCAGCACCACACCAGCTGCTCTGTTCTGACAACTAAAAGATCATGGGTGTTAGGCTCAATTTAGCTATTCCCTGCCCCTTGATATTCAGCCCAGAAATAATCTGCCAACTTTTCATGATGCACTTAATTGATTCTGTGCTTTCATTAATAACTTTGTCTTTTTGCATCCTGTGTATGTGTAATTTGATGACCTTATGATTGGGGTGATTCAAGTTGCTTGGTCTAAAGCTAGTCCCCCATCTTTCTGTCTCTGGGTTTTTATATTGAGAGGCAGCATAGAATAATGGATAGAGTACTGGACATGGAGTCAGGAAGAGCTGAGTTTAAATTCCACATCAGACATGAACTAGCTGGGTAGCCCTTGGAAAATGATATAATCTCTTTATGCCTTAGTTTCCTTATTCATACAATGAAGGAGGGGGACTCAATAACTGTAAGCTTCCTTGAAGCTTTAAATCTATGATCCTATTATGCCTATAATCTCACAAAAGTACAAAAGATTGAAATGTCTTTTGTTGTCTTTGAGATATGTCTAATTTAACAGAAAAGGAAAGCCATATTTACCTTGACCATTCAGCATCCATGAAGATAAGAGTGGAAGAAATTGAAGAGATAAAGCTATACTAAGTTCTTAATGAGAGAATATGTGGGAAAACCCTAAGAGTATGTAGAAAAATATCAAGCATCCATCCTTGAAATGCTGAAGGAGAAGGAACTAGTCATTTAAAAAAAATGGAATCAGGTGCACTTTGTAAACTTTTGTTGATTAAATGAGTTCTATGTCTATGATTTCATCATTATAATTTTGGAAGACACTAGTTTCCATTTCTTACAGGCACCTGTAAGTGTGAGATGAATACCATTATCTCTCTATGACTGGGGTTTCTATCATCCTAGAGAAGGGAGAAGTAATAAGTGAAGTGCCAGGTTGCTTTTTTGTCCCTAATCACTCTCCTGTCACCCCAACATGGAATCAACCCATGAAATCCCATGATTTCATTCTCTTCAGCAAAAATATATTTAGTAGCTACTGTATACAAAAAATAGGGTACCAGGCTCAGAGTCAGGAAGACCAGGATTTAAGGCCCTGAGTGACCCTGGTTAGCAATTCTATTGCTATAATTTGTCAAGAAGGATTTGTCCCAATTTGCTAAAAGGAGTTTCCTCAGTTCTGGTAAAGGAAAAAAAGGAAATTGCTGTGCCAGGTTGTGCAGATAGAAAGATGAGAAAAATCAAGTATTCAAATTCACAATCAAAATGGAGATAAGTTGTACACAAAAAAAAATGTACCATAATGCAATATGATTAATGCAAAAGGAGAGGTCAAAGGAAAGTTATGAGAGGTTTTAAGTGGAAGATATTGTTTTCAGCTGTTGAGATTGAGGGAGATTTCACAAAGAAAATGGAACCAGATATGCGCATTGGGAATTTTGCGGAAGAGTGGATGGGGGGGTGGGAGAAGGGAGTCTATTCCAGATGTGGAAGTTTTGGTCAGTATGGGGCTGGGAAGGAAGCATAATGGCAAATTCAGTGGTATTGAAAAGTCTGGCTATATATTTATATATATATATATATATATATATATATATATATATATATACACACACATATATATACATATATATACACATACATACATATATATACACATACATACATATATACACATACATACATATATATGTAAATATATATACATATATACATACATATACATATATGTGTGTGTGTATACAGTAGTGAAAGACCATAGTAATCTCATGTTTGATATACCCAAAGGTTCATGCTTTGGGGGATGTTAGAATTCACTATTTGACCAAAAAAAATGCTGGGAAAACTGAAAGCTATTTGGCAGAAACTAGGCATAGACCTACATTTCACACCATGTACCAAAAAAAATGTCAAAATGAATAACTGATTTAAACGTAAAGGGTGATAGTGTAAGTAAATTAGGAGAGCATGGAAAAATGTACCTGTCAGATCTATGGATAAAGAAAGAGTTTATGACCAAACAAGAGAAAGAGTGGATTATGGGAAGCAAAATAAATGGTTTTTATTGCATGAAATTAAAAAAGTTTTTATACAAAGCCAAATTTACAAAGCCTAATAGAGCCAAAATTAGAAGGAAAACAGGAAACTGGGAGAAAATTTGCAGAAGTTTCTCTGATAATGTTCTCATTTCTCAAATATATCAGGAACTGAGCCATATGTATAATAACAAAAGCCATTCCCCAGTTGGTAAATGGTCAAAGGATACGAATGGCCAGTTTTCAGACAAGGAAATCAAAGCTATTAATAATCAAATAAAAATGCTCTTAATGTTGATTAAAGAAATGCAAATTAACACAATGCTGAGATACCACCTCACATCTATGAGATAGGTTTACATGACAAAAAAGGAAAATGACAAATGCTGCAGGGAATGTGGAAAAATTGGAACACTAATGCACTATTGGGCAAGTTGTGAACTGGTCCAGCCATCCTGCAAAACAATTTGAAACTGCATCCAAAGGGCCATAAAACCTTTGACCCAGCACTACTAGGTCCCAAATCCCAAAGAGATTTTTTAAAAAGGAACAAGAATCTATTTGTATTAAAAATATTTATAACTGCTCTTTTTGCTTTTATACCCTTTAGTTGTGAAGGGTTTTTTTTTTTAACTCAAGTAGAAGACTTAATACTTACCCCTTTTAAAACTTAACTTGATTATATACAGACCACTAGTCTACTCTGTCAAGTTTTTCAATCCAGAATGTCATCCACTGTTTTAGATATCCTTTCCAGATTCATGGTACTTAAAAATTTGATTATCATACTATTTATACGTTCATCTGAGATTTTTCTAAAAATTTTCAAAGTATTGGAAATCAAGTGGGTGCCCATCAATTAGGGAATGGCTAGACAAATTCTGGTATATAATTTTGATGGAGTACTATTTTGTTATAAAAAATAATGAGCAGTACAGTTTCAAAAAACCCCGGGAAGACTTAAATGAACTCATAAAAAATGATCTTTGCAGAGCCAGGAGAACATTATAAATGATAATAACAATATTGGAACTATAATCAACTATGAAAGACTTAGCTACTCTGATCAAGACAATGATCCAAGACAGTTCTAAAGGACTCGTGATGAAAATGCTATATACCTCTAGAGAGAGAACTCTTTTGCAACATAGCTGTTATGGAAACATTTGCCATAACCTCACAAGTATGAGGTTATCAGATGCTTGCCTTCTCAAGGAGGGGTGAAGGGTGGAAAAGTGGGAGAAAATTTGGAGCTGAATTAAAAAAAAAAGATTGTAAAATTATTTTGCGTCTACTTGGGAAATATTTAATGAAATTTAAAAAAAAATAAATAATTCGATTGCAAATCCAGCCTCCTTTTTGCATAATTTCCCCACCCTGTGTGCTAAGAAGACAATACAGATGAAATTTTATTCTCAGTGAGATACTAATAATAGAGAAGCATACTCTTCTATAAATGGACAAATGCAAAAGTAAACAGAGATCATCTTTGAAAAAGCTAAATGTTCCCATTTGTCCCTTCTCCTGGGATTTGAAATATCATAGTGTGTTAATCCCAGGATTTTCAAGAGACCAGTAAGGGAAAGTTGATTTTCTACCTTCTCTCCACTACTATATACTCATTTCTTAAAATGACCTCCAGATCAAAAATGTTAAAAATCAATTTTAGGTCTAAGGTTTTTGACTTGCCTGACCATAAAATTAACCTAGAGTATGCCTTTCAAATTGTGTGGACCACTTTCTAGTTGCTCTAAGGCCTTCTTTATTAGCTACTGGATGGAACTAGTATGGAATATTGAAAAAAAATTGGACTTGAGGTCAGGAAACCTCATTTGAAGCAACTAACTATGTGAAGGTTGAGCCAGTCCTTTAATTTCTTTTTGACTCAGTTTATCATCTGCAATGGGAATTCCAGTATTTATGCACAATATGAGGTTATTTTGGGTAAAGTACTTTGAAAACTGTCAAGTGTTGTATAAATATGAATTATTATTATGAAAAATTTGGCTTCTGTGAAATGGAAAAGTACCCTGATGAAATCAGTAAAGATTCTTAAGTGCCTGCTAGGTACCAGGCCCTGGTGAAGCACTGAGATGTTACAAGATGAAGCACTGAGAAGTTAGTTGACACGCCATGGCTCACAAAGCCAGTAAGCGGTTGAGGCTGGATTTGAACCCAGGTAACTAATCCCATTCCCTTCATCCTTTATTTTTGGAGGTTTTGTTTTTTAAACTCAAGTGGAGGATTTAATACTTACCCATTTTAAAACTTAATTTGATTTTATATGGACCAGTAGTCTAGACTGTCAAGGTCTTTTTTTCAATCCAGAATTTGTCATCCAATGTTTTAGGTATCCTTTTCAGATTCATGGTACCTACAAATTTGATTACCATACTATCTATACTTTCATCCAAGATTTTTCTAAAAACACTAGTTTATTAGTGTGAAGCTATGCTGTTACTTCCATATCATAAAAAAAAATCTTATCTCAAGCAGGGCATAGGAAGTGTTGTTGAGTAAGGAAGAACTACAACCTTAACTTTTTCTGCTGGGGTCCTTTTTCTGTGTTTCCCAAGAAAATATAGAATTGATGTTATAAAAGCAATGAAAAATGTCCTAAGCTCTTAAGTGACTATAAAGTACATCTTCATAGGAAGTGGCAAAAGATGAATTCTGTCAACGTGATTTGCTACTGTGTCTCCTTATGGTTCTTTAATTGGCAGAAATCCAGAAGTATTGGTCTCAGTTGCTTGTATGACTGTGTCTGAATGCAGGAATTGGTCATGAATTGTCTCTCTGGCAACATTCATTCATGGATTACAATGGCTATCAAAAGCAATGGGTATTAGAGATACACATTAGAGATAGACATATTTATTATAGTACATTAATTATATCATGAGGAAGGCAGAACAAAATATAGTATGATGTGTAGCCAAAATTTTTAGGACAGATTTCATTAAGTTCAGAGGAAGTATACTTAGGACCTTATAACCTAATGTCTGCTGGTACATAGAATCAAAAAGGGTCAAGCTGTGCCAAAGAACAAAATAATAATGACACAAAACATATCTTATTCTAATGAATAAAAATAAACTCTATCTACATGGAGAATCCATTGGCCAAATTATATTTTAATGGGTGGGAAAGATCTTCAAATCTAAATTCCTATTACATGTATTCACAAAAGATAGAAACAGTAACAGTTAAATTAGAATAAATACAAAGAGTTGCATAGTCTACAGGAAAAATATAAAGAATGGAAAATCCCACAGTGAGTTAAGGCAATTTATGAATATTAAGGACAACAAAATGTCTATTTTTATCAGGTTGGGAAGATCAAAGAAGGGATAGGGGTCACTGGTTGGGGCGAACAGGATGAAGATGATAGATGAGACAGAGAGTAAATCTGAATAACTCTCTGGCATTTCTGATTTCTCTACTCAAGGGAATGATCTGCAGACTAGGAAGTATGGAACCAATGTCAAAGTAGCTAAAAGAACTGAAAACTGAGATAAGTGGGGAAATCATTTTTTTAAAAGAACCTAACCATTGTACTTGGTGAACAATACTAAGCTGGAATGAACTTCATGGAGTGGTACTGAAAGAGTTTTGAGATATTAATGCTCACTGCTTGGTGGTAATCTCTGTCACACAGGAAAAGAAAGAATCTTCTGAAAAAAAGTTGGGCAAAAGTCCCAATTTTCAAAAGGGAGAAGCTTGATTATTGTTCATGTTATAGGACAGTGAGCTTGACTTTTTTTTCAAAAATTTGAAATCATTATTAAAGGAATACTCTGTGGTCATTCTTTCATGTATAGTCTGTGGGTTTATAATGACTTCATAAAATATGTCATTATAGACTAATCAAATTTTCTTTCCCTCCTTTTTTAAAAATGCGATGGAAATATTTCATTATATCTAGATATCAGCCAGACATTTGGCAGTCCTTCTTGCCTGAGTGGAGAAGATGGAGAGATTGAAGGAAGGCTTATATATGTGTGTGTGTGTGCGCGCGTGCGTGTGTGTGCGTGCGTGTGTGCGCATGCGTGCGTGTGCGTGTGTGTGTGTGTGTGTGTGTGTGTGTGTGTGTGGCTATCAACCTACAAAGAGGTCTCTAGTGCAGTGCCCCTGAGATCTATATTTTGGCTCATTTTATTCAATGGTTTTTAGAAAAATATTGGCTGATAGTAATCACATTTGCAGTTGCCATGCATCCGGAAAGGATACCAAAAACATGGGATGACGAATTCTGGATTGAAAAAAAGATCTTGACATCCTAGACTTGTGGTCCACATATAATCAAATTAAGTTTTAAAAGGGGTAAGTATTCATTCCTCCACTTGAGTTTAAATGCCAAAACCTTTTGAACCTCTGGGTTCAAATATAGCCTTAGCCACTTACTGGCTTTGTGAGCCATGGCATATCGACTAACTTCTCAGTGCTTCATCTGTAAAATGGGCCTGGCACCTAGTGTGCACTTAAGAAATGTTTATCGATTGCTTGATTTAATGACCTCCTAAATTCTTTCCAAGTCTAAATGTATCACTATGACAGTATAGTTCACAGGAAAATATTTGGGGTGTTAGGACGTTGTAGGTTCAATATGATGCAACATATGAAAAGGATGTTCCCAAAAGTGAGTATAATGTTAAACTGAGTTAATAGGAGCATAGCTTTCACAATAACAAAGATTATACTCCTACTATATTCTGCCAAGCCCAGAGAATACATTGAGTATTTCAGTCAGTTCTCCACACTGTCTTTCAGGAAGAACATCGACATGCTTAGAAAAGGGCAGAGTGGACTAAAGACCATGTGATTATGAAGATTGATGAAAGGAATGAGGTTGTTTATTTTGGAGAATAGAAGTCTTAGAATGAGCAAGATGACTGTCTTTAGCTATTCAAAAGGCTGACATACGGAAAAGAGACTTAATTTGTTTTGCTTGGTACTTAAAGATAGAACTAAGCAGTGGTCGGAAATCAGAAAGGTAGATTTTGGCCTGATAAAACTCCCTAATAACTTGGATTGTTTAAAAAAAATTGAAGCAAAGTGCCTTGGGGTATATATGAGAAAGACCCCAGTCCTGGGCGGGTGTCTTCAAATAGAGTCTGAATGACCCCTTGTCAGGGCTGATCTAGAGAACTTGCTTGTTTAGATATAGATTGATTTCTTTGGGACTCTTTTTCCAAATTTGAGATGAAATGAATTTTTAATAGTATCAGTTTTCTAGTTTGCAAAAGTGACATTCTTTACCTCCTGGGCACAAGGCTCCAGAGGAATAATTAAAGTATTCTTTTGTGTCTTTGGTTACTATTCTGTTAAGGATTAAGTCACAAATGCTATAGGCAGCTAATATTTTCATCTCAAGTTACATAAAACACCCTCTCTTCCACTTATTCTTCTGCTGTTCATATCTGTGTGGCACAGTATGTGTCAATAGACCAACACATTCAGAGATCAGGGACAGTCACAAATATTTATCCTTGTTCATTGGGGTGGGGGAAGAAAGGACTTGTGGGAAAAACGCAAAAAAATAATAATTGAATTATTATTCCTATCATTGTACAGTATAATCAGTATGGGTCTGCATGTGTTGGGATCTTGGAGAGGAGAGACAGTGAAGGAAAAAGAATAGAAAGGGAAGAATAAAGAGAATGAAAGGAAAGAGAAGTGAAACACTTAGAGGGATTAAAAAATAAAGGGAGAGAATGAAGAAGAACAAGAGATGAAAGGAAGAGGGGAAAATAAAACGGACAGATCTGACAAAGTAGGTGATAACTATAGAATATTTTTCTTGTTCATCAATCATTTTATGTTATCTATTTCCTTATTGTCTAAAATTTTATGTACATGGTTTAAAAAGTAAACTGAGTCTAGCTGGGTACTTTATCTCAGATTGTCTTAATCAAACAACTACTTTGCTATGTGCCCCACCTATTGCATAGAGAATTAAAATAATCAAAAGTATAAAATCAGTTATGATCTTTTAATAATGAAATTCATGTCATCAGTGAGATAATGTTGTGGGGAAAAGCACTTGGGTTCAAGTTTTAGTGTTAAAAGCATGACCTAAGGTTTTTACCATGAGTTTGGACTTGAAAACAAGAAATCCGAGTTTGAATTCCATATTTAACACATACTAGATGTGTGAAGGTGGGTAAGTACCTTTTATTTTAAGTTCGGTCTCTCATCTATAAGGTAGGGAATAGCTATATTCCTGGTAACTTGGCAGAGTGGATAGAGCCCTGGGTATGGAGTCATCAATCTCTGAGTTCAAGTTTACCTTCAGACACTAATTGTATGGCCTTGGGTAAGTCAAGTAACATGTTTAACAAGTTAAGGAACAAATAACAAGTTAAGTAAGATGTTAAGTAACATCTGTTTGCCTTAGTTTCCCCAACTTTTAAATGAGGATAATGATTATACCTACCTCCCAGAATTGTTGTAAGGATCAAATGAATTAATATTCATAAAGCACTTAGCCCAGTTCCTGGTGCATGCTATTGAGTCATTTTTCAGTTTCTGACACTCCATGATCTGATTTGGGGTATTCTTGGCAGAGATACTACCATTTCCTTCTCCAGCTCATTTTACAGATGAGAAAACTGAGGCAAACAGGGTTAAGTGACTTGTCCAGGGCCACACAGCTAGTAGGTGTCTGAGGCTAAGGATAGATCTTCCTGATTCCAAGCCCAGTGCTCTATCCACTGCACCACAAAGCTGCCCTCTTGGCACATAGTAGGTACTATATATATTGTGGTGTCACTATAATAGCCTACAGTCCAAAGTGTGATGTGATTCATAGAGTCTGAAGAGCATAATATAGACAGGCAAAGTCAAAAGCTTTAGACCTAAAGATAGTATTATCAAAACATACCACCTTCACTTTGCTCCCTCTTTCCCTCTTCCCCCTTCCCTCACTCATACTGCAACCACTCCTTCCTTCTGCCTTCCTCTTTTCTTAATGCCTACCTTAGGTGGAGGTTAGAAACGAACATCTGGAATGATTCTCTGCAAGTTCTCTATCCTTCTATGGGTAGCCTTGCATGAAGCCACATGTGAAAATGCATGGTTCTTTAAAATTAAGCAGTGGTGAGTAGATGAGAATGGATCTAGGTGTCAAGGAAAGGCCTATATGACCAGAGAATTCATTTAGCCTCATTTCTCACTCATTCCAGGCTTTACCCTAAAGAAAAGTCTATGATTCTCAGGAAGAGATTCTTTTTGAAAAGAGCCAGACTTTTGCCTTCAGGCAATTCTGTCTCTACCTAGTTTCCAAAGGGGAAAAAACCCATAAGATCTAACATGCTTTGGTTTATTGTTCAAGATAATGAAAGCCAAGTCCTTAGCACAAGCTGCTTAAGGGTATAGAACGCAAATTGTTTTACTCTGTTGTGGGTAACTAGTACTGTACTTGAAACAAGGTGGAAATTCCAAATCAACTTAAAAAAGTAAGGCAACTATGTCAAGTAAAAGCCAGTAAACATTTAAACAGAGCCAACCTTAGTGACTGAGCTGGACAGAAGACAACCTCAAAATCCTTTCTCCTTTGCTACCATTGAAAAGTCTTTAAAAATCCTGTGTTCTGCCATGTTTCAAAATTGTTATTCCTGTGACTTGAGTTCTTTCCAATGCATATATTCATTTGTTGTTGTTGAGTTATTTCAGACTCTTTGTGACCCCATTGGGGGTTTTCTTGGCAAAGATACTGGAGTGGCTTGCTATTTCCTTCTCCAGCTCATTTTACAGATAAGGAAACTGAGGCAAACAGGGTTAAGTGACTTGTCTAAGGTCACACAGCTCTTAAGGGTCTAAGGCCAGACTTGAACACAGGAAGATGAGTTTTCCTGAATGTAGACCCAGCACTCTATCCACTGAGCCACCTAACTGCTCCGATTTATTCATTACTGAATGAGCACTGTGTTCATGGCATTGTGCTAAGCACAAAGGAAGGACCAATTCGATTCCACAAACACCCGTTCTTTCTATGTTCAGGAAACAATGTTAGGTATTGTAAATATGAGGAGATAAAAAGGGAGATAGAAACATAAATATAAAACATGGCTTATAATCTAGCTTAATAAGTAATGTAACTACATAAAGAATTTTATTTATTTTTTAAATTTAAACTAGGAGATAAAAGTCTTAAATGTGAAATTTTAGAGAGAACATTTTGTTTTTCCTTTCATTGTGTGAAAATATTATACATAGTTGCCATTTCTCTGGTATGCCATTTTCTGAGTCTTTTGTACATTATATGACTATCGGAGCTAGAGTTCTGCAAACACAGGCTACCACTATGTAGGGGAGAACAATTAGCAGATACATTAATTAAAGTACCATTTGCCCCACAATTCACACTGTTATTATGCCTAAGAATTTATGTACTATTTATCAAAGCCAAAGTGTTATTTGGGAAGATGATACTGTTTAAATTATAAACATTTTGCAGTTTATAATAGTTGACAATTCTATTCAGTCAATCTTTTCTTGTATTAACATAGTACATTCAAGGTGTAGTCATACTTAAAATAAAAGTGTTTATCATTCATAATAAGAAAAGCATTAATAGCATTTTAATTAGTGAATTTACTAATTGTTTTTCCCCCTGCTTCAGGCATCAGCCTTTTTAGTCTTTAGTTTTAGTAACATACCTAATGAGTTTCATTGGGTTGTTTATTTTACATCTTACAAGTCAAGTAGTATATTGACATTTACAATACTAATAGCCTTCTTTTAAAATACATTAACATTTGGCTTGCTTTTCAAAGTCTCTAATGACTTTTCTACATCTGGGTAATATCAGTCTGGCCATTTATAGATAGATGTATAGCTACCAACATAACCATGCCTCTAGGGTGTGCAGAGTGCCAGGTGTGCCCAGTAGACACACCTGTGTACCAATAGAAGGTTATCCTCATTTGGACTGAAATGTGCATGGACACACAATCGCTATATTATGCTTGGTGTGTGGATGGTGGTATATTCCAGGATTACACTAGTGGTTAAAATAGGGAGAGATCCATAGAAAAGTTAAATATAAAAAGTAGGACCTAGTTAAGAAAAAGGGCCATTCTAAAGAATTCTTTGGAAGCCAAGAACAAGACTGAGCAGCAATTGGAAGTTAAGGAAGTAAAAAGAAGTAAATGAATCAAAAGCTATGAAAATTTATAGGAATTTGGACATGTGCAGAGGTAAGAGGTTAAAAATCAAAGGGCAAAATGTACCATGGATCCCATGACAAGCAAAGCATAATAGCAGCTTGAAGTTGAGGTAAATCAGTCTGTCCATGCTGGGGAACCTCACTGGACAGCAGCTGTTGGGTACCAGAGACAACTGAATCTTGAACCCGAGGTGATTCCTGACTGACCCAAAGATCCTCTTCAATATTTGTCGCTGCACCAGGAGTTAAGTATATGACTTTCCATCGTATGTCTAGCCCAGGAACTGGAGGTTCAGGCTATTGTAGCACCTTCTCACATCTGGCAGATCTGGACATGGTTGCTTATAGAGAAGTCACTAACCAATCATTGCTGGCAGGTCCTGGGCCACAGCTAAGTTTGGAAATCTGACAAATGTCCTCATTGCAAGGGAAAAGTGGGGAAATCAGCATATTGTTCTTGTACATAACTTCCCATTCTCACAGCATGTAGTTGATAAGTAGGGTTGAGGTATGGATTAGGGCAGTTAGCATGTGAAACTGGCACCCAGTGAAATGAAAGAGAGTTTGTTGCCTGAGAGCTTACAAAGAGTGAGATGTGGCTACAGAGCCCTTCCAGGCACCATACTTATTTGGTTCTACTCCCCGTCTCCTGTCTTGTTGCCTTAGTTCAGTGGCCTCCAAGCCTAGAACAGACTCTCTCCTCCCTTTTGCCTTTTAGAATTTCTAACTAAAGCTTAAGGGCCTTCTCTAACAAGGGAGCTTTTTCCCCTTTCTTCCTCCTTTGTTATTACTACCCCTGCCTGGTGAAATCCTACTTAATTTCTATTCTAATGTAAGCCTCCTGAGGTTAGGGAGCTTATTTTCAGAGGCAGCCAGGTGGTGCAGTGGATAAAGAGTTCTACCTGGAATGAAGAAGACCTGAGTTCAAATCCCAATTCAGATAATTGGGAGCTGTGTGACCTGGTCAAATTGCTTAACCCCTTGTACCTTATTTTACTCATCTGTAAAATGAGGATAATGATGGCACCTGCCTCTCAGGGTCGTTGTTGGATCAAATAAGATAATAATTGTACAGCGTTGTGCATACCTTAAGGCACTATATGGATGCCCCTTCTCTTTGTTGCCCCTGTGCTCAGCACAATGTTTGGCATATGGTAAGTTCTTAATGAGAGAAATGACTATTTCACTCTTATATTAATAATGGGGGAGGGGGATCCAAGTTTTTTCCTTTCTCTTTCTTCATTCAAAGTCCATCTCTCAAGAGCATTTCTGACCCTGCCCAAAGAATTCTACCCACCTAAATTACCTTATCTAGGTGAAATTCTTCATCGTTGTTCATTGACTGGGATTTAAGGCATTTCAGGGTCTCCCTTGCTGTCTGGCTACTGAAAGAAACCACCGATCATCAATTTATAGACTATTAGCTAGTTTAATTAACAAATTGATTATTGATTACCCAGAAGTCCTGTCTCTCAGTGTTTTCATTCATCACACTTCTCTAAAATAGAATATGCATTATATCCATTTAAGTATTTGATCTTAGCCCATCTATTTTCATCAGTGGATAGCCATTGGAGCTATGTATACAGAAAACATCTGCCACATGTGGTACTTCACTATATAATATTGCATTAGAAAGAGAATGAATGATATAAGTGAGCCATCATTACTTCCAAAAAATTCCTGTTCCTTTCATCCCTTGATTCATCCACTGTGATACTATCATTCCATTTGTCACTTGGCCTGGTAGGAAAAATGTATCCACTCTGATTT
Source organism: Phalanger gymnotis (assembly GCA_028646595.1). Lineage (NCBI taxonomy): Eukaryota > Metazoa > Chordata > Mammalia > Diprotodontia > Phalangeridae > Phalanger > Phalanger gymnotis. The sequence goes on along the minus strand of CM053622.1, from coordinate 532,836,724 downwards.
TAGTTTACTTCTAAAGATATACATTTGGGCAGCCTGCTATAAGGGGTAAAGAGCAGATCTCAGAGTCAGGACTTGGGTTCAAATCCTGCCTCTGACTTATACTGTCTGTGTGACACTGGAAAATTAACCTCTCAGGGCCACCAGGCAACTCTCTTAAGTTTATATATTATAGAGCAATTGCATATCTGAATTGGTAGGAGTTTTTTCACAATTTTCTCACATATATATATATATATATATATATATATATATATATATATATATACACAATTACTGTATATGACAATTATATACATGAAATCACATGGTCCAGACATAGTGAAATTCAATTCTGTGGGCACTTGACAGAGTCAGAAGACCTGGGTTCTATCCTCAACTTTGCCAGAAAGTCATTGCATGACCTTGGCCAAGGCATTTATTTTCTGTGCATCTTTTGATCTTATCACTTGTAAAAAATGTGAGAAGGGTTGAACTCGATTTTTTCTAAAATGTTTGCTATTTATTTCCTTCTGTTTCTAAGGTTCTGATTATAATAGCTAGCATTTATATAGCATTGTAAGGTTTGCAAAGCACTTTACAAATCTCGTGTTTTTAAATTCTCATCATAACCCTGGGAAGGAGGTATTATCATTAGACCCATTTTTTAGGTGTGGGAATTGAGGAAAACAGATGCTAAGTCACTTGCCTAGATAGTTATTATGTGAAGTGAGCTTTGAATTGGGTCTTCCTGACTCCAGGTCCAGCACTTATCCATTATCCCACATAATTACTTTCATGAGTCACATTGGGGAGGATAAAATATTTGGCATTCACCCTGCCTAGAGGGAAATCTCCAATGAACGCACTTATGAAACAATTAAAGAAACGTACAAAAGTAGTGTAAATCGAACATGTTCAAGTTCAGAGAATGAACATAATCAATAGAACACAGAAGAACTCACAGTTTCTCTATGATAGATTTAGAGGAAGAACTAATCTGAGGAATTATCTAGTTCAATGCCCTCATTTTGCTGATGAGGACCAGGGAACTTAAGTGACTTGTCCAAGATCTATACAAATAGTGTGTAGCAGAGCCAAGATTTGAACTCAAGTCTTCTAAATCAAAGGTGTCACAGTGGATAGAGTATCAGGCCCGAAGTCAGAAGAATCATCTTCTTGAGTTCAAATCCAGCCTCAGACACTTACTAGCCGTGTGACCCTGGACAAGTCACTTAACCCTGTTTGCCTCAGTTTTCTCATCTGTAAAACGAGCTGAAGAAGGAAATGGCAAGCCACTCCAGTATCTTTGCTGAAAAGACCCCAAAATGGGTCACGCAGAGCTGAACATGACTGAAAGTGACTCAACAACAACCCCTAATTCAAAATCCAGCGTTCTTTCCAGCAATTCTTCACAAGGCAGCTACTGACACTCAACACATGGTGCTATCAAATTCCTGTCCCTCTTGAGTTGCCCGATGACGGGTAATGGTTCGTTCATAAATCCTTCAGACAAGATAGTTACCGTCTCATATGCCAGAGGTCCAACTGCTAACCACTGTTAACCATCCGGAATACAGCTCAGAACAGAAAGGTATATGGCAATGATTTCTGAGTGATAACTGTCACAAAGTTCACACTTACTCATTAGCAAACAGAGAACCACCCTCAGGCTCTCACCCAGACCATTTTGTGTTAAATAAGGCAACAAATTAGAGCCAGTAATATGCTGTTCAGAAATAACAATCGATAACAGCGGAAGAGATGGGACTAAAAACAATCCCAGTAGTCTGGAGCCATTTAATGTTGGGCAGAGAGTCCCCACATACTTCAGTTGACCTCAGCAGAGTACAATCATTGATGTTCATAGGAAAATGCTAAATTTGGTCAATTAGACTCTGTTTAAGAAAGCAGAAAAGTATGAAATACAATTTAGAAAGATCCCCCATCAAAGATGATTAAAACGAGAGCAGATTTGGGCACTTAAAAGGGCATGCTTCTTTCATTTGGAAAATTCACTCATGTGGAGGAGTTTGCTCCCTGAAGAGGCTAGATAAATGAGGCATCCAGGAATGTTTGTATTAGTCCCCAAATTTCCTAGCCTAGCACATACTGTAAAGATAATGCTGATAATATCCTCCCATTATCCTCGGGGCTAGCTCTAGGCAAAATTATAAAGTAGATGGAGCTTGCTTCCTCTGCTTTTGTAGGAGTCAGTAAGCATTTATGTGCTTACTACAGGCCAAGCGCAGAGCTAAGTGCTGAGGATTTGAGGAAGGGCAAAAACTGTCCCTGCCCTCAAGGTGTTTGCACTGCATTCTAATGGGGAAGATGGTCCCTTCCCTTAAAAAACAAAACCTTCCACATCCACCAGTCTGTCTCATGGTCTGAATCTTTCCCAAATTTCTCCCACTCAGAGTATGCCCATTCTGTGTTCTATTCTCTGGGTAACTTGGCTCTGATACCTAGTCTGATGGACTACTACTACATGCTAATAAGCCTAATGGGTGATAATGAATTAATGAGTTTTCCTCCACAGGCATTTGAACATTTGGAGAGAATTAATATGGAATGATGGAAATTTCAGACACTATAGTCACTCAGTAATAACCTTTTAGACTGGGGGACACTTAAATCATGCTATGCAGGTAAAGCCTAGGGAAAGGGTGAGAGCTGATTAACCTTTTACCCAGTTACACAGCTTATAATGCTGATGTATGATATCTTGTTTAACAGGGAAAATCCCTATAACAACTTCCTTCTGTTATCTGGGAAGGAGAGATAGGTGTCCACAATCCTGATGTTGATAAATAGAAGAACAAAAAAATATTTAAGACCTTGTTATATGTCAGGCACTATCCTAAGCACTTGGGACACAAAAATTCCAAAAGAGACAAGGAGAGGCCCAGCCCTCAAGAAGCTTGCATTCTGGTAAGGAGACAACCTAAATATAAATAGGAATATAAAAGATGCCTGGTCAGATTGTTGTGTTTTTGTTGTTTTGTCATTTTCAGTCATGTCTGACCTATGCATGACATCATTTGGGGTTTTCTTGGCAGAGGTACTGGAGTGGCTTGCCATTTCTTTCTCTAGCTCATTTAATAGATGCGGTACCGAGACAAAGAGGGTGAAGTGATGTAGTGCCCAGGGTCATACAGGTAGTAGGTGTCAGAGGCTGAAGTCAGGAAGACTCATCTTCCTGACTTCAGGCCTAGCACTCTATCCACTCCACCACCTAAACCTGGTAAGATGGAAGGAACTGTTATCTGGGTAGATTGCTGGGAATGGCAATCTGAGTTCCATATTGAAGACAGCCAGTGATTCTAAGAAGCAGAGCAAAAGAGGAAGGGCATTCCAGGCATGGATGGTAGCCAGTGCAAAGATGTGAAGGGGATATAAAACTGAAGCATCATCTGATGTCTAGGACCAGCCAGTAAACATAGTGGTTAAAGCGAAGTAGAACATTGCCACTGATCAACTGAGTTGAGCTCCAAAGAAGGGCAGATTAACTTCCCCAGCACCTGATGCATGCATCCAGTGAACCCCATGTGTGGCCTAAGTCTCAGGTCCTGTGTATGGGGTGGGGTGGGTCACAGAGGGAGGAGCAGGTCAGCACCTATGAGAGGGTTTGAGACATGCCTTTGTCAGCATGCTTTTTTTTTTGTAGCCCTTGAGTTGTGTGGAAAATGAAATGCATTTACTAAAGTTATGCTTGAGCCTTAACAGCAGGTTTGAGGGGAATATTGGTGGAGAGCAATAAACTCTGCAGGAGTCCGAATAAACAGAAAACAGCTTCTGCTGGTATGCTTTTATTCATTTAATTAGCTTATCATTGCCAGTCATTCTGTACTTCCTAATGCAATGCTCTTCTGATCATCAGAAAGAGTCAGTTTATTCCAGGCTGATGAACACTGACCATATGCAGTTGTGAAGGAACATAAGTACAACTTCATATCAGGACTAAGTTTGGGAAATGTGGATATGAAGGGCATGGGTCATCGACTCTGGTAACTTCTTCAGGCTCCTGCCCCAAATCCCCAGGTCCTGTCTTTTCAATGATTTCTCAGTGTCAGACAGTAAAGCTTACTAATGGAAGCAGAGCAGCAAAAGGGAAAGCAGGAGAGATTTAGAGTCGGGGTAGCAAGGTTAGTATTGTGGTTTTTCAGATTACTCGAGTAGGTCATTTACCATCTTCTGGTCTCAGTTTCCTGTAAAATGAGGAATTGGATTAGGCAATCTCTAAGGTCACTTCCTGATCCAAGTCCAAGTTTACATGATCCAGTTCATTGACTCAAGATACAAACCATATGGATGTAGACAAATTGAACAGTAGGCACAAAGCCCCATGTAAAAGGCATCTTACTGAGATCCTTAGATCTGGACACTTCAGTCCAGACTAATTCTTGGTCAGTGGTCTCCTTTCTGCCTCCTCAAGAAGTTCCCTTTGTCAGTCAGAGCTGAATTTCCTTCACGGAGGCACCTAAGAAATATCTAACTCAGATTCTCAGCCTTTGAACCATAACAATTTTATTTTCTCCTTCCCCATTCCTCCTCTACCCCCCATACTCTATTGATTTTGTAGATAGAAAGTAATGTGGTGTAGTGTTTAGAAAGTCAACCTCAGGGTTAAGAAGACCTGGATTCAAGTCCTGCCTTTAAGCAAACTGGTTCTCTAACTCTAGGCAAGTCAAGTAAGTCCTGGGTGCCCTAGGCATCCAGGGACAACTCTAAGATTACAAATGGCAGAGAAGGTGGTAATCTGTATTGCTTAAGAAAGTTCCTTTTAGGGAGGGTCAGGGCTGTATCAGAAGTCCAAGTAGGTCTGGATAAAATTAAAAAAAAATCAGATAAACTTATATGTGTGTATGTTATCTCTTCCGATTGAATGTGAACTCCTTGAGGGCAGGGAATCTTTCCTTTTATGCATTTGTTTCTCCAGTGCTTGGCACAGTGTTGGGTATAGAGTAGATACTTTATTTATGAAGACTTGATTGATCTCTTTCTCTCTTCCTATACTCCTGAAGAACTCCTGAGTTAACATTAATAATAATTATAATAGCTATCATTTATGTAAAACTTTGAGGTTTAACACTTCGCATGAGCTATCTCAATTGATGCTCACAACAAACTTGGGAGGACATCCCACTTGACAGATAAGGAAACTGAGTCAGGAAGACATTAAATGACTTGCCCTGTGTTACATAGTTACTATGTGCCTGAGGCAGGATTTGAACTTGGATCTTCCTGATTCCTGGTCCTGTGTTCTATACACTGTGCCGTGTAGGTAAAATCCTTGAGAGCAAGGACTCTAACAAAACCAAGCATAATGCCTTATACCCAGTAGGCCCTCATTAAGTGATGAATGAGTGAATGCCTGTAAACACACACACACACACACACACACACACACACACACACACACACACACGAACAACTAAACTTAAAGCAATCTGGCTTTTCCAGCAGCACATAGAAAGGCATTTCTTCATTATTCATTAACAATTAGTAATTTAGCACAAACATGCCAACATGCATGCATTTATACATGAAGTAGACATTAGTAATAGCATCCATTCTGCAACCTTTAATGAGGAACAACTTGCTACATTTCTTCTTAGCAATTCTGGTTTCAGAGTTCACTGGGAAGAACATTTACAGAAGTACCAGTGTTGTTGTTACTGCTGTTATGGTTTTTATTCTCATTAGCTAATGTGACTTTGATGATCATAGTCCTTATTTGAAGGAATCGAAAAATAATCTTGCTAGCTGTTCCAGGGAAAAGTAATTTCTGTAAATCCAAATCTAGGCACCATTTACTGATACCAGGGAGTTAGATGCTCCCCTCAACCATTATCTGTAGAAGGGAGCTAAATGCCCTCTGGTCCAAAGTTTAAGATTCATATCCTACTTGCTTCATCCCCTTCTGGTTTTCCCACTGGATTTTAAGCTCCTCAAGAGAAGGGACTGACCAGTCTCCTTCATCTTTATATCCTCAGCAAGTTCTACCACAGCATTTGCACGTAATCAACTCTTGATCATCATTACATGAAATTGAGTTGTCAGAAGCTTAGATAACACCCATGAGGCTATAAATCGTCTGCTTTCTCCAAACCAGTTTAACAATGCAACCCTTAGAATCTGGAAAGAGGTGATCCAACAGGGACCACTAACCAAAACATTCCTCATTTGTACAGCAGAACATTTTTGTTTGTTTGTTTTCTTTTAGAGTTTACAACCCCAGAAGAATTAACACAATGCCTGGCAGTTAACACCAGTGTTATTGATTTTTCATATCAAATTTGTCATGATGCTTATATTGAAATGTTTTCTGTAGAAAGGGAATGAGGACTTGCTACTCATAGTTATACGGCCATATATTTAATTAACTGGGCAGAGAGCAGGAAAACATGGCAATATAATAGTTGATATTGGCCACTGACCCCACTGTTTCAGAAGATAGTCCATGAACCACATTTCTGAATGTTATATCTACTATTGAGGAGAAGGACAGAGGAACCTATGTCAGGACACAATCATACCATGTTCCCCTTGAATATGGGATATTGTGGTCCTGGCATTAGGACTCCAGGATAATTTTTATGCTATGATATTAGAGGCCTTGAACTCTACTATTGTTAAGTTTATTCTGACTATGACAACCAATAAATGCAAGACTAAGAAGAGAGTGTGCCCCCAAAAATGAAACCTTTATTAAAAACAATAGGTCATAAATAGAGTATGTGAAAGGACTTGTTCAGATGTAGAATTGTCAACACGTTAAGAATAAACTTGGTTTAAACTCTTTCTCCCCCTCTCTCTCCTCCTACACATATTCTGCCAAATCTACTAGATGGAAATATTGAATAAGTGATGGATAGCTACAGTTTGCAGCTTATCCATCTCCCCCCCCCACTACCCCTCACTCTCTTCATTAAACCTCTCTTCTCTGTCCTTCTATCCTTCTTTGGCTTCTACTCAATTCTAATTCCTAAGACTGCATGCAAGAAAAATTCCTTTAAATATAGTAAAATCAATGCTCTCCTATATCAGTGGTTCTGTGATCTCGTTCATGTAGAGAGTCCCTCCACAGATACAGATGAGAGTAAATCAGCCCCTTTATCCAGTGGAACGCAAGCTTTTTTTGCAGACAAGGACAATTCTACTTTTATATCCGTATCCCAAACATCTACCTTAATACCTGGCACTTCGCAGGCAATTAATAAATTTGTGTTGAATTCAATTGCAATCTTCCCATAGAAATTTGATATTCAGATGTGATTGGACTCAGTGAGGAACCGTTCTCTGCTTCTAGATCCTCCAGACACTAGATGCCTGTGTTTTTTAGTTATCCTTTCACTGACTTAGGTACCCTTTTGTACTTTCTCCGCTACCTGCTACTTCAGCCTTCAAATTAAATCTGTGGGTTATTTCCTCAATAAAAATCTTTCTCAACCAAAGAAACCAAACATGTCTGTCTGTGTATATTAAAGAAAAAGAGAGAGAGAGACAGTGAAAGGAAGAGTGAGAGGTAAGGCTGCCTTGTTATAAGTAATCAAATCTTTCAACACCCCTAAGTGACACTTCTCTACCCACACATACTGTAAATTTACTGCCTTGTGGTATTAAATTTGAGTTAAAGTAATTTACGTGTAACTTCGAAGAGATGAAATGTTTGTTTTCTGAGGCAATTATTTACAACTGACTGGCCCACCAGCTGTGAAAACTATTTTCCAACTTGAGAGTGAGGATAAGAAGGGGGGGGGGCATGAGGAGAGAAGAAAGGGTGAAAGGAAAGACCACATACGGGTAGAAACCAAACTAACAATAACTCTAGTTTGATGTTCATACTAAGTTATATTTCATGGATGATAAACAAAAAAGGACCTTATTATATTGAATTAAATTCAAGATAATTAAGTATATTTATTGAACATCTCCACTTGCTTCAGGTCACTGGACGCTTTTGGCTCTGCATGTCTTTAAGTAGCGTTTTGTTCTACTGCAGACCAAACATAAAATGCAATGCTTTTGCGTACTTTTCACTCTTGCTAATTGGCGTCCCTGTTAACTGTTGTCCTTGGCATAGAATACCTTTCAGAGATGAGGGTGTGGGCTTGACTGTCATAGTCAGATATATAGACCTAGGATGAATCTGGGACACAGGTCAACATAACCCAGCTCCCCTGATTTGACTCTGGAGCAACCCAACTGCTGTGGATTCCCAACGGACAGATCAAGAGATATAGATACCACCCATGCTCTTAGGTACCTCTTCATGAGGATGAAAAAAATCCTCTGTATTGTAGGGAGAGAGGAGGAGAGGAGAGAAGTTGAGGGAGAAGAGAGAGACAAGCAGAGAAACAGGAAACTAGGAACTACAGGTCACATATGCAATGCTCCCTTGGCTGTTACCTGACTCTAGCATTTAATAGGTTTTTTTTTTCCTGAAATAGAAACCATATATTAGCTAATTTGAGTTCATCAACAATGAGGTCCTTGCTTCTTCCTTCTCTTACGGGTTTTTTCTCAGGGGCTATTCACTGCACCTGCTAACTTGTCAACCCCATATCTAAGCAGTCTCTTATGCTCACAGATCATAAATAACTAATTCTGCTTTACTTAGTGGCAAGAAAGGCAAGTAAATAAGTAAATGTACCTGAAACTTCTTAATTATCTTAATGAGGTAATGGAACTTTTTGGTGACAGAATTAAACTCTTGACCAGGTCAGGGGACTGGGTTCTAGTCCTCTTCCTCCATTGCTGCTTTTGTGACCTTGAAGAAATAACTACACTTTCCTGGACCTAGATTTCTTCAGAATAAGAGATTGGGACAATCTGACTTCTAAGGCCCTTTCCAGTTATTAAATTCTTATTAAGGGCAGCTCAGGAGACTTGCAGATATTCTGGCAGGAGATTTGCACTAATTGTTTTTGTATGACTTCTAAAAGTACAAATGAGGAAATCATTTTTACTGAGGAAACAGAGGTATACAAGACACTGAGACAACCTACATTTTGCAGGGATTGGGGAGTGGGGCGGGGGTGGGTTTGTGTTGAACCTGAAAGTCACAGATGAGGACCTAGCATGCCCTAGGTTCTACATGGCATTATATTGGGAAGCTAGACCCGGGCAGCGTGGGTAGACTTCTGTGGCAGCACAATCTAAACACGAGGGACCACAAAAGATCAGAAGAGTGAAAGAGGTCAGTTACCAGTTGAACAGATGCCCAAGTTCAAGAAAATGGACAGAGGCAAAAAGGCATGGCCAAAAACCAAGTAATGGGAAGTCATTAGGATCCAAAAGGGTAGAAGAAATCTAGATCCCGAGGCCAGAATAATGGTAGGTAGAGCTTGAACACCAAGCAACACAAAGGAACGGGGTTTGACTTATGAAATTATGCATTCATAAAATTTCATGACTTCATAGAAATTATGAATGTTTTTATATTTAATGATCTGAGTATACATAGGTTCTTTTAAATTTGCTTAAAAAGGGACTGGTCTTACCTATTTTGTTACACAAGATGAGCTGTGAACAGGTCACCTGGGCTGCCCCCATGCTCTGCATGGGAATCAGTTGTATCAGTTGTGTCAGGGCACTATTTAAATCCTTAACTCATTGTGCACTGTTTAGGTCTAGACTATCAGGGGTGGGGAACCTGAGGCCTCAAGGCCACATGTGGCCTTCTAGGTCCTCTGGTGCCGCCTCTTAAATGAGTCCAAGTTTTACACAACAAGTCCTTTTACTAAAAGTTTTACACAACAAATGCTTTTACTAAAAGTACTAAAAAGTACTAAAAGATTCAGTCACAGTGCCGCACTTGATAAACAAGGCCATTCAGTACTAGAATCACGTACAAGTGTAACTTCATGTGTGCATGCTTTCATGTTGACGTGCAAATAACCACTTATTTGTGTGACTAGAGTGAGTCATTTATAAATCAAAGAGTAGGACTTGAATGAAACCCAACCTATCCCTACATCTTTTTGTTCTTCTCTTTTTCTTTAGTTTGCATAGGATTCTATGTCAAATTTCATTTGCTGTATAACCAGATGGTCACTTGTGCTTAGTTTAGTGATATGTAGAAGGACCCATGAGAAGCTGATGCAAGAGATTTCATTATCACATATGGATAAGGTTAATGTGTATTTTATAGATGTTATAAAACTTTTCAGGTCTAAGGATTCTCAAAATCTATTTGGAAGGCTGTATACAGATATACTTCATTTGTCTATCTATGTATTATTCATTCATTTATTTATCTGTTTATTTATTTAGTCTTTGACTAGTAATCAGTTGTTCTGCTTTGGGTTGAACTTATTTTGTCACTGCAAGACATAGACAATTTGGTAAATTCTAGATCATTTTCTTTCTCCCTTTCCAATTTCTTTTTTATTTACATTATGCATTCCCTTTGGATATTTTCTTCCAATCATCGTGGAAATGGAAGGAAGAAGACACTTTAGGTGGTCTGATAGGCTTGTCCAGGGGTGAGAAACATGTGGTCTTGAGCCACATGTGGCCCTCTAGCTCCGCAAGTGTGGCCTTTCGACCGAATCCAAACTTCAGGGAACAAACCCTTTTAATAAAAGGATTTGTTCTGTAAAACTTGTACTCACTCAAAAGACCCCACCCAAGGACCTAGAAGGCCACATGTGGCTGGAGGCCACAGGTTTCCCACCCTGCTTGTCCATGTGGCTGAGCCACATGGTGTTAACTAAGAAGTAATGCTTCCACTTTTCCCGTGGTATTAATGAAATCTGTTTTTTTTTTTTTAATGTTTGTCTGGTATGATCACTACTCTACAAAACCAGGCTTGGTGTTCCTTGGGAGTTTTCTCTTTTGCAGGAATTTCAGCTTAAATACTTCATTGTGAGGATGTTTATAAGTATATTTTTGCTTCTTTCACTTTCATGAATGCCATATTTTCCCATTCTAGGTTTATGCAGAATAAAGAAGTAATATGATTTTGCAATTGCCCAGTGGAATTTGATCAAGTTGAACACATGAGCCATAAAATTGAAGCTTCAAAATCCCCTTTGCATCCATAAAATATACACTAGTGCTGACCATGATTGCTAAAACCAAAAGTTAACTTCGCAACCTGAATTGTCTAGAGTCGCTATCTATATTGATCACGATGATCTGGAAGATTGCCAACTGTCTGCTTTGTGCCATGTAAACAACACAAGTAATTTCTTATTATAGATAAAGAAATTAGTATGACTTTGTCAATAGAGCACCAATGCTTATGGAAATGCATGCTATCATAAGTACCTTATTAGAGTGGACTACCTCTATAAATGAATCAACAGGTTTTATTAAGCGGCTACTATATGCTAGTAACTGTGTCAGGCAATATAGATGCAAATACAATGAGTGAAATAGTCCATTCTTGTAAGAAGCCTATAAGCTAATGGGTGGTGGTGTTGTTCAGTCATTTTCAGTAATGTCTGACTCTCTGTGATTCCCTTTTGGGGTTTTATTGTTAAAGATACCAGAGTGCTTTGCCATTTCATTCTCTAGATCATTTTAGAGATGAGGAAACAGAGGCTAACAGGGTTACATGACTTGCCCAGGGTCATTCAGCTAGTAAGTATCTGAGACCAGATTTGAAGTCAGGAAGATGAGTCTTCCTGATTTCCAGCCCAGTGTTCTATCCATCAGTGGGTTAAGAAGACGGAATGAAGGACAGGACATAATTTATATAGATGTATACAACAAATAAAAAGAGAATAAATACAAAGTACTTGAATACAAGGTAGGTAGGAGGGGAGGCCACTAGTAGTTGATGAGATCAGAAAAAGTTTCATGGAGAAGGTGGTACTTGAACTGACTCTTGAAGGAAATTCTCTGAGGCAGAAAGGAGGGAAGAATGCATTCCAGATATGGGAGTAATGTCCAGTGTGGCTGAAAATGTAGTTTGGTTCCAGGTTGTGTCAGACTTTAAAATTTAAATAGAAGAGTTTGTATTTTATCTTAAAAGGAAATAGGAATTCATTGGAGTTGGATTGGGGAGTTATGGCACAGAGCTGTGCTGCAGGAAAATGACTTTGGCAGTGGTACGTAGGAGTAGTGAGAGGCAAGTCAAGGAGACAAATTCAGAGGCTGTTGTAATAATCTAGGCAAGAGATGATGAGTTCTTGAACTGACATGGTGGCTGTGTAAGTAAAGAGAAGGGGTTAGATGCAGAAAATGTTGTAGACACAGAGACAAGATTTGGCACCTGATTAGAGAGGTAGGTAGGATAAGAGAGAATGAGGAATTGAGCCTAATGCCAGGCTTAAAAAAAATCAGAGATTAAAAGAATGGTGATGTGTCTGACAGAAATAGGCAAGTTTAGAAGAATGTTGAGTTTTAGGACAAAGATATAATGAGTTCTGTTTTGGATGTTTTGAGTTTGAGATATATCTGGGGATGTCCATTTCAAATGTTCAATAGAAAACTGTCAGAAATTCATGAAATTCCATCATTAGGGTATCTCCTTTGAGTTAGGTTTTTCCCTTTTAAACCACAGATCTCTGGAAATATTAAGCATCAAGCTGTTACCACTTCCAAAACTTTACTAGGAATTTGTTTATCAAATGCTTTGTGATTAAAATTCCCTTGAAAGCAGGTTTTGAAATCATTAAGAACTTGAGTAGCACCAGTTGCCTACTAGAAGTGGAGTCCAGGATAAGGGGGGCACAGAAAATAGATGAGAAAAACATAAAGACATACTTTGTCTAAATTTCACGTCATCCCTCACTGAAATCAGACCTAGGAAACATTTTCCTTTTTTGGGCTAAGAGTTAATGTCCACTACCTTACGATGACTTAAATGGACAAGGAAAGGAAAATGTCTCAACCCCTAGCCATCAACTGCCACAATTTTCCCCCTTCCTCGGTAATACTTTGTAGGCATTTTATCATTATGACGATTAGTTTACATTTATATAGCCCTTTCCTCCAAGGAAATTTACACCTTTCAGATGTTTGCCGCTATGTCCCCACTTGTCATTGCTTATCCAAGAGATACATATTTGACTCCTTTAATCTTTTCTCATAAATAAATCACTATGTTTCGGTAATCATTTTTGTGACTCTTCTCTGAACCCAGTCCAATTTTGCTACACGTTTTGGGGATCGAGAGATCTGACATTGCTCAGTTGAGCCTCACTGGACTCCTAGAGGGAAGTGTTTTTTTCTTCCCCCCTCCATACTTTCCTTCTGCTATGACACAATTGATATTTGTATGCAGCCTAAAATAGCATCAGCCTCTTCGCTTGCCATATCACACTGCAAACTGATATCTAATTTGTTCTCCATTATCATTTCCAGGGCTCCTTCAGCATTACTTCTCTCTAGGTTCCTTTGGTCCATTGAATTGTTTTTGCCCTGAATGTATTAGTTTTCATTTTTTCCAAGGTGAAACTCATTTTGTTATTTTCTACTCCTCTCCCTAACCTCTCTGAATCCATTTGTATGATATCTTAGGAACTTCAGTGGTGCCTGTTCCAAGGCTTAACTTATCACCTGCGAGTTTCGTTAATAAATGGTTTCTTCTCTCCTTTTCCTGGAGATCATTAACATAATAAAAATAACCCCGATTCTAGGTCACTAAGACAGGTATTAAATTGATACCAGAGATGATAAAGCCCCCAGGAAGGGAAACCACAGTTCCAATATTATTTTTGCACATATAGTTGGGCTTTATTTCTGTTAATGATAGTGTTGCCTTTGTTAGCAGCCCCCATTATTAAAATTCATTTCATTCATGAAACTTCTTGAATGAAGTTTTCAAAATTCCCTGGTTTCTTTTGCTTCTTTTTATGAATATTCTGTGTTTTTATGTAAGAATGAGGCAATATGACAAAATGTGTATAGGGCCAGTCTTGGAGTCTGGAAGACCCAAGTTCAAGCCCTTTCTCTAACAAACACTGACTGTGTGATCATGGACAAGTCATTGAATCTCTCAGTGCCCCAGGCTACTCTTGGAAACAATAGTCTACATATGAGGTGCATATCTCTATTAGTGTCAGTAATTTCCACAAGAGGAAGTTGCCATATTGATGACATGGCAAGTCAGAGAGGAGGGAGAGAGAGGGTAGGGGGTAGGATGGGGGCAGACACACACATATACACATACAGAGGCAGGCAGACACACACACACACACACACACACACACACACACACACACACACACAGAATAAGGAAACCCCAAAAGACAGGTAGAGATAAATTGGTCATAATGAAATGAAATCAAATATTCAGCAAACGTTTATTCAAAAAGGGTTGTATAAGAAGATGATGTCATTACCTTCATGGAGCACAGAGTCTAAAGATAAGAGATATATTTTTAAATGTAGTCTTTTAAATAGAGTAAAGTTTCTTAGCAAAATAAAACTAAGAAAAATCTCTAATTTATACAACCAACAAAACAATAAATCAAATCCCAGTTTGTAGTGTCTGCTGATTTTTGAGGTGTAAATGTTTACGCTAAAAACTTAACAATTCCACATTTGCTAAAGCTGGTTCCAGTACACCCCTGGAAATAGGCCTGAGAGTGTTGTTTTCATCTCCTGGATGTTATTTTTGCCAACGTTTCTCTTAAAATTTGCTAGAGTAGAATATTGAGCACAATACACCAGATGTTGTCACACAAGTGCAATGTGAAATGTATCCTTACCTTGATCTAGGCACTAAGCCTCAGTTGGCTTTTTTTTTAATTAAAGCAGTTGATATTGAATTTATAGTTAATTAAACTTCCTATGTCTGACTTAATTGCTGTTAAGACAGGTCTCCCGAAACTTGTGCATTGAGCTTAGCACTGGGAACAATGGGTGAGAAATAGTGGAGCTGTAGATTTCATCACCTAGCCAGCTAGGTGGCATGATGGACAGAGTTCCGATGCTAGTCATTCATCTTCTTAGTTCTCAGTTCTGGTCTCAGACACTTACTAGTTGTGTGACCCTGGACAAATCACTTAACTCTGTTTGCCTCAGTTTTCTCATCTGTAAAATGATCTGGAAAAGGAAATGGCAAACCATTCCAAGTATCTTTGCAAAGACAACCCCAAATAGGGTCAAGAAGAATTGGACATGACTGAAAATGACCCAATGACAAAGATTCCATCTGTACATTTCAAGATATTATAGAATTTGCTGCCCTTGAAGGTTAAAGGTTCTCCTTCACTATCAGTCAGTTAATAAACATTCATTAAGTGCCTATCATGTGCCAGGCATAGTACCAAGTGAGGAACATCTCTAAGCAATTGAAAGAAAGCTCCTTGAGGGCCATTCATTTTTGTCTTTGTATCTAGGTGCCTAGCGCACGCCCTGGTGTTTGGAAGGCACTAAACATGCTTGTTGTCTGTTTGATTGCTTGATTAATTTTGCCATCTCTCTGCTGGAGCAGCCAGAATAGGGTGTCCCTTCTCTTGAAACTGTCACCTGACCATCATCATACTACCCCAAGAATGTTATTTGCAAGCGTGACTCCATTTGTATATGCACTAACTTGATGAGCCTGCAGAAGCTCTCCTCAGCTAGAGCTACCCTTATCAGAATGAAAATCTCTTCTGAGAGTCTCCTCACCTTGCTTTTACATGGTTTCCTCCAATGAATATTGGATGGGATGAGGTCCCCAATCCCAGCTGGGATGGTAGATAAAATCTATCAGCTGTCTCTCCCTGCAAGCAGAAGCATTCACTGTCCAGATACAATAGCAAAGTGTCCCCACAATGGAAAAATGGGCAGGGCTTGAGTTGGAGAGATAAGAGAGAGGTTGTCTTGGCTCGTTCTGGAAGCAGGAGTTTGTCACACCTCATTTTTATAGGAAGACAGGAAGAGAGGCTTAATTCTGGTCTTAGGTTTTTAAGAAGGCAAGATTACGAAGGCTGTATATTTAAGGGGAGGGGTGTAGAGCCAAAGGGATAGAGACGATTTGGAAGGGACACTTCCCACCAAGCTCTCACCAGTTTTGAGAAAAACAGCACACACATTAGGTGGATGGTTGTAGGGGCAAATCAATCAGTAAGGTGGTCCGAAGGCCAGAGGAATAGCAAAGGCCTCAATTTTCTTCTTCCCTACTTCCATTAGTGTGGAATGTGCTCCTAAGTTCCCCAACAGAAATGAAACTCTTTAAAGAACCAAGGACAGGAAAATTAAAGCGATAAATCAGCAAGATTCTGGTTATGTATTGGAGAGAATGAGGAAGTATTTTCCCTCTCTTGCTTTGTCTTATCTCTGGTGATCTTATCCTGAATGCCTTCATTAGAATGTATATATGCTTTTCTTCCTAAAAGAGAAGTCAGGAATCCTTGGGATGGGCCTATTGAATTTTGACTATGAGAACTCTAAGATCCTTGGGATATGCTGCAAATCTCCAAAAATTCCCATTGAATTATTGTTGGCCAACCCATGAATATCCAAAACCTCAAATGTGAAACCTGTGGATGTTGAGGGATGACTATATAAACAGACTATATCTATGTAGATATGCATATGCATATGTACACATTTATATATATATATATGTATTTGATTTATATATGTATTCATGCATTGATGCATGCATTTACATGTATGTACCCAGACCTGTGATTTCATTAGTAGGAGCTCCTTATGGACAGAATTCCCTGTACCAATGCAGATTGTCATTTTGTAACTTTTTAGTCTTACAGAGTTCCTAGGTACTGAGATTTTAAGTGACCTTCCCAAAATCACACTCAATATATTTCAGAGGCAAAATTTAAATCCAAGTCACCCTGACTCGAATTAAGAAAAAAATAATTTGAACCACTATGGTTTCTTCTCTGTTTTCTGAAGCTCTGTGTGTGTGTGTGTGTGTGTGTGTGTGTGGTATGTGTGTGTGTGTGTGTGTGTTAAATTTGTGTGTCCTTTAAATTAGGGCAGGGATATCAGGGTGCTACAATTTAGAGATTTTCAAACTTTTGAGGAACTTTCCCTTAGTGAGGACTTGTGGCTTTATGAATATTCTAACTAATTATTATTATTCCACTAATTATCATAATCAAACTTGAACTCCCCTTCTTCTGCAGTGTTCCTAGATTCTTAGGTGAGAGGCAGAAGCAAAAAGGTATGTGTGTGCTGACTCTGGCCCTCTTGATTCTCTGTATCCAAACTCTGGAAACTACCCTAGTTGCAGTTCCATAGGAACAGAGACATCTTAGATTATTCACAGTCAACAAGCTCCAAATACCCTAACGGATCTGTGGGTATTTTCTCCAAATATGTGATCTCAGTCTTTCTCACCTGTTGATCCTATGTAACTCTCACCTATGCCATCAAATACGATTGCCACAGTCATTAAGACCAAAACCACTTAATTGTAGCAGGGCTGTCTTTCAGGATAGGGCAGCTAGGTGGCATGGTGGATAGAGGACTAGGCCAGGAGTCAGGAAGACTCAACTTTGTGAGTTCAAATTTAGTCTCAGACACTTACTAGCTGTGTGATCTTGGACAAGTCACTTAACCTTGTTTGCCTCGGTTTCCCCATCTGTAAAATGAGCTGGAAAAAGACATGGCACACCACTTCAGTATCTTTGCCAAGAAAACCACAAATGGACTCTACTGAACAATAACAGATTTTTCAGTATTCAAATGAGGAGTTACTTGCTTGGTTTGAACCTTGATAAAAGCTGTAACTGTATATATCTCTACTAAATTGATGGAGGGATAGCATAAAACCAGTGTGGGTATGCCAGTGATACAGCTAAAATATTTAACCATCGCATTCCATGGGATCAGTAACAGCTCCCAAAAGAACTAGGAATTAATGCTATCATTGTGTGCTGACTAGAAGCACTCTAAAGAGATCTTGTGAATTGTTTGTTCATTAGACTAAATTACTTAGAAGGGCTATTCAGGAGGAATAAAGGAAAATAGACTTCATGTTTACAAAAGAAGAATGTCACTTGAAGTGGTTTCACTTTCTTATGTGTCATTTTTAAAATTACAGATTGAGCCAATTATTTTTAGTTCCAACTATCTCTGAAGATAATGGAAAACAATGGAAGATTTGGGTTCTATATATCCTCATTCATACAGCAACTGTTATGTACTTACATAATTCCATCAGTAATATTATTGTTATCTTTGAAAATAATTATTAATATTAACCATTAATAATATTGGTATCATCAGTATTATTTGTTGATGCTTGTTACTGCAGCTGACATCCATAGAGTGTTTTATGGTTTATAACATGCTTTAGAATCATTCTCTTACTTGTTTCTTGAAATTGTTCTTTACAGTAGGTTAGATAGATACTATTATCCCTGATAATACAGATAAGATATTTGAGGTTTAGGGAAGTTAATAGACTTTCCCAAGATTATGTAAGTGACAAAGCCAGCACTCAAAGCCAGGTTTCATCTAATATTGAAGTCAGGTAAATATTTTATATAACACTCTATTAAATTACTTGATTTAAAAAAAAATTTTGGTAAAAGATTCTCTGTATAAAATAAGAGAGGAAAGCACTGGATATGTTTGACCATACTTCTATAAAATCTCATCAAACCTCTTCAACATACCTCCATTTTTGATAGGGAAGTTTGTACTACCAGACAGCCTATCTCCTCTATTTTCCCAGGATGCTGATGAAGAATTTTCCAGCATCTACTCTGCTCCCCCCTCCCCACCTTTGAAAAACAACACACACCCCATTACAAGGTGAACATTATGTTATCAAAGGTCAATAATGAGTCAGTCAATAACTGAAATGACTGAGTTTTTATTACCTTTTCTCAGAGAGAGAGATGAGATGGAAACTGAATAAATGAAAGCAGGAAGGTCCAGCCTCCATTCTTGTTACCTAAAGGCTATGGAATCCTGGGAAAATCACTTCTCTAAAGTGCCCCAGTCAATAACTGAAATAACTGAGTTTTTATTACCTTTTCTCAGAAAGAGATGAGATGGAAACTGAATAAATGAAGGCAGGAAGGTCCAGCCTCCATTCTTGTTACCTAAGGGCTATGGAACCCTGGGAAAATCATTTCTCTAAGTGCCTGTAGGCAACTCTGTTAAAAATAGAAGTTTCGGATCAGTTGCCCATCTACATTGATAGACGGAATTTCTTCGTCTAGAACTTGCTACGATGGTGGAATCATTGGTCCAAAACAAAAGAGCAACCACAATAACAAATTTGCCATTTCTAAAGAGGCAGGGAGGAATGACTGGGGCTGGATATCAGCAGGCGTGGGCTTGAGTTCCAATTACTTAATACTACTTAATCTCTGTATGAATTTGGATTTTATTTCTGTTTCCTAGGCTGCAATTTCCTTATTTGTACAGTGAGATATTTGGAACAAATAATCCCTTCAACTTCTTTGATCCCCAAATTTATATCCCTAATTTCTCACTTGGGTCTTAATATTTGTGCCTTTTTTCCTGTGGCTGTATTAATTATGCTGATAACCCTATCAAGTCTCAATGATTCTCATTCAATTATAGCCATTTACACACACACTAAGCTCCTTATCCCTTCATGTTCAGTATATTTATTGTTCATAAACAGGTCTCTTTTTACATGACAATTCTAATAATTAACAAACGTACATACGTATTAGAAAAGCAGAATATTAAACGAATGCCAAAAAAGATTACCTGTGTTGTTAATCTGCACTGCAGGTTGATTTTGTATGTTAGGATTATAGTAACATTTATAATGAAAAGCGTGTACTACTTTTAGTAAAGCTCATTTACTAAAAAATATGTCTGCATTTTTCTTTCTCAGTTTTAAGCCTGTTTACTTAAGTTCCTGGAAAATGCTGAGTCAGATCCTCCTTCATTTATGTTTTCCTTCAAGGAAGGCTCAGAGAGTCAGCACCCAGTGCTTTGCCATCTTGGTGTATAGAGTGAGAAAAAATGGTAAAGTAGAATAAACTTGTCTATTTATTCTCTCTCGTGGCCCAAGTGGCAGTTAGAGGGCAGGAAAGGAAAATCACTTACTAGGCATAGTGAATTACTAGTGCCTTCCCTCCCCTGATTATTTCAAATTTATCCTGTGTATAGTTTGCTTATTCCTAAGGTTTTGGTATGTCATCTCCTCCATTAGACTTACTTTTGTATGTTGTCTCACCCATGAGTGCCTTAAGACCAGGGACATTCTTTTGCTTTTCTTATTATCCTCAGTGCTTAGTTGAGTGCCTGGCATTTAATAGGCACTTAATAAATGTTTATTGACTGACATTGACATCTCTTTCTAGTCTTGGAAATACCCTAGCCACGTCCTCTGAATTCATGCACTTTAAACAAGAATAATTAGTTGCTGTGCTGACCTTCCAGCATAGAAAATCATTCCATTAAGTCCCTTCCATTGCCTAATTAATTCCCACCCACCCCTCCAGCATCAAAGAAAGATAGTTAAGGAATAACACCATCTTGTGTGTTTCTGTATGTGTTCATGAACTTAACTCTTCTACTAGAATATAATCTCCTTGAAGGAAGGAACAGTATATTATAAATCTTTGTATGAATAGTACAGTGCTTTGGCTATGCATCATTAAATAATTTTAATTTTATTAAAGAGTAATGAGTCAAATCAACCCATTATTATTATTTCCAAGATTGGCCAAAATTGTTAAGCAAGTAAAGTTTGCCTGCGTGTCCTCCCACCTTCCCTTCTTGCTCTCCTCTCCCACCTTGTCTGTCCATACTCATTCTCCCAAACAATGCTCCTTATTTAAGGACCATTTTTCATAGTTTCCTGTCCAGTGCTGATCTCTCTTCCAATCCCAGTCTTATCTCTTGTCCCAACTCTACGCATAGCAGAAGATGTAATGGCACGTTGGGATTTATACTTCATCTGGGTTCCAGAAAGGGGACTGGCTGACAATCCTGCTAACTCATAAAATCCATTAAGGCAGCTAAATTTGTATCTCTGCCCTCCCAATCACAACATTCTTCACAAAGCAGGTACTTAATAAATGTTTTGTGGATTGAAGTAATCCTTTGGATGAAGAAGACCCTTTTGGGCACATCTTTTTCCTCTCCTTTCCCTATTTTCTCTCTTGGGTTCTCTGCGGAACCCATAGGCTGAGTCACAGACTGAAATCTTGATCCTTGCAGCATGACATCAGTGACTCCCTCCCCACTCTGTTCTCAGAAAGGATGTGCATGGAAATCCTCATTCAATTAGGAGTAAGAGGAAATAGGAACTCACACCCAAGAAAATGCCAGGGGCTTGGGCTCCTCCAGCCATTTCAAGATTCAATAACCGGCATAATTTCTCTCATCCCAACTCCATAGTACCTTAACATGAACACAATAGGGAGAAATTAACCACCCAGGAAAAAAGACAACATCACTTCTCTGAAACTTTGTCCCTCCCAGGCTTAAAGAAGAGAAATGATTTAATTCAATTCAATAGTTATCCTGAGCATTGAACATTCAGTGATGAAAAAGATAAAGCCTCAGCCTGCATGGAGCTTAAAATCAATTTGAGGGTCAGACTCGGTGGCTGTGTTGGTTAGTTTTGCTAAACTGCTTTTTCATTCCTCTTCCTTTTTTTTCTTTGTTACAAAGAATTGCTAAGTGGGGAGGGGGAACAGGAGATTTTCAGAAATGGTGGTTTCATCAAAACCAAAGATATGAATGATAGTTTTAAAATAAATTTTAAAACCTAATGGATGATGTATGTGGGGATGATGCAAGGTCGAATTAATAAAGGCAAAGCTGTGGTTCAGATACAGTCACTGATTCAGTGGAAAAAGCACTAGACTAGGGATTAGAGGATTAGGATTTCACATGTGACTCTGCCACTACCTCTGAGAACCTGGTTAATGTCAGTTCACCTCTGAGGAGCAGGTCTTCCTTCTTTAAAATGGAAGGTTAGACTAGGTGACTTCTAAGGCCCATCCTGATCTAATGCGATTATTACTATTAGTGATAGCTAATATTTATATAATACTTCACACACGTAGAAATAGTAATAACAGGTAGCATTTATACAACATTGTAAAGTTTGCAAAGCACATTGCAAATATTATATCTCTTTATCTTCACAACAAGCCTGGGAAGTAGGTGCTATTCTTTTCCCCATTTTACAGATAGGGAAACTGAGGAAAACAGGGTTAAGCGTGTTGCCCAGAGTCATATAGCTAATAAGTGTTTTAGACAGGCTTTGAACTCAGGTCTACCTGATTCTTGAGCCATGCACGTTCTCTTCCACATCACCTGGTGGCTCTGTCTAATGGATATCAGAAATGGTCCTTGGTGTACTCTACTCACACTAGGCAGACTAGTTCTGACCTGGAAAGGCATTCTTTTCCTCTAAAAAAATGCAGATATAGAAGAGATCTTGTGAAAGGGAAACACCAACTGGGAATTTGGAGTAAGAAAAGCACAAAAGGTAAATAGAAATGTGGGAAGGTGAAGAGAGGGTGGAGCTAACTATTAGTTATTGCTCGGTCGTGTCCAACTCTATGTGACCCCTTTGGGGATTTTCTTGGAAAGTTACTGGAATGGTTTGCTATTTCCTTCTCCAGCTCATTTTACAGATGAGGAACCAAGGCAAACAGGGTTAAGTTGCTTGTCCAGGGTTACGCAGTAGTAAGTGTCTGAGGTTAGATTTGAACTCGAGTCTTTGAGACTCCACTCCGTCAGCCCACAGCCCACTGAGGCACCTTGTTGCCCAAAAGGGAGTTTGTTAAGTCCCTTACATTAGGTGTTATTTGCAGTCTTCCAAAATTTTACCTTTCCTTGGAAATCGCATCTTGATTTATCAAGATTTGGGTGACTTCCAAGTCTTTCTAGTGATACTGACTGTGAAAGAAAACTGTGGTTCTCCTCTTGGCATTGACTCTCAATCGAATGAAGGAAGGGGATGAAGTTATGAATAAGAATGTAGCTGAAGGTGGGATTTAGTGGTTTAGGTAAAACAGGAAAGCAGAGGTTTCTTATCCCAGGAGAATGAAGGTAGTGTGGAGGCCTAACCAATTGGTGCCAGATCTTGTGACAAGACAGCTGGGAAACATAGATTAAAGAGATTGCTAGGCAATGGGATGACACCATTCTCCCTCACTTTGAATCTTGGACTCTATCAGCATCTGTGATTCCTGCACTGTGAACTTGAAAGGGCAACGAATGGGATATGAGAGGCTGAGAGACCCGATCTAACAGACCAAGCTAAAAATAAAACCAAGATCTTTATAGGCTATGAAGAAGAAGAAGAGGCAGTTAAGAAGGGATTTAATTGACTGTAAAATCTTAAATGGTATAGATAATGCCAAGGCACGTTGCTGTTCTCAGGCCAGCTCAGAGGAGAAGACAAGCTACAGAAAGGAGAAATAAATTCCACTCAGCTCATTGGAAAATGCTTATTCACTCAGGGGACCACAGGCACCCAGCATGACTAGTAGGAAGGAGAAGGATGCAAAGAAACCAATAGAAGGGCATCCAAGGGAAACAGAAGCCTTGTTTGTTGTGTCTCAGGTTTCTGAGAGCTCAGAATGAATAGACTAAGACTTAGTATTAATGAAAAGAACTGGAAGCTTTATTGACTACATCCTATTGGGATGGATGTCTACATAGATCTGGCTAAATACTCTCGAGCTGTCGTAAATTACTGCACCCAAGGTATCAAAGAAAACCTGGAATGGATTCTGTATTGTACTTTTTATAATGCATTCCTTTAAGGATCACAGCTAGTAATTCATTTATCTAAGGCACGTGAAAGTGTATGTTACCATGGGAATGGTAACTCAACAATTATTTCCAAAGCTTCTTTATAGCTAGCTTATTGAGAGAGATGGAACAAGTAAATTCTTAGCTGCACTTTGAGCATCAGATAAATATACACACATATATATGTATATGTATTACACACATATACATATACATACATTTATATATATATATACATACACATATTTATGTTAAGTTTTTTTAGAGTATTTAAAGAATAAGTGTCATTTAGATTTATATCTCCTGAATTTCAGTAAACCAAGTCTTTCTAGAACCTTTTAATTATTGTTATTAATTTTCATTAGAGAATGGTGATTTAAAAAAAATAACTTACACCACTATGCTGGTATTTCTAAAAGGTTAGTTATTGAATTTTCTGATATTGATTGCTGAAACCTCTAGATTTCATTCTTGAGGACCTCACCTTAAACCCAATTTGCTCTGGCTCTCATTGATTGGCCAACAGTAGTCCCAGCCCAAGCCCCACTTATCGGTCATTGTTTGGGTTCTGATGGCTCAGAGTGAATGTAAATAGCAATTTTTTTTTTCTCTTTTGCCCAGAAACCCTGAGGGTCTTTCCCTCTCAGATTGATTTTTTTTTGACCAGGTAAAAGAAGCCATTCTTTGTCTCATTTCTTACCTAGTCTGAATAAGTATGTGCTCAGTCAAACTGAGACGGGGGAAAGATCTCAACTTAAAAAGGCCAAGGTCTCCCACTGCATCGGGGCCATCTCCAGTTGTGCTGATCTGTGTCTTGCCACTGGACCCAGATGTCTCTGGAGGAGAGAATGAGCCTGGTGCCTTTGCACAGCCTTCTCTCTCTTAAATCCAATTCACTTGCAAGTCATGACGTCACCTTACTGATGCCATGGTCCTCTTCAAGAAAGAAGGACAAGCAATGACAACAATCTGTGTGTGCCAGTCTCCTAAATTAGATTACAAGTTCTTTGATAGAGGGACTATATTCTCTACTTCTTCGAGATTCCAGTGCCTAAGATGTACCTTAGAGGTGCTAGGTACTCAACAAATGTTTGCTAGTGATATGAAGTAGACTGGGAAAGAAAAGAATAATGTGTTTTGCCACAACATTTTATACTCAAGTGATATTCAGAGAATTGAAGCATTTCAGGGATGTAAAGGATACTGAGAGGTCGTCAAGTTTTGTTCTGCCTCTAGGCAGAATTAAACTTATACCATATCCAATAGATTAATGGGCTGTCCTATTCTTAAATATTTTCATAGGGAAACATTTTACAGTCTTATATATTAGATATGTCCGGTGCCTAATAGCCCTTTGTGACAAAATTTTCCTTTCCAAAAATCCTGTTTGGAAAGAGAAGCACACAGATATACAGTTATCCCTTCCACATTGTGGGGTGGGGTGGGTGTGTGGAGTGGGGTGGAAGGGTGGTGGGGGGCGGTTAGGGAAGAGAGAATGAGTGTTAGGGGCACTGTGCATCAGGGATCTGGAAAATCCACATAAAATTTTTGGCTCTTCCTTCATACCAGAGAAGAAGTCTGAATTATTTTGGTATTAAGTGGTAAAATATGTTGGTATTATACAAAACCATACACATATTTTATGCATTTCTGAGTTACCAAACATTTCCTGTGTCATCTGCAGGCTTTCTAGTGTTGTCTGCAGTATCTGCAAAACTACTCAATAATTGCATTTAATTTCTTATGCTGACCCATGTTATATCAAAACCACAGTAGGTAAAGTCTCAATATGAAAGGGATAACTGTAGCAGAGACAGCTCTGGATCTCAAGTGACTTGGGATTGAATCCTGATGCTATTTCTCAATGACCTTTATGACCTTTGCCAAGTCCCTTTATTTACCTGGGTTCCAGTTTCCCCACATATAAAATGAAGAGATTGGAGTAGATGAACTCTAGCTTCTATCTCAAAATTTATTATCTCATGATAAAAAAGGGTTTGTTATTTCTGAAAAAGTGAAATATATTTTAACTATAGATGTGCTATTGTATTTTGATACCAGGTGAGATAAAAGGCTGGGTAGAGTAGCTAATGAATGAAACTAGAACCCAGGTTGATTATAAATTTGGTGTTGGGTTTTTAAAAATGTTTCCTTTATACCATCCTGCCTAGAAACTTTACCTCTTTACTTCCTATGAACTTAGCTATCTACCATTGCTTGGTAGACTAGGGAGGAAAGTAGCAAACTATAATTTAGAACTCAGTTCAGAATAACATTTTTGGACACTTTTACCATATCTTTTTTTTTTAAAATTTGTAGATAAGTAGGAGGGATATGAAGTGAGAGATGGGGTAGTCCCCCCCCCCAAAATAAAGAAAAAGGAGAAAGAGAGAGAGAGAGAGAGAGAGAGAGAGAGAGAGAGAGAGAGAGAGAGAGAGTAGAAGGAAGAAAAAAAGGAAGGGACGGAGGAAGGAAGGAAAGAAGGAAGGAACGAGAAAGAGAGAAAGAAAAGAAAGATGAAAGAGTCATTGAAGTATTTTTAAATACACAGAAGAAAACAGAAGGAAGACCAAAAAGAATCACAGAAAAGTAGGACAGCTGTGAATGTTACTTTGGCTTTATTAGATTTAGATTAGATTTTAAAATAAAAGTAAGCTATACATAATAATCATTCAGAATTTCATGTACACCATTCTTTTTCTGTTTTATGTATATAGAAACATTCTTTTTATAATCTTTGTTAGGTTCCAAAAAATTCTAAATGCACACACAAATAACAGTAACTTAAAAGAAGTACAAATTCAAGAGGGAGATAGTCTGACAAAGGAAAAATCAAATCCAGGTTAAGGAGTAGAAAGATAAGAAAGTCCATAAGGGGGCTGGCTTATCTATTGTTGTTCAGTCCTTTCGAGTCATGTCCAACTCTTTTGGGGTTTTCTTGACACGGACACCGGAGTGGTTGGCCATTTCCTTCCCTAGCTCATTTTACACTTGAGGAAACTGAGGCAAACATAATCAAGTGACTTGCCCAGGGTCACACAGCTAATAAGTTTCTGATGTCAGATTTGAACTGAGGAAGATGAGTCTTCCTGACTCCAGGCCCAGAGCTTTGTGCACTGTGGCGCCACCTAGCTGCTAAACTACCGCGCAATGTTTGTATAGTAGGAGAAGTTTGGATTTGGAGTCAAGAGACCTGGATTCTAGTTTGAGGTCTGACATTTATTAGTTCTTTGATCTTGTGGACCATTCACTCTCTTTGTGCTTCGGTTATCTCGACTGCAAATGCCATAATTATAGTTCCACCACCAGTAGTTCCACAACTTCAGTCACAGGGAATGTTGGTGAGAATCAAATAATGTATGCAAAGCACTTTCAAAATGCTATATAAATGTTAACTATCATTATTGGAGGATTTTAATGTCACATTAAGGCTAAACTGAAGGAGCTTGACTTAATATAGAGCACAATGGTGATCCATTACAGGAATTCATTGAAGAAAGGAAAGATATGTTTGAAATACCAAGCTTTCAGGAAGTTGCAATTAAGTGACCATGACAATGGTTAACTCAGGCCAATATCATTATACTTTTCCCATACTCAAATCTGACCATATCATCCTACCACTATAAAATTGCCCCTGCTTCCTACTTAATACACCCAACATTCTCAATCTTGGCATTCAAAGCCTTCCATATCTGCTCTCATGGACATTGCCAGTCTTATCTGTTAACGCTCTCTACTCCAACTTTTTTTGCTGCAGCTAATTTGGACAATGCACCCCTATGCAAACATATCCCATAGTTTCCTGCCTCCTTGTCTTGCTCATTCCATTTCCCATACATTCTCTTATAATCCCAGCTCTGAGTGATCTCCCCCAACTAGAATTCTCACAGCAGTTTATAAATCTCTTGTATGCTTTTGTTTTTGAGGGGACAAAAGGATGTTCAGACTCATGATTTCAGTAGCACAGGGAACTTGTGTAGTATAAAAATTCTCTGATGATGAGGATTAATGACTCTTCTTTAATTTATGGTCTTTAACAGAACTGTCCATGGTACTGAGAAATTAAATGATTTGTCCCAGGGTCACAAAGCTAGTATATGTCAGAAATAAAATTTGAACCTAGGTCTTGCTAATTCTACAATCAATACTCAATATACTAACCCATACTGCCTCTAATGCTTATCATACATTTACTTATATTATAATTCCTTGAACATATGTTTTATGTTCTCTATGAGATTGTAAGTTCTTTAGAGACAAGTCCAGATGAAGGTGCATGAGTAATCTGTGGGTAACAGAGTACTCAGTGACAATCCCATGAAATATCTAAATCTTATTTGTATTTGTTTCTCCCTCAGTACTTAGCCTTGTGCCTTATATTGAGTAGGCATTCAATAAATAGATTTGTGGTTGAATAATTGAGAGGGAGAATCTGCATAATTATGCTTGTCACAATATATCTGAAGCTATTTCTTCTGAATATGGCCATGGTACCTATGTGCTACCCTAATTATTAAGCCCCAAATGATGGTATTGCCATCAAGGGATAATAGAACAGAACTAATATCAGTTAAAAAAGTATACTGGGTCTCTTTGCTTTAAGAAAACCTGCTAAGCCTTCAAGGATACTCTCACACTCATCAAGGTGAGAATTTGGCTAGTTCATAGATTCTGGTAAAGGGGGTAGAGCTTAGGGCCACTTTTTTTTTCCCTTCCACAAATGAAGCTAGCTGACCCCTTGTTTTGAGTTCAACAAACTAAATTTGGGTTTGGTTTGATATGAATTATTAGCAAATTCCAGAGGCAGGCATAGATACCGTCTTTGGCATCACGTGAACTGAATTTGAATAACAGCTCTTCTACCTGGTGATTTTAGGAAGCCACTTAATCTCTCAGTTCCTAATTTTCTTCATCTGTAAAATGAGGATGATGACTTTTACGATCTCTTCTAATTCACTATTAGAGCTCTCCATCAAGGATAAAATATTGGAAAATTTATCAACTAGCTACAGATAAAAGGCATTATAGTGCCTAGCACATAGTAGGCACTTGATAAATATTTGTTGAGTTTATTTCACATTCCAGAATGAGTAGTGCCTCTGCATAATGTAAAACACCCATCCTCAAGGAGCATGAATGTAGAAATGATGTTTGCTTGTGGCTGATGGACTAAGAATCCATTTACCAATAAAAGTGAAAGTCTCTTAATATACAGAACCCTAACACATCTTCTAGAAAAAAATATCAGCGAGTACCTGGATGAGCTGATATTAAGGAGGGAGCATTTCTTTCCATCTTAAAACCCAGTGAAACAAGGATAGGCGCTTTATTAATACAATACAATAAAATTTATTTTTATAGGAAATCATAAAGTTACTACACCAGAAGTGACCCACTATTCCTTTACTCTCAAAGGGGCCTAAGAGCTATGTGCTTCTAAAGAAGGTATAAAATTCCTCAAATGTATCTAATTATCCCCAAGTATACCACAGGGGGAAGTATTTCCCTGACCCCATCTGGTGATCGGTTTATATCCTGCAATATATGAATTGATGGCCTTTGTGATGGAGTTGTGCTTCAGTAAAAAGTATAACTCCAGAACCTGTTTATATTCCCACAAATGCCAAGTCTTTACTTGGGCACACATAGCATGTATGAAGTTCCTAGTATCTGCCTTAGAGTTCTTTTTTTTTGTCAGGGAATTCTTTCATTTATCAATGGCACAATATGACATTCATAAGAATTTTTTATTTAAAAAGTAAGTCTTCCTCAATGTTGCTTTTACTGTGAACACCATTTCCAGAGAACAGGCCCAGGGACCAAGGTTGGGGAAGCTCACCTTTGAGAGATAGTGCAGAATATCATTATCTCACAAGCACTAAAGGGGCCATGCCTAATTAATGCCAAGAAGGGGTGAAGACAATGATATTCTCTAGCCCTAATAGAGCACTACTGCTTTTCACATTTTTAAGTTGTTCATGTTCTCCTTGGAGGACCCCAAGAGCTTAAAAGAACCAGAGTCACCAACAGAACTTAGAAAAGAAATAATGAAGAGGATGAGTCTTCATTCTCATGTATAAATTGAGGTGACTCTTCTTATTAAAGAGATTCAGCTTTTGTAACCTGGGTTAGAGTTAGGTAAGATTTTTGACCTAATGACAACTCTTAAGTAGTTGGCCAGTTAAACAGTGGCTGAATTTTTACACATTGGCCTCTTCCAGTGCATTTTCTGCATAATCCTCCAAAGCCTCTTGGAATTCCACAGATGATAATAATAATAACAGTAATGATAGTGGTCTAACATTAATATAGACTTTATTATGTTCCAGGCACCGTGCAATTATTATGTCATTTGACTTCCCAATGACTCTGGGAGGCAGGTGCCATTATTATTCCAGTTTTACAGATGCAGAAACTGAGGCAGTCAGATTCGAGTGACTTAACAGGGTCACACAACTAATAAGCATCTGAAGTCAAGGCCACTGAGACTTCAGAAATAATAAATGAGTCAATCAAGGCCACATAGTAAGTTTCAGAGCCCGAATTTGAACCCATGATTTCTGACTCCAAATCTATCTTTCTTCCTTCTGCGAGGTGCTAAATCGTGGTCCTAATTTGGTTCTTAATTGATTATTTTGAGGAATTGACTGATCAATTCAAACAACTCTGTAATTACTACCAGTGACTGGTCAATTCAGTCCAAAGAGTCAAAACAATTTTTGTTCATGGGGAGAAAAATGTTTCCTCTGGAGAGACAAAGAACGTGCTTCATGGAAAAGAACTACGACTACAAAAGACTGATGACAAAGCATTCTCATCTCTTTGCAGAGAGGCAATGGACTAGAAGGATACAATGGTACCTCCGTGTTCAGACGTGGTCAAAGCGTTAAAATATTACATACATGCATTTATGTACATATGCTATACATTACACACATATACCTATGGCTTTGTATATGTATACATATGTGTGTATGTATGTATATGTGTGTGCACATACACACATAAACACACATACATATATGCATATATATCGTATAAAGGCTTCTTTTGGAGAAAGCAAGGTGAGTTAGAGGGTAGTGATAGAGGTGCATTTTAAAGAGCATCAATATAAGATTTTTAATAACAAAGGAGAAATGAAAATACATTCGGAAAAAGATACAAAATGCAAATTTTTATTACCTTGTACAATTTAATAGATTATAAGAAAAATGAACTGTGTAAGAGAGCAGTTCACAATTTCATATGCTGTCATTATTACTCTTCATATATTGAAATACTTTTGTTTGTTAGTTACCCTTTGGTTAATAATGGGCATAAAAAAAGAGAAATAGAAAAGGAAAGCCATCAAGGTTAGGAGGAACTTATCTCAGAGTGAACACTAGGGGAAGACACTGCTCAGGTTGCTAAGATACCTCATGGAGGCAGAAGAGAAGATCACTGAGATATTGTAGATGGACGGTGGGCTAGGCAAACTCATTTATAAACAATGAAGAGAAGCAATGGTGATCATCCTTAAACATTTTAGGAGGACATTAAAAGACTGAAGTGATGTGGAAGGTATAAATGTGAGGGATTCAGTGTGAGGTGGAGTAAAGACAGATGAATCTGACAGATGGACAGTATTTAACCTGTATGCAAATGCTCAGCAGTAGAGTGGTTCCAGAAGGTTTCTGTCCATACTTTTGGGGCTGAGCAATCATCTGTAATAGTTAAGAGGGCAGGGCGAGGAAGCAGTTGACTTGGGGTTTGAATCATACTTCCATTCCTTGGGGCTCATGGGAGCATTTAACATCTCAAAGCCTCGATTTCCTCATCTGTTAAATGAAGCTAATAATACCTGCATTGCCTACTCAACAGGGTTAATTGTGCAAAAGGTTCTTTGCAAGTCCTAAAGCACTATATGATGATTGTGAGTTATTTTTATCTTTATTTGGGTTTCATTTGTGGGGGGGTGGTTAGAAAACTCTCAGAAAGGAAACTCATTCATCCAACTCACAGGGCATCATTTATGAACCTCATAGTCTTAAAAGAATTGCCAGAGGTCACTGAGAAGTAAAATGACTTGGGCAAGGTCATATAGACAGTATGTGTCAGAGGCAGATACTGAAATCAGGCTTTCCTGACTCTGAGATTAGCTCTCTATCACTATGACATGCTGTATCACTATTATGTCCTCTAATTATCTATTATCACTTATGCCATTGTTATAATTTTTCCTTTTATACAGTATGAGAATCAGAGCAATCCATACCTCAGAGTCCCTGCCAATTTCAGACTAGATACAGCCTTGTGAAAGTAGAAAACAAGGGAAGATAGTTGAGAATAGCTGCTCGTCCCAATTAATAGCATTAATTTTGGCTATTTTTTCCAACTGCTTTGACGTGGAAAGAGCATCATTTGGGTTTTTTTTTCTTCATTAGTTACCCAAAGGTAGGTTTCTAATATCACTTAGGGAAACAAGGGGAAAAAACACCCTCCTAACATTATATTTTGTTTTGCCGAAATCTGTAAATGTTTGGAAAGTCTTCCAGATTTAAAGGAAGGACGGGAAATGTATCCATTGCAAACTGTAGAAACAGAAAAACAAAACATTGTTTGGCTTTTCCATCTTCCCTGAGGAACAGCTGCTGATTTCACTCTAATTTTAGCTGCTATTGCTCTGAGCTAAACTTTCCATTTTTATTAAAAAAAAAAAAAGGAGGGGGAAAGTATGAGTCTGGAGGATTACAAGCTCCTGTGCTTTTGATTTTTAATAAAAAGCGAGCATTTACCTCTGAACAGTAGCAGCAAGAGAGGGAATTAAACCTGAGGCTAGCAAGCTGACCTTTCCAGGGGTGCAGATCCAGAGGGAGATGAGGGAGAATTTAACAAACATTACTTCCCTCTCTCATGCCCACACACTCACCTGTTTAAAAAAAAAAAGGCCTGGCATTTTATTTTTTTTAATGGCAGGAGTAAATTATTTTTCTTTTAAAATCATTACTCATTCATTCTTGTTTGTACTGCCTAGAGGTGATGCCATTCTCCCTAAGTGGCATGTTAGATTGCCTGATTTTATTTCCATATGTAATCTGGAAGGGTGAGACTGAGTGTTCAAGGTAACTTGTCAAAAGAGAAATACTGTAACTGACTCTTCATAGGACCAAACTGATTGGGGAATATGGGAGAACATTGGTTAAGAGAAACAGTATTTGGCCAACCAACTACTCCTCAGTAACTGAGCCTGATTTAGAGTCAAATGATAAGGAAAATTCTCTTTTTCAGATCTGTTTGCTTATTCTCTTTAAAGTGAGAAAAGGAACCATAGTCTCCAGTGGGTGAAGGGGCCTGATCTACTATTTGAGGCTGATTTAAATAAAGATTTTTTTTTGCCTTTACTAGTAATAGATGACAATTGCATAGTATTTTATAGGGGGTGTGGAGTAATAGATAGAAAACTGCCCTCTGCCTCTTACACATATTTGCCTCATGATCCTAAGAAGTTATCTAACCTCTGGGTGCCTCAGGAAACTTTCTAAGATTATAAAATATGGAGCAACTGTATATTAGTGGAGGAAATTTTAATCACAGACCTAGTCCATGTGTATGAAATAATAAGCCTTAAGAAATATATAAATATATATATAGGTATATACCCACAGAAACACATCTGTACTTATATACCCATAGCATTCTTTAGAATTGTGTAGTAATGTACTTATCCGTAGTTCTTTTTGTGTACATATATAAATTTATACACACACGTATATATACATATATAGCTTTTAGTAATATGTAACTATTGGTGTAAAACATAAATATATGCATGTATGTGTACATGTGCATTGCTTTCTACACATTGTCTCAGATCATCTTCATAATCTTAGAAGTTAGGCAATATAAGAATGATCAGTTCCGTTTTACAAATAAAGAACAGAGGCTCATAAATGTGAAGTGACTTGTCCAAGGTAACGCATCTGCTAAGTGGTCATAGAGAGATTAGAACCTAGATTACCTGATTGCAAGTTCAGTGTTCTTATTCAACACCATAAATACCTTTTATTAAACATAAAACATGTAAATAGGTACACATGGACATATATACCCACACATATTAATATATATTATTGATGCTGATTTTTTTTATCACTTTCACTTCCTAATCACTCCAACCTTTTCCTGTGGCAGAACCCTCCCCATTTTGTCAAACAATAATAGTTGTAATCATAATAATAACTAGTATTTAAATAGGATTTTAAGATTTATAAAGGGATTTACATATTGTAGCTCATAGATTTAAAGCCTGAAGTGGCCTTGCATGTCAATTAACCCAAATCCTTCATTTAACAGATGAGAAAACTGAGGCTTAGATGATAAATTAATCAATGTGATCCACATAATCCAAATAAAGCTCCCTTTCCATTGGTTCTTTATATTAAACAAACAAATAAAAAATCGAGACGTGCATCCCATAAAATCTGTGCCTCATTTGGCTAGGAAGAAGAGTTGGGGAAGGAGTAACATCCTTTGAGTCTGGAAAGATAGGTAGGGAAGACTTTTACAAGCTAACAGGAGAACTTCTATTTCATTCTAGAAGCAACAGGAAACCATTGTAGTTGATAGAATAGGGGAGTGACCTGGTCAGATCTGTAACTAAGGAAAATCACTTCAATAACAATATAGAGGGTGAACTGAGGTGTAGGGAAAGATGTGAGACAGGGAGCCCAAATAGAGGAGGCCATTGGCCATGAATTGAAGTGACAGCTGTGAGAGTGGAGAGCAGGGGTTAGATGGAAGAGATGTTGTAGAGGTGGAAATGTCAAGATTTGGCAAATTGATTGGAAAAATGAAGTAAAATGAAAGAGAGAGAGGAATTGAAGTTAATACCAAGGACTTGAATCTGAAAGACTGGAAGAGTGCTTTTGCCTTTGACAGGAATAAGGAAGTATGGAAGAAGGGCAGAATTGGTTAGAAAGATAACAAGTTCTGTTTTGGGTAATTTGATTACCTTGAGTTGTCTCCAGGGCATCCAGTTTAAAATGCCCAATAGAAAATTGGTGATTGGGAATTGAAGGTCAGGGGAGAAAATAGAGCTGTATATATAGATTTTGGGGGTGGAGGTGCTCACCGGCACAGAGATGATAATTAAACTCATGAGAGTTAAAAAGGCCATGAGGGAGTATGTCTAGGCAAAGAAGGATAGAGGGCCTAGGATAGAACTTTGCATAACACCCATATTTAGAGTAATTGAAAAAAGGCAGGTAGGAGAATGAGGAAGGAGTAGAGTCAGGAAAGCCCAAAGAAGAAAGAATATCCAGAAGGAGAGATAAGTCAAGAGCTGACATGGAGAGAACTCAAAGTGTTTGTTCAGAGACCTGAAGCTAGAGAGCATCTACGATTAGGCTCCAGGAAGAGAATTAAGAACTAATTCCTAAGTCAGAGTAAGACTAAGTAACACAGGAAGAATGTGAATCAGAAGAGTACAGATGTGACAGGAGGTAAAAGTGTTCCAGGAAGAATGATCAAATGCCATAGAGAAGTAAAGATTGGGGAGGGGGGGATAAAAGTAGAGAAGTTATTAATTAGGTTTGTCTAGAAGGAGATCATTTATGATTTTTGAGAGAAGAGTTTGGAGAGTGGTCCTGACCTGAGGCAGATTGTAGACTGTATAGGAAGTGGTTGGGGAGGTTCACTAAAAACCTGACAAGATTAGCTGATAAGGGACAAAAAAGGAATAGCAGCTAAATAGGACAGCTAGGTCAGGAGGAAGTTTCTTTAAAGATGGTGAGATCTGATCACTGACCATGTTCGTTTTCTCATTTATATAAGAAATGATATACCTATCTTCTAAGTCATGAGCCATAGCTCATCTATATCAGCAGGAGAGTTGTAAGATGATATATTGCATGTGTAAAGTACTTTGAGTCTCTTGGACAAAATGCACTTACATTAATTAAACGTTGGGCCTTAAAAATTCATTTGCTAGGAAGAACTGCACATTTAGAGATTAAATGATTTAGCCAGAGATTTGAAAGCTTAGGAGACAAAGCATCTAACAAGAATACAGATTGCTGTCCTGGTAAGGAGACAATGGACTTTTAAACAAGTCACTGTGGATGTACACAATGGACTTACTATTGCACATCTGGCATTCCAGATGTATAGTCCTGAAAAAAGACTTCATGGAGGAGGTAGCACTTGAACTGGGCTTTAATGGAGGGGTGGAATATTGTCAGTCAGCCATGGGACAAAAGGATATGTTGTATAAAAGAAATGGTGGACACTAAGACATGGAGGTGGGAAATCCCAAAGTATGTTGAGGAAAAATCTCAAGAAATTCATTTTGGTTTTAAACCATGGCAAGTTTTGGGGAACAATGAGACAGTAAGCTGAGCAGGTGTGGTGGTATACATGACTAAAATTCCCTCAAGTTTAAGTTGCTGAATGACCTTGGTTTTTTTTTCAATGTTTTGTGACATTCTTTACATCAATGATCCCAAGATCCATGGATTCTGTAGTCCCTTTTGTTTCCACAGTGGGGAAAAAAGAAAAAAAAACAACACTTTGGTTTGGGGTATTTTGGTAGAAACTTTTTTTGTAAAGAAGAGAAAGAATATACAGCTTTATCCCTTTTCTATGGAAAGTTTCAAGAAGATGAGTTTGGTTCCATATAAGTTTTGACAGCTCTAAAAACAGCAGTGCTAATGGTCAAACTCAGCCTAGGCAAAGCTAACCTCAGAGGGTGTGCAGACACAGACGTGGGAGCTTTCAAACACCGAGGGCCCCTGGAAGGACTTTAACTGTCTTGACTGTTTAAGCAAGTAGCCATTTTCTGCCAGGGCTGGTTTCTATAGATAGCAATTTCTAAAGTGAATTCATTTCACCATGTGTGAATTTTGCCCAACATGATATTTGGTTCAGCAGTAAAGTTTACTGGACAGTCAGGCAGAAGGCCCAGGTTTTAGTTTCAGTTCTGCTAATAAATGTCTATGTAATCCTAGATGGGTCGGCGTATTTCTCTGGGACTCAGTTTCCTTTCTTAGAAGGTGAGCTTATTAATTTATTTTCCAGGTTTGACATGAAATGATTCTTTTTTTGGTGGGGGAGGGGGTTTCTAGTTTTAGCTCTTCTTTTACTTAGCCACATTACTTTGGCATATGAGTTATACTCTCTAGGATTCATTTTCCTAATCTGTAAAACTAGGAAGTTTTGGGAAGTAACATAATGTAGTGTAAAGAGAACTGGGTTTGTAAAGCATAAGTTCAAATCCCAGATCTTCCACTTAGTAGTTTTGTGACTTGGGGTCAGTTATACCTTCTTGAGGCCTGTTTCCTTATCCTATAAAAATAAGAATCAGACAACATGATCTCTAAGTTTCCTTCTTGTTCTATGATGTATAGAATCACAGAGTTTAAATTTGCTATTATTTCGGAAAAAAGAAAAAGCATCCATATAACCCATAGATTGCCCCTTGAGATATGATTAGAATCACTTTAGATAAAATAAATATATACCTTCACAATCAATTTGGTTCTCATTTTGTCCTCTGCTTATTTTTCATTGTTGTTCAGCCGTTTCAGTCATGTCTGACTCTTCGTGAGCCCATTTGGGGTTTTC
Organism: Phalanger gymnotis; assembly: GCA_028646595.1. NCBI lineage: Eukaryota > Metazoa > Chordata > Mammalia > Diprotodontia > Phalangeridae > Phalanger > Phalanger gymnotis. The sequence goes on along the minus strand of CM053622.1, from coordinate 532,799,515 downwards.
TTGGTAGAGACAGTGGAGTGGTTTGTCATTTCCTTTTCCAGCTCATTTTACAGAAGAGGAACTGAGGCAAACACGATTAATTAATTTGCCCTTTGCTTATTTGACATCCCCGTTATTTAAGAGGTCAGACATTCAGCAATCACAACCATCCAAAAAAGCTGTGATTCTGAAAGTTGAAGTCTCTAGCCTAATAAAGTAGTTGTCACAAAGCCCAAGTACTTTACCATAAGGAAGAAAGATAAAACTTACCCCTACCCTTTTCAGTCACAAAGTTCAGCTGACTTAATTTTACACATTAAATACTAAGGCATTATTGCATGTATTCCCAACCTTCTCATAACTAGAAGTCATAACTAGAAAACCAGAAGATGAACAGCAGAGGTCCAGGTCGTTTAGTCAGTTAGTCATGTCTGACTTTTCCTGACCCCATTTGGGATTTTCTCAGCAAAAATATTAGAATGGCTTACCATTTCCTTCTCTGGTGCATTTTATAGAGGATGAAACTGAAGTAACCGGAGTAAAGTGGCTTGCCCATGGCCACACAACTACTAAGTGTCTGAGGCTGATTTGAACTCAGGTTCTCTTGACTCAAGGGCCAGTGCTCTGTCCAGTGGGTCACCTAGCTATCTTTATAAAAACCAAAAGGGCATCTTCTCTCACTTTCATGTGCTTGTATCATGGCTTATCTTGGGAATTCAGTGTTCACAGATAGACATCCTGTGTCCCATGTAGGAAAAATATATGGAGTTCCCTCAAAATCAGATTCAATGTCAACAACCTCAGAAAAAGAACTACTGGTTTTGTGGATTTGGAATTGTCTTCGCTCATTTGATATGTAATGAACAAAATACTGAAGCCCATTAGGATGTATTCAGTGAAACATTTGATATTTGCAAGTTTACTTTTCAGGCACCTCTAAAATGAAGGGGTAAGACTAGAAGGTCATAAAGGTCCCTTCTAGTTCTAAATAGAGTGAATTTGAGAAAGAGAGCAGAATCAGTTATTTTACTTAGACAGATTTGTTTGTCTGACATATCTGAGTTCAGTCAAGTACTCTAAAGAGGCAGGAGGTTGCACTAGGTGAAAAAAAAACTGTTGATTTGGCCTTTGGGGGACTTATTTTGGTATTTCACATCTGTTATTTGAGCTAGTTACAAAAATGACTCTTTCATCCTCCCCCAAGTAAAATTGTTTTTTTTTTAAATTCAGCAACCGATTTTTAGCATCCAATAAATATTTTTTTCTCAGTTACATGAAAAAAAAAAATTAACATGCATCTCTTTAATAATTTTTGAGTTCCAAATTGCTTTCCTCCTTCTTCCTTGCTTGAGAAGGCAAGCACTGCAATAGGGATTACACGTATGCAGTCATGTAAAACATTTCCATATTAGCCATGTTGCAAAAGAGAACACAGATCAAAAATTAAACAAAACAAAAATTAAATAAAAATAAAGAAAAAAAATATACTTTGATCTGCATTCAGACTCCATTAGTTCTTTCTCTGGAGGTGGAGAGTACTTTTTACCCTATGTCCTATGTAATTGCCTTATATCATTGTACTGCTAAGAATAACTGAGTCATTCATAGTTGATCAGTATACAATATTATTGTTACTGTGTGCAATGTTCTCCTGGTTCTGCTCACTTCACTCAGCAGCAATTCACATAAGACTTTCTAGGTTTTTCTGAAACCGTCTTGCTCATCATTTCTTTCTTTTTTTTCCAAAGGCAGCTTTTTTTTATTTGTATTTTTAAAAAAATTTAAAAAAAGTTTTAAGTTCCAAATTCCCTCCTTCACTGCCCTCCCCCTTCACTGAGAAGGCAAGCAGTTTGGTGTAGGTTATACATGTGCTGTCATGCAAAACATATTTCCATATTAGTGATGTTGTGAAAGAAAACACAGACAAAAACATGAGTAAAATTAAGTAAAAAATATGTGCTTTGATCTGCATTTAGACTCCATCAGGTCTTTCTCTGGAGGCAGATAACATTTTTCATCATAAGTCCTTTGGCATTGTCTTAGATTTTTGTATTACTGAGAAGAGCTAAGTCATTCATAGTTGATCATCCAATATTACTGGTGCTGTGTACACTGTTCTTCTGGTTCTGTTCGTTTAACCTCTCATCAGTTCATGTAAGTCCAGATTTTTCAGAAATCATCCTGCTTGTCATTTCTTATACCCAGTAGTATTCCATCACAAAAACATACCACGACTTATTCAGGCATTTCCCAGTTGATGGACGTTCCCTCGATTTCAAATTCTTTGCCATCACAAAGAGCTGCTCATCATTTCTTATAGCACAATAGTATTCCACCATAATCATATGCCACAGCGTGTTTAACCATTCCCAATTGATGGAGGTCCCCTAGATATCCAATTCCTTGCCACCACAAAAAGATCTTCTAGTAATATTTGTACACATATGACATTTTCCTTTTTGTTTTTTATCTCTTTGGGATGTAGACCTAATAGTGATATTTCTGGACCAAAGGGTATATGCGCAGTTCTGTAGCCCTTTGGGCACAGTTCCAAATTACTCTCCCGAATGACTGGATCACTTCACAGCTCCACCAATAGTGCATTATTGTCTCAATTTTTCCACATCTCTTCCATGTTTGCCATTTTCTTTTTCTGTCATATTAGCCAATCGGAGAGGTGTGAGGTAGTACCTCAGATTGTTTTAATTTTCATTTTTCTAATCAATTGTGATTTAGAGCATTTTCATTTGACTATAGATAGCTTTAATTTCTCAATCTGAAAACTGCCTGTTCATAGGATTTAAGAGTCTGAACTAGAGATGCCTAGTAGGATGCTACACTAGGTCTGACTACACTAGGGATTCCTAGGACACTAGGTAGAGAAAAGTATATGCAAGAGTTTTTAGAGCTCTCTAGTTCTATTCATTGAATGCTGAATATATATTAAGGAAGAGCTTGGATTCTCCTTTTCTTTAGGTGAGACAGAGAGGGAGAGAGGGAGAGAGAAAGAGAGAGACAGAGAGACAGAGAGACAGAGAGACAGAGACAGAGAGAGAAGAGGGGAAGGGACAGGAGGGGAGGAGAGGGGAGAGAGGAGAAAGGGATAGAGAAACAGAGTTGGAGAGGGGGATAAAAGAGAGGGAGGAGGAGGGGAAAGAGAGAGGGAGGAGTGAGAGAAGGATAAAAAAAGAGAAAAGAGAGAGAGACAGAAGAGAGAAAAGAGAGACAGACAGAGATAGTGACAGAGTCAGAGAATGAAAGAGAAAAGAAAGACAGGAAAGCATTTCTTAAGCATTTACTACACGCCAGACTCCTTGCTAGGCAATGGGGATACAAATAAAAGATATAACCCTTCCTGTCATGAAGGAGCTTACATTTTGACAGTGGAAGGTCATTCATAAGGAGGTTTTAGAAAGTGTAAGGGAAGAGTACCAGTTGGGCCCTGGCGAGGAGTCTCCAGAAAGTAGGAGAGAAAAGGTCATGGTGTCCTGGTCCCTGGCAAGACAGAGCTGCCATCGATGAGAATAGTAGAGTTGGGAGGAGAGCCAGGGGATAGATTCCAAATTTCTGGTTGGGTGGAGATGGTTAGAGAGTGAGGCTGTGGCAAAGGGGACCTTTATTCAGACAGTTGGTGCATTTGCTCTTTTCCACACAGAAAGATTTTCTAAAACTCAAAAGCTTAAGTTTATAGATGGGAAGCATTAGAAAGAGGGAGTAAATTATATACTGAGTCATCTCATGAATGGCAGAACTACTGGGATAGTGGCAGGACGTACATAGGGCTTAAGACCAGGCAGGGCTTTATGATAGTAGAAGGGGAACAGACCCAAAGAATTTTTTTCTCTTGAGAGGAGGGAAATTATGATTCCTGCTCCTTGGGAAAGTGTGGTGAGGGCATCCTGGAGCATATTTTGACAATATCACCCATCTCCCTCATTTTGAAGAGGAGGGGAAAAGGTCATGTGACTTTCCCAAGGTCATGGCCAGTTAGCAGCAGGTAGAGAACTAGAATCTGGTTTTCCTGACTGCTAGCGTAGGCCTTTTTCCACTATAAAGTGTTTTCTCCTTCCACTACATATTGTAATGGCATTGGTGATGGTGCTTGAGAAAGACTTCCAGGTATTACTTCAGATCTAGGGATTCAGAAGATTTATTGATTGATCAACTTTGGTCTTATTTTCTATTCTACAACTGACTTGCTAGCAAGCAGACCTCAGAGGAGCCAGGATCAATTTAAGCTACCTTAATCTATTGGTCATGACCCTAAACTCCTCTGTAGGGCTCTTGGACTAGATTAGGTTTTGCTAGAATACATGGTGTCTGATTCCAATCTGGGACCAACTTCTGTAGGGCAGACGATCTCATCCACTCACTAGTGGATTAAGGGAACACAGGCAATTGCATACTGCATTTAAAAGGGCAGACCTAGGTAAGAACTAAGGCAGCTGGCAGACTAATGACTGATAATGGCATGAGACCTCTATATCAGTGCAGGGCCTGATGTGACTGCCCTGGCGGCGCATACCCAAAGATGCTCCGCACTGCTAATGTGAGTTACACGTGTAATTATCCAGGCAGCAGGCTAAAATATCTCCTCAGACGGCAAAGTTTCATCGGCAGAAGGGCTCATTTTGTTTCATGTGACTCAAGCAGAGCAATGCACAGCATTATGGAGCAGAGGTGATTAATTGAAGGACAAGTTAGAAAGTCATACAGGAATACTTTATGCTCACAGACCTGGTCTCGACGGCCAAAAGAAAGTGAAAGATTGGAGCATCGATCTAGGTCACTCAGGGAACAATACCAGCTTGGGTGTTCAGCGATTGACAGCTAGCCGTAGTTTCACTATTATATGCTGCTAGTGTGGGTGCTAAAAATAGGACTGATGTCATAAATGAAAATCAAGGAAATATATATATTTTCTTTGGGATAAAGAAAGGGACAATATATTATAGGATCAAAGAAATAGATTCACAGCTGAAATGGAACCCAGAAGCAATCAATGCCAACCTCCTCATTTGACAGATGAAAAAACTCAAGTTGTGATTTGGTCATGCACTTAGTAAGTATCTGAGGCAGGATTTGAACTCAGGTCTTCTTGACTCTAAGTTCAGTGCTCTGTCCTCTATCAATTATGTAGATAAGTGCCTCCACTAAAACATACACATAATAAATATTTGTAAAGTTAAATGAATACAAACCCTTGGCTCAGAGTGATTGGTACCATCCACTCTCCACCCTCTCCACAATCCACTACTTCTCCCCATGTGATAATAAGTCATTGAAAATGACCTCTTGCATTTTACTCTTGAGAACAGCAAACTGAGACCACTCTCTTAAGGGTAGTATAAGCTCTTTACTTTAATGGTTACTAATATGGCTCAAAAATGCCAGTAGAAATCAATATTTTAAGGCAAGGACAAGAGAGAAAAAGAAATGATATGGGGCAGGGGGCAGGGAAAAAGGAAAGAAACTGAAACTGAATCAGAAAAGATGGTGTGTGGTAATCAGTGGTAGGGTTTCACTAGCCATGCCCTCATGCTCCTCTCAATGGTTTCCTTACCAAAGATTGTGTAACCTTAGTCTGGACTATTAACATAACCGGCTGGGACTAAGACTGTGACCTTCCAAGGAGATCCCAGGAAAGCTCAGAGATCAGAATTTGCCCAACATTACAGATAGTTAATGGCAGAATCACAGTAGGAATTATTCTGTAATAATCCATCTTGAATCCTGACCCCAATCCAATATTCTTTCTGCTATTCATTTCCTTCTTTTCTCTAAGGGGGTGCTTGTACATTTCCTTCAATTATGATCGTTGCTTCTTGGAGCCATTGACTCTCTTTTCCCCCCAACTTGGCTCTGTTCACTACCTCCAGAACAGCTCAAAGGCCCATCGTTTTGGGCTGTATTTTTGGAGTAGAGCTTGAGGAAATGAAGCAACAGGGCTCAGTAGTGTGTAAATATTTTAAGGATCACTGACTTCAACCACATCTTCCTAGCTTATTGATGAGAATGTGAAATGGGCCTGGATCCAAAGCATTATTGAAGCCCAGGGAAATTGCATCCATTGCTTCCCCTCCTTTCTGCATGACATATCACTCTATCATAAGAAAATTAAATTGATCTGGCATCATTTACTCATCACGGAATCATGCTGGTTACCCTATGTTCTTCTAGAAGATTGGAAGTGGATGGTTTACTGATTTGGTCTGGTTCCTTCCCTAGTTTTGAAATTATGCAGTCGAGCTTTCAATTACTATAAGTTTCTTTTCACTCTTTTTGATCAAAACCTCTGTCCCCTTTATAGTATTCACACCCTTATCCTACCTTCAGTTGCTTCTGCGAATTAATAAGGAGGGCCTCTGAAATAGCATCCATTGGTTTCTTAAGTTCCCTAGCCAGGGTGTATGCCATCAGGTGTGGTTGGGTTGAATAGAACCAGCATTAGTAAGAGTTCTTCACTGGGTTTACTTCCTCTTATTAATTCAGTTTATATTTCCTCTCTTCCTATTCCTTCCACTCTTAAACTTTGTTTTAAATTAAATCATATCATGAAGAAGAGTTAGAATGGAAAACACACACACACGAACTGTTATAATGGTTTGCTTTTTTAACCTATAAAACCTTAGGTGAGTAACTTCACCTATCTGACCTTTATTTTTCTTAACTGGAAAATGGGAAATTATCAACTCATAAAATATTACAGCTGAAAGGGAATAGCCATCAAGCTAGATCTTTCAAGTCAAGTGGGACATTGGAAGTTATCCAAGCCAACTCCAATTATATAATTTCTACATAAACATGTAAAAAAGTTTCTTGAGCAGGATTTTTAACCTGGTGTTTATAAACCCTGAGGGATACATAATTAGATTTCAGGGGGTCTATTTTAAACATATTTTTAAAAAGTGTATTTCAATATAATTAGCTTCTTTTGTAAACCTAATGTATTTTAAAATTTTGGAGTTCCATAGGCTTCACTAGACTGCCCAAGGGGTCCATGACTAAAACAAAATTAACAACCCTTCGTCAAGGGAAGCCAACAGCCTTGTTCAAGGTTTCAAGAGTAATAAGTGATGAAGCTAGGTCTTGTAACCACACTTTCTAACTCTATGCCCAATACTCTTTCTATCACAGCTAATTGTGCATGAGATGGTTGCTAGCATCCTTTTCAAATCTAGCCTGCCATGACTCATTGGATTTTGTTTGACCTTCCTCTTTCTCCTTCCCTTCTAATGGAGTAAAAGATAGGGCAGCATTGCATGTACTGTGGAATGCTTCTTTTAGTTGAAAAACAACTCAATTCAACTAGATATAGATCCCTTGGAAAGGAAGATGCTGTAGTTAGAAAATAGGCAGTGAGCTGTGTGTGAAGAGAAAGACTGAAGAGTTTGGACTAGTCCTAACTGTCTGGACTGAGATGCATGAACTATATTGATCCAGTGAAGGTGGTTTAAGCTCAGGGTATGCTTGAGAGGAAATATTGTTAAATTTTCAATATAAGCATTTACACCTTGGAAAATGGCAAATGCTACAAATCAGAGTTTGATTTATTGTTTTGTTGATTGTCTAGACTTATGAAAAGGATGCAGAAAATATTAATAATGCAGATTAAACTGAAAAGTGTGTCATGGATGTATTTTTCCCCCAGAGAGCCAATTTAGAAATATTCACCACTATACTACTGCCTAAACATCAATCAGCTTTTCAATATGGGGGAGAATATGAATACTTCCCACCCCAAATTGAGTGAGATTCACCTTATTTGGCCTTTGAGGAAAAGAATGAGTCCTAGCAGACCCTAGCAGCTAGAAGGTAAACACCAACCAACAGAAACTCGCTGTCGCTGCTGGGATCCTGTGCTACTGGAATTCTGTGACCTCAGATGTCCTTGATTATAAAAAAAGGAGAAGAACTGCCTTGAGAAGATAAAGATATTTTACATGATTTACAGTCTGACCTTAAGATGCTCTTGACAGTGTGTCTGAAGGAAAAGAAGGAGCAGTTGTTCCCAGGCAGCCTGAGCCCTTACCTTATCAGAAGGGTTAAAATAAATATTACTTCACTGCTGTGTCTTTCCCTGCATTTCTCTGCCTGATAAAAGGGGAGATCTGTGTTGTTGGACAGAGAATTATGGGGAAGGAAATCCAAAGAGATGGGACAAACTTTTCTCCCTGCTATTAGACAGGGAGTTTGTTCCACTTTGGTTGTGGAGAAAGCAAAGGGCTTTTCTATTTTAAAAATACCCATGGAGTTGAATGGAATTGGTTAGGCAGAAAGAATCCTGACTTTGAAATGAGAGGCACTTGATTGAAATTCTGCCTCTGACAGTGCCTCAGAGGCCTTCAGCAAGTCACTCACCCTCCCTTGTCTTCAGTTTCCCCATAAACTTAATTTCTTGTGATGCAAATGAAAAGAGTTTGTCTAATAGTTGATATAAGAACCCATTAAATCTAAATGTTATTTTCAGCCCTGACTTGATTTTCTGTCACTAACTGGAGAGTGACTCAGTTAGACCCAAATACTCTCTGAGTTCCCTTTAAAATATGAGCAAAATATTACATGTGGAGTAAAGATGATAGTGAGTTTTTAACATTAATGATAATTGATGCTTTCTAAGCAGAGCAGGCATGCTTATCCAAGTGTTACATATTGATATGAAGGCTTTCCCCCAATTATGTTTAACTTCACTAGCACCACTCTGTGCCATTTTGAACCCCTCCAATTATTTTCCTCTAATAGACCAATGGATAGACTGCCCTTAATCATGTCAAGAAATTATACAGGCTACTGTAAAGTTTGAAAATGGCTCCGATTAAATCTGAAACCCCAAATGAATAAAGCTTGTCTGTGCTATTATCAAGGGAAATATTACATTTTAAGAAAGGTAGCCCTGGAAAGAGAAGAGGAATTTTAAGATATTAAGGCCATGAAGAAAACTCTTGGGTTTGTCCCCACTCTTTCTTGAGGGCTCGGTAGCACAGTGCTGAGGGGAAATATGGCCTCATAGGTAGAGTACTAGGCATGCTCTCAGGAGCACTAGTGTTCATGTTCTACCTTTAACACTTTCTATCTGAGCAATAATGAGTAAGTCACTTTTGTTCTGAATCTCAGTTTCCTTTTCTGTAATATGGGGATAAAAATATAAATATTGTCCACCTCACAATTATTCCATGTTATCATATGATACAGCAAAGGTGCTTTGTAAACTATAAAATGTTAAATGTAAATTTTTTTCCTTACCTTCAGAGGACGTGGAAGGAAAAGAAGTTCCTATGTCATATCTATATTTTGTCCCCTTCTTATCCACAGAATTCTCCCTCTCATTCAGGAATTCCTCAAATTAGAGGAGACAATATTCGGGTAATAACATCATATTTTTTAAGGATCATAGATATAGAGATGGAAAAGGCCTAAGTTCAAATAGTTCAAACCTCTCATGTTGTAGATGGCCCAGGGTGGCCAGTGAATTACCTAAAGTCATACAGTTCTTCGTCATCATCGTTGTCATCGTCATAATCTTCATCATCACCATCACCACTAGCGTTTATATGGCACTTTAAGATTTTCAAAGTACTTTACAATTATCATCTCTTTTCATCTTCACATCGTCCCGGGGAGATAGGTGCTAACGTCACATTTTACAAATAAGAACCGAGGCAGGCAGGGGTCAAGTGATTTCCCACAGAGCTAGCTAATGTCTGTGGCCGGATTTAAACTCAGATCCTGATTCAAAGTCCAGTGCTCTATCTACTGGATCATCTAGCTGTCTCCAAAAATGTACAGAACTGGGCTTTGAGCCCAAGTAAATGCTGTGACTTTAAATCCTTATCATAGGAAAAATATATTTAAAGCTGGGAGGGACCTTAAAAGTCTTTTAGTCCATCCCCTTAATTTCACAGATGGAAGAACTGAAATATAGTGAAGTGATTTGTCTAAGGCCACACAGGTAGTAAGTGGCAGAACCTGAGTTCCTTATTTTATTTGATTTTCTGCACAGTCAAATGGAAGCACACTTACAAGAAGGCAGAGATATTGTAGGTATATCTCTAGTAGTTGCCACCTGAGAGGTTTCTCGTATACTTTTAGCAACAGCCCTTTTTTTCTAATTTGAGCTCAGCATCAACATATTACTGTGGTATTATTTCCCTGTGTTGATTTCTCTTTTGCTTTAGGGTACATGAGGGCAACTTTCCTTGTGCTAACCAATTCCCTTATTGCTTAGGAGGACAATCATGAAACAAATTTGTGTAATTTAAAAAAAAATTATTTTGAGATGGAACCTTTCTTGGTCTCATGTGAAGGAGAACAGTAGAGTTGTTCCCTTGGTAATATAAGTTTGAGATTGGGCTAGTTATAATGGCTGAGGGTTTATATTGAATACAAAAAATTATTGGTTATCTGCTTTGTGGATTTTGCCTAGGCCAAATTTTTTTCTCCCTGTACCTTGAATGTTTTTATTAAAATGTTCCAAAAGGGTATATATTCATTTTGAAATTAAGTTTTTTTAAAAAATATGTAGTGTGAAAAATACATCTTCTGGAGCAAAGGAAAAGGGTATACTACATGAGTCGCGGTGGATAGCACGCTAGTCCTGGAGTCAGAAAGACCCATGTTTGAATTCTGGCTCTAACACATACTGGTTATGTGAGCCTGGGTAAGTCACTTATTCCATCAGCGCTACAAGAAGAGAATTGCATGTCTGAATTGGTTGAGGGCGTTTTCTCACTTGGAGATCCCTATGGAGAACAACTCACACATTCAGATCCAAATAGTAATGATAGTACGCTAGGAAGACAAATAGGTTTTCTATCATTTTGGATTATTGGTGCTATTGTCTCCCCTCCTCTTTATTAGGGATGAGCGTGGACTCGGATATGATTATTGTGCCTTCAGCTCAGCTTAGTAGAGGAGAATCCAGAAATCTTGGCCGAAAGTTAATGTTTCTTCTCCCCCATTTTTTTCTTCCTTATCACGGGACTTGATTTGGCTGATGCTTCCTGTACTATCCTACTTTCTTTTTCTTTTCTTAGACTGAAGGTTGTACCCATTTTAAGGGAGACACTTAGACATGCTGAGAGAAGAATACATAGCCTTTCCTATATTTCACAAAGATTCATTTTCCACTCTTGCTTTAGATTGACAATGAGCTGTAGTTCAAGGGCTGCCCTGCAGGGAATCTCATCTACCCTATAATTTAAAGGGCTTCAGATGCCTCATGGGAAACTTGGTAAAACATTCTATTTAGAGACATGCCTGCTGATATGACATATATTTTTATAGTTATACCTCTTTATTGCTGAGACATAAAACCTGTTTTCACACGAAATATTCCTGCTTTCAGAAAATAGAATGGGAGAAATGCAGACAACAGTGATCTTATTATCATGTATTATGGTTTTGTTTTATAGCTCTTTCTTTCAGCCCATCTCTCTTCCCTGTGGCTATGGAGTTCTGGACAGCAGATTCTTCTAGGCAATTCCTTCTGCCAAGCAGTAGGACTCCTCTCTGTTTAAAGGCAAAACATAGCTATCTTAGCAGATCACTACTAAGGCTCCCCTTGATTATTTCCTTGTGTCGAGCTCAATAAATGCAAGAGAAGCAGCAGAAGTAGCATAATCAGTCAGTTCACTTTTTATAAACACCTTCAATTGACCTTGTGATCAGTAATCTCAGTCGTCCCTCTAATAACCTAGTCTGGGGGTAATGGGGTACAAAACATTGTTTTTCTTCGTTTAACCAGCAAGACCCACTAAATTTTTCTCCACTATCTCCATTTTCTTATGTACAAACTGGATTTCACATAGTGTGGATTGTTACTTATGAATTTAGGCAAATCACTTGGACATTTAAGGTCTCAGTTTCCTAATCTGTAAAATGAACGGCTTGTACTACATTCCTTTGAAGACCCTTTGAACTTTGATTCTTGTGAACTGCTATTAGTAAATATTTGAGTGTATTTGGATTTCATTCATGTTCCTCCCACCCCTGTTTGGACTTTAATTTCAGATTCATGGTTTTTCTCCTCTTTACTTCTAGTTTCTCATTAATGGAAAATCATATTGTTTTGACCTTAAAGAGATAGGAGCAACATAGAAATCAGAAATGTATTTTTGATTGGAGTAGCTCATGCCTAGTCATGTTCTTTGGTGTATTTGTTGGGATGCTATACTGCAATACTTATGGAACCTCTCCCCACCCATTATTTTCCTTCATGCTTAATCCATTCTGGAGGTTGTTCCTTTCTATTGGCCATATACAGGTAAATAGGCTAAGGTCTTCTTTGGAAGAAGAATTTTCTTCACCTAAAATTTCTTACACTAATGAAACCGAAGGCCTGAACCCAAAAGAGTAACTGGGTTGCATATTATATGAGTTCAAGGAGTATATCTTAGCTAACCTTTGCCTTTTTCCTAGTGCCACATACAATTTTGTGTATACAGCAGTGGCTTGATTAATGCTTTTTCAGTTGAACTTTTCTCAAGGATGGCTGTCCCCATCTGTTATTTAGGACTATATTATGAATTGTTATTTGATTTTCTGGTAAGGTTCCTCTGGTTCCTCTACTGAAGGGCAAGTTTAGAAAATAGTCTAACAATCACTGACTCCGACATAATCTTGAGTGTGACTGTAGCATCAATGTGATCTCTTCTCAGCTAGGTATTCTTAAGAAGGGGTCCATAGAACAGCAAGAGAGTCACTGAACTGGCATGGGAAAATAAAATTATGTTTTTTTTATTTCTTTAACCTCTAGCCAAAATGGAATATTTCCTTCAATTTGTTTAAAAACATTATTCTGAGAAGGGCTCTATAGGGATGTGCTGGTAAATGTTTAATGACCAATATATAAGACACACTTCTAAGTGTAATTTTCATTATTTACACTTTATTGCTTTTGTTTAAGCCTAGACAATCAACAAAGTAGTCATTAAATTAAGATCTGATTTGGAGCATTTGCCAATATTTGAAGTATAAATGCTCATGCTGAAAATTTCGCAACTGGCTCTCACAGGGGCATTCAAGCTGGCTCTAGCATACCCGCTGGGTACATAGACTCCACCAGACTGCCATAAGGGTCCATTACAGAAAAAAAAGAAGTTAAAAACTACTGTTTTAGACCTATATAGACCTAGATTTGGAAGCTTTAGAAGAAAGACCGAAGATCTCCAAAAGCACCTTCAAATAGATGTATCATGTATTTAATATTATTTGCTTCAAATTAGAAACAACTAGATATTTGCAGTATTATCCTCCCTTCACAGATGCAATTCATTTGGTTTTAGATGCCTTTAAACAATATTTATCAGGACTTACACGATCATTTATCTCTACATATGCAAGGTAGCACATACATGCCAGATTACACAGAAATTCAAAGTTTATCAGATTTTGAAATTTTTTAATTGGAAGATACACTGCTAAATTTGTAATATCTTTCTGCAGATTTTTTGGTGTAGAATAGCTCATTTATTTTCCTCTAAGGTTGATGAGGAGATAGGTAATAAGGAGTGTGGTCTTTGGAAGGGGTCTGGGTGTAGCACCCACCAATCTGAAGTGGGATGAAGATGATCTTTTCAAGCCTCATGGGATACATTCCTTGCTACGTTGCTTTGGATCATGTAGCTCTCACACAAACATAGTCTTGCATATGGCTTGGGCGGCACATAGGAAATAAAGATACTGGCCTCTACTGACAACCTAGGAGGCTTCCACAGTGGTTCGCACTATTCATGATGACCTTGTTCTTGCTGCAGGAAACAGCTGGTCCAACTGGCTGGGCTGGTTGTGGCCAGACACCCATTGTTCCTTCTTTTTGTGATTATATCATGAGAATATTTGTAAAGAGGTGAATTTTAAATGTCTAAATTAACCTTTTAGATTAATTCATTCTCTGACCTAGTGGAAGAAACACCTAGTAGAAGAAATCTATTGGATTTTTGCATATGTACTATGAACAGACAATAGGCATACCATATCTTTCAGGCCATGTGTTGGTAACATAGGTCCGTGTTCTTTCCAAAGAGGAAGGAGAGCTCTAATAAAATGACAGTCATCGCCATGAAACTAAGGTGGAATTACTTCAAAATAAGGGGATAAGAAGGGGTAGAGGAAAAGTGTTATTACTTTGGTAATATTTTATTGAAATTAATATCTGTAAATTAAAAAGATAGTATTGTAGTCTTTGGTAGTTTGTCTTTCCTGTGTTGGAAAGACAGCAGAATGAGGGGAGGATATTTTATCAAGATAGGAGGTTGGAGAGTATGAGGATATGAGCCTTTGCAAATCAGTTCTTAAATTTTTATTTGACCTTTAGATGACAAAAGGCAAAGGGAGGGTTCTAGGACATACTTTTCAGTTTAATTTGCATTGTTAGTATTTTCTCCATCACTTTTTTTACATCTAGATAATCAATAACAACAACAAAAACAAAAACATGAAGCCCTGATTTCTAGTATTTGCTGATTTCAGAGGTATAAATTCTCACACTGAAATTATAACATTTGATTCTTTTTTTAACATTTTAGTTTTTCCAAATTACATATAAAAATAATTTTAACATTTTTAAGGTTTTGAATTCTAAATTATAGACCCCAGGGCAACAATCCGATATAGGTTATACATGTGCAGTCATGTGAAACATTTCCATGTTAATCATTTTGGACAAGAAGACTCAGAAAGAAGGAGAGAAAGAAAGAGAGAAAAAAGAAAGGAAGCAAGGAAGGAATCAAGGAAGAAAAGAAAGGAAGAAAGGAAAGAAACAAAGATGCAAAGAAAGAAAAGAAAGAGAAAATGGTATGCTTCAGTCTGTATTGAGACAATATCAGTTTTTCTCTGGAGGTTGATAGCATTTTTCATCATGAGTCCTTTGGGATTGTCTTGTATCATTGTATTGCTAAGGATAGCTAAGTCATTCACAGTTGATCATCATAGAGTATCGCTATTACTGTGTACAATATTCTCCTGGTTCTGCTCACTTCACTTTGTATCAGTTCATGTACATCTTTCTATGTTTTTCTGAAATCATCCTGCTTGTCATTTCTTATGGCACAGTAATATCTTATTACAATCATATATCACAACATGTTCAGCCATTCTCCAATTGATGAGTGTCCCCTCAATTTCAAATTCTTAGCCACTACAGAAAGAGCTGCAATAAATATTTTTGTACAAATAGGTTATTTTCCATTTTTAAAAAATCTGTTTGGAATATAGACAGACCTAGCAATGATAGGACTGAATCAAAGTGTATGCACAGTTTTATAGCCCTTTGGGCATAGTTCTAAATTGCTCTCCAGAATAGTTAGATCACCTCACAACTCCACCAACAGTACATTAGTGTTCTAGTTTTCCCACATCCCCTCCAACATTTATCATTTTCCTTCATTGGTCAGACTATTAGCCACTTTGATACACCAGAATTATTTTAATTTGCATGTCTTTAATCAGTACTGATTTAGAGCATTTTTTTTCACATTAGATAGCTTTGATTTCTTTGTCTGAAAACTTCCTGTTAATATCCTTTGACCATTTACCAATTAAAAAATGACTTGTATTCTTATAAATTTGACTCAGTTCTCCATATATTTAAGAAATGAGGCCTTTATCATAGATACTTCCTGTAAAATCTCTCCCCCCCCCCCATCTTCTGCTCTCCTTTTAATTTTGGTTGCATTGGTTTTGTCTGTACAACAACTTTATAATTTTATATAATCAAAGTTATCCATTTTACATTTTGTAATGTTTTCTACATCTTATTTGGTCCCAAATTCTTCTCTTACCCATAGATCTGACAGGTAAACTATTCTATGATCTCCTAATTTGCTTATGGTTTTATATGTAAATCATGTACTTATTTTGACTTTATCTTGGTATATGGTATGATGTGTTGCTTGGTCTATACCTAGTTTCTACCATACTGCTTCCCAGTTTTCCCAGAAGTTTTTGTCAAATAATGAGTTTTTGTCCCAAAATCCTGGATCTTTGGGTTTATTGAACATTAGATTACTATAGTCGTTTACTACAATGCATTGTATAACTAATCTATTCTGCTGATCCATCACTCTTATCCAGTACCAGATTGTTTAGATAATTACTGCTTTATAATACAGTTTGAGACCTGATAGGACAAGGCAACCTTCCATCACATTTATTATTTATTGATTTTCTTGATATTCTTCACCTTTTGTTCTTTTAGATGAATTTTGTTATTATATTTCCTAGGTCTACAAAATAATGTTTTTGGTAGTGTGATTGGTATGACATGGAATAAGTAAATTAACTTATGTAGAATGGTCATTTTGATTATATTGTTTTGCCCTATCTATGAGCAATTAATATTTTTCCAATTCTTTCGATCTGACTTTATTTGTGTAAGAAGTGTTTTGTGATTGTGTTCATATAGTTCCTGGGTTTGTCTTGGCAGGTTGACTTAACAATTGATTCTTACAGAGCTAGTGCAAGCTGGCTCCAGCACATCCCTGAAAGGTACAAGGTGGAAGAAAGTTACCACTTCTAATCGTGGATCAGGTTGGTAAATGAGAGATTCGATAGCATTGACTAAGAGGAGTTGGTTTTATCATCCATTGCTCCCCAGAGGATGCTAAACTCCATTATCCCATTTGAAGTCCTCCAAGAATAACAAGTTAGCTTTCTCTAGATTTGGGCAGGTGTCTTTCCCTTAGGGGAGTTATGTCCTATTACATGATATAGGCAGCTAGGTGGCTTAAAGTAGAGCCATAAAGCACTTAGTTTAGATCTTGTCTCAGACACTTATGAGCTGTGTGGTCTTGGGCAAGTCACTTTACCTCTCTTGGCTTCAGTTTCCTCTTCCCACAGGGGTGTTGTGAAGATCAAATGAGATAATGAATATAAAAGGCTTTGTGCAGCTTAAAATTCTATATAAATGTTAGCTGTTATTAAATAAAGAATGCTAATAGGCTGCTTTACCAAGAAATATTTCCACCATACTCCTATAATAAGACTTGAAATGATTATGGTTTCACATATTTGGTTAAAAAATTGAAGATTCTTGTCACACTGGAAATATCCCTTCTGGGAGGGTTAACACAGTAAGCTCTCATCACTTAGGTCCCTATTAGGTAGAATCATATTATACTATTAGCTAGAATTGATGAGGATCCTAGTAGATTAGAGTACAGGACAAGTAAAGTTCCTTTTGAAGAAAGGAAAGCATATTTGGAGCATGTAGTGCTGTCCTCAGAGGGCTGTCTCTGGGGAATCAGAGATAGAAATGAAAGAAATAGAAATTTATCTAATAATTGAAAAAATAATAACAGGGCACTATTTTATATATAACACTATTCTAGTCACTGAAAAAAGTGGTAGGAAATTACCAACAAGTAAAACAGCATTGCAAGAGGAACTGTACTAAATGGAAAACAAAATTTGCCCACTTAGTATTCAACAAGTCACCAAGCGTTTATTAAGTACCTACTATGTTCCAAGTTCTGTTATAAGTAATAAAAACACAAAGAAAGTCAAAAACAATTCTTGTTTGAGGAGCCAACAGTTTGGTAGGGGAGACAGCATTCAAATATTTATGTATAGACAAGATATATACAAGATAAATTGGAGATAACCTCAGAGGGAAATCCCTAGCACCAAAGACCAGGAAAGGCTTCTTGAAAACAATGGGATTTTAGGTGAGACTGAAAGGAAACCAGAAGGGTAAAATGAGGAAGAAGAAAATTCTAGGAAGTGGGGATAATTGCATGGAGTCAAGAGATGGAATATCTTCTGCCAAAAACAGCAAGGAGGCCAATGTCACTGCATCATAGAATACAAGATTTAAGAAAATTAAAAAAGATAAAAAGGGAACCAGGTTATAAAAAGTTTTGGGACTAACAATAACATGGCTATTTGCAAATGGGTATTTTCTGGAAGTATGGAGTATACGTAGGCTGATACTATTTATGATTTAATTGAATAAGCTATAATTTTATTTAAAATTAATTCACAATCCTCAAATGTTCCTGAAAATATTAATGCACTGTACTTACCTAACAAGTAATTATGATGTCTATTGCCAAGAAATAGGAAGGAAAGCCTGAGGATTGTGAAAGAAGCCTTTAGAATTTTGAATACATGGGCCAAGGCCACAATAAGGCAGAACATACTTTCTAAACTTATTTGCATAGTCTTACCCAGCAGAAGTGCTCTGGGTGGTGGACAGATGGATGAATTTTCATTTGTCTACATAGCTGCAGCCAGCCATTCCTTCTTAGGAGGAATTTTCATTTTGGGGGAGAAAAAGACTACCAGCTCAGGTCCAAATTGGCAGTTCTATTATGATGGATCTGTGTCAAGGGAACATAAACTCACCATCATGAAATATCTTACTCTCCATCTATCTTTATATCTGTTCTACAAAATCACTGATTTTACACTTTCACTGCAGCATGTCTATGCTTCTTATCTTGATGCCCTAATTCCGGGGCTTGACAGGTTGTTTTTTAGCATAGATACTAGAGAAGTGAAGAATACCCATGTCCCTAATGACTCATATCCTACAGTGCACGGAGAGTGGGCCATTATTGGACATAACTGATGCTGCCTTCAGGGTGAGTAATGCTGTAGTTTCACTTAAGGAAGCTTGGGTCAGCTTCCTCAAGAAACCATCTTGGAGAACTGCCTTTCTAATTATATCCCATTTTTCCAAGCAACCTCTTTCAAGGACAACCTAGGAAAAGGCCATTGAGAAATAACGCTATTGTCTTCTTGAGTCTTCTTCCTTGTGATGTTTCACTCGAAGTCTTAGACACAAGCTTATAGAAAAAAAGGGAATCGATGATCTTCAAATCATGGAATTTCAGAGTAGGAAGGAAGGTTATTTTCTACTAAAATTCGACCCACGTCTGGACAAGGATCGCGTCTTCCAAAGCCCTGGCAAGTTATGCTTAAAGAACTCAAGAAAAGGGAGAACTCCCCACAGTTGCCGAGGGAGTCTGCTCTGCTTTCAAATAACTTCGATTTTTAGAAAACTTTCCTGTTTTCACTATACCTCAAGACTTTTTGAAACAGCTTTGCTCATTGATCCTACTTTTGATTATAACCAAGCAAAATAAAGTTAATCCTCTTTCCACATGTCCACTCCTCAAGAAAACTCTCATGTTCCTCCTAAGCCTTCTCTTCTCTGGGCTGAACATCCCCAGTTCCTTCATCTGACTCTCACTTAGCGTGAATTTAGGCCCCTTTGGTTCCTAGCTCTCTTTCTGGGGCCACTCTGCAGCTTATCAATATCCTTTCCAGAATGTGTCACCCAGAAGTGGTGGGATCAGGGCATAGGACATCACGTCTATAACCTTCTTATCCTTTAATGTTGTTATGCCACTCTTAATAAGGCCTATGTTAGCATTACATAGGCGGCTTGGTGGTGCAGTGGATAGAACACTGGGCTTGGAATCAGGAAGATTCATCTTCATGAATGCAAATCTGGTCTCAGATGCTTACTAACTGTATGAACCTGGGCAAGTCACTTAACCGTGTTGGCCTCACTTTCCTCATCTGTAAAATAAATTGGAGAAGGAAATGGCAAACGACTCCAGTATTTTTGCCAAGAAAATTCCAAATGGAGTAATGAAGAATCAGACATGACTGAAAAGAACTAAACAACAGCAGCAATAACAAAAAATTTCACATATCTTAGCTGCCAAGTCAAAGGATTGAATCCAATGGATGTCAATGACCCCTTCTCCCTCCAATCTTTTTCAGATGGTCTTGATTTTTTTAACCTTAGCATAAGTCATATTTTGAATGTAAATCAATATTAGATTCTACGCAGTGCTATGGCCTGGCAAGATTTTTTGAGATTCTGATTCTTATGCTTATAATTTTACCTACTTCTCCCAGCTTTCAATCTAGAAGTTTGATACACATGACATATATGCCTTCATCAGAATCGTTGTTAGCTGGGATCCTAGATCTGAAGCTGGATGGCACCTTGGAGACCATCTTGTCCAACTCCCTCATTTTTTAATGAAGAAATTGAATCTCGGGGAGGTTAAGTGACTAGAACAATATGACTGGTCAAACAACCAATGTATCAGGTAACAAGCATTTATTAAGCATCTGTTGTTTGCCAGGAACTCTACTAGGTTTTGCAGATACAAGTACAAAGAGTGAAGGAATCTCTTTTTACAAAGAGCTTACATTTCAATGGAAGAGAAAACAAATACATTTCTAAGTACATACAGCCATAAATATGAAGTGATTTTCTTTTTATTACAAATTAGTAAAATACGATACAGTTTGGGAATGAGGGCACTAGCATTCAGAGGGATCAGAGCAGCTTTCATGCAGAAGATGGTTCTTGAGTTTCATTGTAAATGAAGAGGAGTCTTAGGGGATGTAAGGAGGGAGTGCATTCCAGGCATGTGAGACAGCCAAAGACAAAGTAAAGAATTGAAAAATGGATTGTAATGGAGTTTGCAAAACAGATAGAAGGCCAGTTTGTCTGGATTGTAGAGTTTAGGAGGGAAATGATGTGTAATGAGGCAGGAAGCAAGATGTGCATTGCTTGATGCTTCTGGGTCACCAGATTCTTCTCATATTATGAGCAGGGCATGCAATGGAATTGAACTTTGGTGGAATGCTTTCAGCCAAAAAGAAAAAAAGAAATATTTGAAACAGAGAGATACCAGTTCTGAATTGTTTCACAATAGAAATTGTAGAATAGAATCTCATTGTTAGTAAAGACTTCAGAGTTTATTCCCGCTATCCCCTCCCTGGAGGATGAGTTCCCTTCTTCAGCATCCTTGAAAATCAGTCATTTGGTTTCTACTTGAGCTTTTCCATTTATAGGAAACCCACTAGCTCAAGAAGCAGCTTGTTCTATTTTCAGAATTTTAAGGTAAGAAACATTATAGGCCTTTGCTAGCACCTGAAATTTCTCTTTACTTGGTTATATTTCATGGAATTTTAGTTTGGGAAAAGATGCTCATGGCATCCAATTCTCTCATGTTATAGTTGAAACTGAGGCCCACAGAGATTGAGTAATTTAAGAAACATAGGAAGGAAGAAAGGAAAGAAAGAGACATTAATTAAGCACCTGTTATATACCAGGCTTCACAAACAGATCATTTGATCCTCACAATAACCCTTTGAAGTCTCTGCTGGTATTATCCCCATATTTCCTCATTTCAGAGTTGAGGACGATGAGACAAACAAAGGTTAAGTGACTTGAAGTAGGTGGTTCAAAGGCAAGAGTATCAGGCTTGATGTCAGCAAGCCCTGAATTCAAATTCAACCTTAAACAGTCACTAACTGTGTGACCCTGGACAAATCATTTAAATTTTATTTGCCTCACTTTCCTCCTCTGTAAAATGGGGGCAGCTAGGTGGCGCAGTGAGTAGAGCACTAGCCCTGGGGTCAGGAGGACCTGAGTTCAAATCCGGCCTCAGACACTTGACATGTTTACTAGCTGTGTGACCTTGGACAAGTCACTTAACCCCAAGTGCCTTGCCTTCCCCCCTCCAAAAAAATGGAGGTCATAATAGTACCTCCTAGGGTTGTCATAAGGATCAAATGTGATAAGCAATTTAAAGTGTTTCAAACAGCACGTAAGAGCTATATGAATGTCGTTTTTATTGTTGTTTGTTGTTTTTTTGTTATTCCCCTGGGTCACACAGCTAGCGTCTGAGGCTGGATATGAACTTGAGTCTACCTGATTCCAGGCTGGCACTCTATCTCTTGTACCACCTAGCTGCCTGTAACAAGGCTGTTTAGAGGCAGAGCTTAGGACATACTCTATCTCATCTGCCCTATAATCAATTGCTATTCTTTCTTCTACTGCTAGATAGCCTTCCTTTATATGAAACAATTTGGAAACTAGTTCCCTGGTGACCTTGAAGTGTAAATTCATTGCCACGCAGGCCCCTCCCATAGGTTAGGTATGGCTCAATATCTCATGACCCTTTTCAGCATCCTTAGGACTGGAAGAAAAGCATGATCTCCTTTTTAGAGAAAACAGATCAGTCACAAAAAGGTTCAGTGACTCTCTCCATGGTACACATCAAGTCACTAGGAAAGCAGGAAGTAAATTGCAAGACAATTGAATGTAGCATCCGGTGTAGCATCCGTGGGAACACTGCCTTTCATTGTTATCTGGGTATTTGGGGGTTCAAGCATTTGCTAATCCTACCTTTGCTCCATGCTTTGATATTTATGAAGACTTTGAGCCTTCCTAGGCCCACTGGGATCCAAGGAGGCCAGTGACTGAGTGCTGCTGCTCAGACAGCCTGCTTTCTTCTACCTCTCTTCTAAATGGATGGGATCAAAATGTGCCTTCGACACGAGAGTCTAAATAATGGGCTTGCGTTTTTGCGCAGGGCTCAGGAATATTTACTGAGCCCAACAGCTTCATTTTCCTTGGCCCCTGCTGCATTAATGGCTCCTTCAGAGAGGGGAGGAGGGAGGGAGGCGAGTGAAGAATGGCTGAGAGGGACTCAGGCGACTCGGTTAACGGATGGCCTTATTAGAGACACTTTCCGTAGGCCTAAGTGAAGCCTTTTTGTCTGAGTCTGCAAGAAGTGGGTCATTTTCCTGGGCTGTCAGCCCTGGTGCTTGCTTCGCTGGTGGCTGCAGTTGCAGTGAGTTGTTGGTTTTTGCTTGTTGAGTTTTTGGTTTTATGACACACTAGAGAACTATTAAGTATTCTGGGTCTCTCACATGCCATATAGGGCATCTCTTTTCCATGAGATACCCCAGGGTTTGGGGTATGTGTGTTGTTTTGGAAGCTTTGTGACTTGTTCTCTCCTCCATGTGGTATGAGAAAAAGTCCATCCTCTGGAGTCAAAGGACCTGGGTTAAAATGCTACATCTAATACTTATAGCCTGTATGACCTTGGGCATGTCATTTTAACCTCCTTGGGACTCAGTTGCTTCATCTACAGAATGAGGGGGTTGAACTAGATGTCCCCCAAGAGCCCTTCAAGCTTAAACTATTATCTTCTCATCCTTTTTCCCATTCCAGCCTGAATCTATAGGACCTTAAAAAGACAGGTTGGATTTGCTCTACCACAATCCCCAAATCCTAGCATGGAAACAGGAAATCAGAGACAGATATATACAATTTGCCTTTGTAGATTAAGAATTCGTGCATTCTCATTTAAACTATACTTTATGATCTCTCCTCGTCCTCATTATAAATACAGACAGGAAATTACATTTCGCTAAATTAATCAATTAAGATACAGCATAGGGTTTGCAAAGCTAATTTTATAGATAGGAAATTATTTGGGGGGCCATTACCTCCTGACTGTGGATTAGAAGCTGTATTTACACATGGTAGAGAAAAAATTTTGGATACATTTTACTATGTCAAACAATGATGCCTCAAATCTGCTGTTCACCTTCCCCTACCCCCTCCAATTCTGGGCATTGTCTACGAAAGAGAATAGTGGCCCCAAACTCCCAGATCCATCACTTCAGTATATATGCATCTCACAGAGATGTGTTCCAAAGTGACGAAGGCAGCGGCAGCCACACAGAGCTGTGAATCAGTGATGTTCTACCCCAAACGGGCACACACCTACTTTGGGCAGAGTATCAGTGAGGAGGCAGAAGGAGGGATCTGTTCCCTCCTGTTATGGCTCTGCAGGGTGGTGTTTTTTTGTGGGTTTTTTTTGTGGGAGTTGGTTTGTTTAATTGTATGTAATCTAAAGGAGAGAATAAGGCAGAATATTCTTTCAGCTTCCAAGAGATAGGAAGTCAGTTGTTGCATTGTATTTGGGATATCAGCATCAGCAACAAATGCAGAAAGGATAAATAGATGGATTTACAGATAGATGTCTAGTTTGATGATAAAGAAAAATAGAACATATGTTGAAGAATTATGTCACAAGGTGCCTTTCAGGGGATTACTTGACTGCCAGAGATGCTGCACATAAAGAAGGTAGAGAAGAAAGAAGTAATGATCAGGAAATCTATTGTAACTATGGACTTGTTGGATTCTATGGGTAAGGAAAAAAGACCTATCACTAAATACCTGCATTGAGAAAGCAGTTGGAGGAAAATAACTATTTGGCACTCACTGTGCTCATTTTTCTAATGGAATTCAAATCACTTTATTAATATCAGCCTACTAATCTGGAAATTTTACTTCAGAGTGAGGTAGAATTTGTTTCTATTTTACAGAGACACTGAAGAATAGAGAGGTATAAGAGCTTCCTGAAAGCCACAAGATATTGTACCAATATACCCCATAATAGACATCAAGATTATTTATTGATTCAATAACCAAACTTCTTAAATGTGTTTTGAAATCATGGTAAGTCATTTAAGGTCTAACTTGTTTTTGTAGCTTCTGAACTTTATGAATGGAGACCCATAGGACAGATCATTGGATGTCTTAATTCCATCTCCACCTGTGTAACAAGTCGTATTTGCAATGAATATTGGTAAGATGATAAAATTAAATAAACAAACAAGTGTTCATCGAGTATCTGTGAAAATTAGGTGGAGCAGTAGATAGTGAGGTGAGCCTAGGGGGTCAGGAAGATCTGAGTTTAAATCTAGCCTCAGACACTTAGTAGCTGTGTGACCTTGGGCAAGTCACAGAACCTCGGTTTGCTCAGGTTTCTTAATTGCCAAATGGGAATGATAACCCCTACTTCACAGGGTTGTTGAAGGAATCAAATGAGATAACATTTGTAAAGCTCTTAGCATAATGCCTGGAATGTAGTAGGTGCTATAAAAATGTTTATTCCCTTCCTTTTAACACAGTAGTCACTCAATATGTGTTCATTAATTGTCGCTTTGGGCAGTAACTATGAACCCAGGTTGACTCTGACTGCATTTGGACTCCTGGTATCTCAGATCTTGTAACTGGTCACTTAAGTCTTTTTTTTTTCAATACAAAGTCATCAAATGTCACAATAGGTTCTGCTTTTTGGGTATATTTCTGATGTTTCCTAAGACCTCCATTTTTTCCCCTTTTCTTTGCTTTTTCAGTGCAAAAGGCCCCACAGGACTTAGCTAAGAAGACATTCTTTTTCATATTTAGCTGTTCCTGGTTTTGAAAGTGGTTAGTTAAGCTAGCCTCCTAAGACAGGTCAGTATGTATGAAATAAATGGACTGGAGCTTAGTTATCTATGCTCTTCAGCCATCCTGGAGATCAGCGCAGAGTGCCGTACTATTGATTTAGCTGCAACAATTGGCATTGATCATAGAGACAGTCAAATGAGTTGAGCTCATCTACCACACATTCAAGCACAAAAGATATTTGTGCTTTATTCTACACCAGACCTTAAAATTCAGTGCTAACTTTAGTCATAATTGTCCTCAAAAGCACATCCAAAGAACATGTAAAACCTATGTGAAATATGTTCTTATTCCCTTACTAATTTTGGCTCTGAATTTGGAAGTCTACTCTGTACTTACATATATAACCTAATTAAGCCTTCTTTGAACACTGTGACAGTAATATTCACGGAATCTGTCTTTTATTTTGAATAGATTCAAAATTCCTCTAGGCTTTAGTCTAACTCCCCCAATATACAGATGAGGAAAGTGTCAGGAAGACAAGAGTTCAAATCTAACCTCAGACATTTACCAGCTGTGTGACTCTGGGCAAGTCACTTAACCCTGTTTGCCTCAGTTTCCTCTTCTGTAAAATGAGCTGGAGAAGGAAATGGCAAACCACTGAAGCATCTTTGCTGAGAAAACCCCCAAATGGGCTCATGAAGGGTTGGACATGAAGGAAATGACTCAACAACAACAAATTGAGGCACAAAGAAGTTAACTAGCACCTACTTTAATTAGTTCCTACTTTGGAGTCATAGCCTAGGAAAACCCACCTAGTAAATGGTATGTCTAAGGCTTATACCCAGACCCTCTATTTCCAAGTCCAAAGTTCTTTCCCTATCTATACCATACTTACTGTAGTAATTCAAGCATATGAGCTACCCAAAACAGTTTCGCAAGGATACTGAAGGTCCTTTGTGACACTAAGGCCTACAATATTGATACCAATGGCATCTTTTACTCATCAGTGGAGTGAAAGATCATGTAACCAGTTTTATTTAGTCTATTTTTTTTTGTTTGAGCTGCATTCTCAGATGCAACAAAAATCTGGAGTCATTATTTTCAGTCTTTCAGAAACAATATTCGAACTCTGGCAATGACAACTGACACGATAAATTCCAAGGCAGTGATCCAAGAATCCTTTGGTGTTGATAACTATGGTTGAGAAGCATTTATCTATCTGAAATATCTCCACTATGATAAAGTTAGCACACATGGTATGGTAGAGAGGATAAGCCTCATGAAGACAGAGGACAACAGAAGCCATACATTCTGCCATATATTCCTACAGATTATACAGAACCAAAAATGACCGCTGAATCGTATGGGAGTGTTGTTATTCTCCAAATGTAAGCTGGTTGACAAATATAAGAAATGAAATTAAGGAAGTCAAAAAAATGTGCAGTAGAAAGTACCAAGATAATTATGCCCACACAGAAAAAGAGATAATTAATGAGCAAAGCATTTATTAAGTGCTTACTATGTTCAAAGCACTGTGCAAAGTGCTTGGGATCCAAACAGAAAAGCAAGACAGTCCCGGCTCTCAAGAACTTCACAGACATTTTAATGAAGGTAACAACATATATGGAAGGTTTCAACAAGAAGCTGGAAAAGTTTCATTGTCTTTGTAGTTCAGAAGCAAAGCAGTTGGTAATTCCTCTTCTTTAATTTCATTCCACTGATAAAATCATATCTGTTTTTGATGCGGAATCATTTGACAGTGCCAAGAACTTTGGTAACAAGAATTTTAATATAATTTAATGTATTAGTAAGCATTAGTGGTTCTACCCAACTAAGTTCCTTTACAGAGATGTGGTGGTAAAAGGAAATGCTAATGTCGTTCTTGTTGTTTTGTCATTTTTCAGTCCCGTCTGACACTTCATGACCCCATTTAGGGTTTTCTTGCCAAAAATATTAAAGCGGGTTTACCATTTCCTTCTCCAGCTCATTTTACAGATGAGGAAACTGGGGCAAACAAGGTTAAGTGACTTGCCCAGGGTCAAACAGCTAATGCATGTCTGAGGCCAGGTTTGAACCCAAGAAGATGAGTCCTCCGCACTCCGGGCCCTGCACTCTATCCACGGCATCACTTAGGTGCCAAATGGTTTAGGTGTAAACGCCTCTATTCCAGTTCTAAAGGGAACTAAGGATAAAAAAAAAACAGAAAGAAAACAACAAAACAACTTAATCTCTGCCTGCAAGGGGCTTAAAGTCTTCTAAAGGGGCGTGTAGACAAGGCACTATAGCACAAAGTAAAATGTGATAGGGGGTTGAAGAAAGGTTGAGACAAAATATTCTGGGAGAACTTGGGGAGAGAGAGATCACTTTCAGCTGGGAAGGTCACTTCTGAGCCTAACCTGGGTATAGGATGCTAGAACTACAGATGGCTCCTTTTCCCAAAAAATACTTGTAATAGAAATCCTCATATTTTCCTCTCTCCTTATTTTCCCTCCAGTGGTTCAATAAACAATTGTAATACACAGACTTATTCCATAAAAGGCTTCCTCAATAAGAACAGCCTCATAATAACTCCCATAATACTCCCACAGTAACATAGCATCCATAACCATTTTGGGAATCCCCTTTCTCTTCCTTTGGGACAAGTCTCTGATCTGTAATTGGTGACAAGAGGAAAGTATGACCAATCAAAAACAGAGTTTTGGGTGGCCGCACCACCATCCCGGGTGAGGAGAAGGGAGAGGAAAAACAGAAGGCAAAAAGAATTGGACATTTGGGAAAGGAAGTTGGAGGGTCTGAGAAGGAGGATTCTTCACCATTACCTCTCACCCTCCCTTTCTTCCTTTTTCAGATTTGAAACATCTAGGGTTCAAAGTTTCATTGTCAAAGAACAAATGCCTTATTTCTAATGTTGTCGCTACACGACTAATAGGGTCTCTTTCTTGTTTGTTTCTTTCTAGTATATTTAAATATGTTATTATCATTTTGCCTCATTTGGTTTTGTTATTTCCGCAGGAAAGAAGCGTTTTCATTTTTGTGTTTGTGTGCGCAGGCCTAACTACAGTCCTTGGGCCATAGCAGCCAATTAATGAATGATTACCGATTGATTCATTGATTGAACCAGTTAATGATAGTAGACAAGAAACGCACTCTAAGATATTCCGGTGTCCCCTAGTGTTAGAAGAAAGACCAAGGCCCTGTGTGGTTGCTGTCTTCCAGTCCCTCACCAGCTGATTTAGTAAGGCTTTGGAAAATGTAAGGTGCAAGAGGCTTGAGCTTCAGAAAGATCCTGGCCCACATGGGGCACAATACAGTGCTAGGCGATTTTACTCCTCCTTTCCATCCCCTCCTTGTTCCATTTACCTGTGAGTCTTATTTATTCAGAAGGTCAGAGTGAATTAAATGAGATGTAAGCGCAATGGGGGAAATGAGGCTGCCTTTAGTACCCCACATCAATGTTGATGAACAAAACATACAAATTGGCCTTCAATTCATAACATTCATAGCATTGATTAATATTTCAATTTAAATGGCAAGTTAAGCTTGTAACTTTGTAGGTTACTTTTAATACCCTGAAGCACAATGGAAAACTGATTGCTATAATGCCGAATTCTGTATGAATAGTGGCAGCTATGGTAACCAATACAAAATACCATTCTTTATTGTAAGAGCTGGCTATCTTTTTTAAACCTGAGATTTATGTTCTTTCCCCAAGTTTTTTATTCAGTTTATATTAAAAATCATTTCCCTGACAAAAATAAGGCTACTTGTTACACTGATTATTAAAGATTTCTGAAGTGCCCAAATGTTTTAGTGGCGTGATTACAGCAAGATTCATGAAGCAACATCTGCAGTGACAATTTCCCATTAGCCAACTATGTGAATTCCAATAGTCATATTTTGCTGATTCTAACATGAAGGATCCTTCCTCTCTCCATCCTTCCCTTTATTCCTTCCTTAATTCTTCTATTCCTTCCTCTAATACTTCCTCCCTTTTTTCCCTCTCTCCCCTACCTTTCTCCTTTCCTTTCTTCCTTCCTGCATCCCTTCTTCCCTTTCCCTCCTCTCATTCTCCTTAGCGGGGTAAGCACTATTAAAAAAAAGCTCCAGGCAAAAGGGTTGGAAGGCATTATCGAATTAACTTTATTAGACAAATTCTGCAGAGGGGGCAGAATTTGGACTTTGGACAAGGCCATGTTGTGGGGAGAAGGACACCCCCGGAATACCACTGTGGTTGGGAGCAGAGTAAGTCTGGGTGAGGGAAAACCTAACTTGAGGTGCTACCACAGACTGGGGAAGAACTGAGAAGGAAGAATTCCATCTGGTCGGTTCCGATTTCCCTTCATTCACTCATTCATTCATTTATACTAATGACTCTACTGCTCTGTTCCTTCTAATGTAGCAGTAATTGACTGCCTTTGGTTATTCCTCCTTCTCTAATGCCCTCCTTTGCGGGGGAAAAAAATCAAGGCAAAAGAAAAAAAATTATTTTCCATACCACATAGATTTTTAATGTAAATCAATTTGCTTGATAGGTATTACCCAATTTCTATTCACATTTTTATCCTTTGTATATTTAGATATGTCATATATATTCCATAGCTGGACTGAATCTTAAGGTAAAGGAAATTGCAGGTAAAAAGATGATTCTGGGGCAGCTAGGTGGCACAGTGAGTAGAGCACCAGCCCTGGAATCAGGAGGACCTGAGTTCAAATTCAGCCTCAGACACTTGACACACTTACTAGCTGTGTGGCCTTGGGCAAGTCACTTAACCCCGATTTCCCTGCCTTCCCCCCTCATAAAAAAGATGATTCTGGAGGCATTTTTTAAAAGTATTTAAAGGACCTTAAAAGAATTAATTAAAGGATATTAAGTTAATAATAAATTATATAAATTTTAAAAATAAATAAATAAAGAATATTAAAAGAATTAATGGTCACAGCCCTTAATATAGAGGAATATTGGAATGAAAGGTAGCTCCTACCTCATCTCATCGATTACATTAGGTAGGCTGTGAGAAGAGTACCTACTTTGGAGTCATAGCATGTGGGTTCACATCCCACCTCTGACATTTACTTCCTATGTGACCCTGGGCAAGTCACCTATTTTTTTTTATTGGGTATCACCTTCTTATCTGTTAAAGTTATCTATTAAATGATGGTATTGAACTAGTTGGCTCTATATGAGCTCTTTCTCTATGCTACATCTATGAACCTAACATTATAATCTTACTACTAATAAGAACTAAGTGTGTGCACATATTTTTTAAAGATTATCAGCAAGCCTGCAGTGACCATCCACTAACATCAGTACCTCAGTATAATAATGATACTAATTTAATATTTAATGATAGTAATCTAATTTGGGGCAGCTAGGTGGAATAGTGGACTTGGAGTCAGGAAGACTCATCTTTCTGAGTTGAAATCTGGCCTGATACTTACTAGCTGTGTGACCCTGGGCAAGTCACTTAACTCTGTTTGCCCCACTTTCCTCATCTGTAAAATGAGCTTGAGAAGAAAATAGCAAACCACTACAATATTTTTGTCAAGAAAACCTCAAACGGGGTAACAAAGAGGCTGCCACAACTGAAAGACAACTAAACAATTTAATATTACATTAAAAGGCCATTACCATAAAAGGTAATAATAGTGAGCCTCATTTGCCTCTTTGAGGTTAAAAAGTTGACATGTGACATGTGGTTTCTCTCATCCTTACACCTCCAATCCTAATATATATACCTGAGGGTACATATTAGCACAGGAAAAGGGATAGTACACTTCTGGCCATGCATCCCTAGTTTGATCATATCAGACAGCTGAATTCTATTTTCTTATGAGGACTGGAATAAACTAGCATGATTCTTAACTAGAATCTGTCAGCTTAACTCATTTCAGTTCACCCCAACTCATTTTAATAAACTGTGGGATATTTGATGTGGAATCAGAGCTCTTTGGTTTCAGAGACTTTGACTTTTTTATTTTTTCAATTGTTAAAGGCCACAGTAGCCCAAGGCAGACAATATTTTCTTTTTCCTTCTCATCCCCTACCATCTTCCCATTGATTTCTTCATCTAGGTTCTAGGCTGATTTTTCTACTCCTAAAAATTCCAGGCTCAAAATATCTACTTTCGTGTGAACATAGTTTGGGGTCATTTAAGTACTACAGGTTAAGCCATAAGATTTTGTGTCTCACTACAACCACAAAACTCCTAGCAATACAATTCTCCTAGGCCTTTCAGATAGAGATTTATGGATACCAATTCAGAGAAAAAGGAGAACACTTTCAAAATCACTGCACCATTTCCTGGTAGTCTTAGAACCAGAATAATAGATCTTCAAGCTGAAAAGGACCAGAAGAGATCAAATGATCTTAGCCTCTACCTTTTGAAAGGTCATTGAATCATAAACTCTGAAATATAGTTAGAGGCAAAGTAGACATTAGAAGTTACCTAATCAAACCACTTTATTTTTCAGTGAGAAAACTGAGGACCATCTTCTAGTTAAATAACTAGCCTAGGGTCATGGGGTTGATTGATGGCAGAGCTAAGATGAGATAGGAAGCCTAGTGTCTGCTATTGTCCAACTTTTTCTACTTGCCTTCTGAAGTTCAGGCAATAATAGCACAACTTAGTTTAGATGCACTTAATTCCAGAGGAACAATATACAAATATTGGACTGGCCAAGTATTTAGGATTACTTTTAATCTGTTAAATGAAGATAGTGCGTGATGGCATGAATTGACCACACTTTTATGTGGGACATGGCTGCATTTTCATGATATACTTACCACTTAACAATTTTGTATGATATTCTTTCAATTTAAGAAAGTAAAGTTGGCATTATCCTCTTTTCATTCTTATACTCTGCGTTTGCATGGTGAGCCCCAGGATTAAAGATGGGCTAGTTTGATTCAATAACTATTAATATCTTGGGAAGATTAGGAGCTTTGTCAGTGTGATATTATTTCCTCCTTGCATTTAATTATAAAAACACCTTCCATCTAAATCTCAGAAATGAAATAAATAAAGGAGAGAGAGGGAGATTATGAAAGATAAAGTTTAAATTAACTTGCTGCTTCATAGGTCAAGAAAGATTTTTTTTTCTCCTGTAAGTCTAATTTCAGGTTTTATTTACATGAGTACTGTTCCCAGAATGCCCATAAATGTTAAAGGGTAAACTAACTGTACCTCTTTTCAGGTGTTCTGATATTGCTTCTATTTCAAAGAAATGATATTTTTAACAAATTCAGATTTGTGACCTTAGAGATTAGAAAAGTGAAAGGTGGTCTGGTAGTGAAAGAAAAAAAGAATGGGAAGAAGGAAGTGAGAGAGAGGAGAAAGGAAGCAAAAAAAAAGACCAAATAGCTGTTGCTTGGCAGAATGCTTTATAATAATGGGAGCACTGCCAGTTACATTCGTGCCTAAGTCAAGGACTTTCATTTCCCAGTAAGGAGTGGGGATTAATGCAACTTCTGAAGTCTGGTCTGCAAGTGGACATGTATATTTCACCACTGGGGTCTATTGCCAATCGCTCAAATGTTCTGAAGTCTAAAGGCTATAAAGGGTGTGCAAAACTATTGGGATGCTGAAGTGGCAAAGAGGTGGCCTCTAAAACAACAGGGATGAGAATGGATCATTCTGTATCCACAATAGCTTTTGAAAAAATTCAGGTAACATTAGACACCAAGCATTCCCTGTTCCTATATCCAATGTAGCATAGAAACTGATGACATGAATCCAAGTCATGCTAGATCGAATATTTCAAGCATCAAATCATAGAATGGTAAGAGTTGAAAGAACATTTGGAGGGGAGAAAGGTAGCAAGACTTAATCAAAGATGTACAGCAAAGTTCTGTGCTTGCAGGCATTAAAATTTTAAAGGAACCCGGAAATAGATTTTCATTATTTCTTAGAAATGGAACAAAGTAATTCGTGAAAGATTTCAGATCAATCAAAGATTTAATAATATTATAAAATAAGATAATATTTTTGTAAGATGCTTTACAGTCTTTACAAGGCTTTATAAAAGCTAGTCTTTGTTCTTTTTGCTGTTGCTGCTTCTTTTGTTGTTGATGTTATGTCCAAGAACACATTGTTGGCTAAAGACCTACATGCCTATTTTCTCACCCTTCTAAAATCTTCATGAAAATATATTATCTATGGGTGGAGGGCACCATTTCATTGTAATAAGCATTTACTAAGAGCCTACTATGTACAAATCACTAAGCCAGATACTACAGGTATAAACAATGATTAGAATATCTGCCTGCTTGGAGTATAGATTCTACTGAGGAGATACAAGAAGTCCGTTGATAACTTTGGGGTAATTTAATTAAGAAGATAACACTATTAACTGCCAAGGAATAGCAGTAGCAAAGGATTTCCTAGGGAACTGACTCTTGAAGAAAGAAAAAGAATCTGTGAAGCAAAGAGGAAGCCCATTCAAAGCATGGGAGACAGTATGCAAATAGCAGGTGGTGGGAGATGGAGTTTTGACTTCAAGAAACAACTCCATGTTGTCTGATGGTCAGAGTACTGAAATGGGAACTATAAAGATGGGAACATATTAATTGGAGCCAGGTTGTGAAGGACTTTAAAAGCCAGGCTGAAGAATTTGTATTTTTTTCTGGAGCCAATAGAGAGCCACCGAATTTTTTGAGAAGGATAATAGTAACATGGCAAAAATGGAGCATTAGGAAGATAGTGTTGTCAGGTGGCCTGTATCATTATAATAGCATCCTAATTGATTTCCCTTCTTCTAGTCCATATTTCCTTTAATCCATCCTTTAAATAGGTGCCAAAATAATCTTCCTAATCCATAGGGTAGAAAAAATTAGACAGTGATATCCTTTGTCTAATCACAAACAGAAATGACTCCCCAATGCCTAGAGACAAAGTACCAACTATTTATTCTGGCATTTAAGACCTTTCATAATCTTACTCCTACTAGCCTTTCCAGCCTTATTCTATAGTATTGTCCTTCATATTCCCCGTTTTCTACCTAAATTGGGCTCTGATCCCTTCCCACACTAGGAATATATCCATTCTGATGTCAGCCTGCTCAATCCCTTCTTGCCCTTAAGGGTCACTTCATGAGCTACTTTCTCCGGGAAGCCTTCTTATTAACCCTCCTGCTTCTTAAATCTGCTCTCTCCTCCTCATGTATTCCTAGAATACTTCACTAGCTCTCTTTTTGACTCATCACATTTGACTTTGAAATAAATGTGTGTATATACATGTATATGCATATATACCCACACATGTATACATACACATATATACATTTATGTATGTATACACACATATGAATTGGTAGGAAAATAAAACATGCATACAAATGTGTATGTATGTATGCATGTTGTATTCCCCTAACAAACTCCTTGCGGGCAGGGATGATTACACCATTTTCGATTTTGTATGCCCTGCCCCCAGCTCAATGTCTGGAGGGAGCATTTAGTAAAGCTTTGTTTAATTAAACTGAATATGATGAAGTGGAACATCCAGGTACAGATGTACACCAGGTGGTTGTACTTTTAGACAAAGCCCATTGGAGATCTGAGAGTCCTCTTGTGTAGAAGTGATAATTGAAACCATGGGAGGGTATGAAATCACCAAAAGAAAGAGTCCAGAGGGAGAGGAGATTTGAGTTAATCCTTACTTGCCATTGGTGACCCGATGATAGGGTGACAATTGAAACCAATTGTATATAGATATAGTCACTGAACTAATGTTTCCTTTAGAGTGAACCACTGAGGAGCTATCAAATAGTAATGACTTAGTGCCATTATTGCCCATTCACTTTGACTTCAGACCAATTAACCAGGAGCTAGGGCAGCAGCAAATATACTGGGTCCAGAAGAGAAAGCAGGAGCTACTTATCATTTAGTGAACATATCCCCAGCAGCTTACCCTGTATTATCAGGCCATTGATCTTACTTATAAATTGGTACTGTATAGTCTCTCCTGTGCTATGATTACTCTGCCCACCGCATTTTTTTTAAACAAACAGAAAATTAGGATGCTTTATCATGGTTCACCATCCATCTACTACACTGTAACTGCAGTTTTCCCCAAGGTTTTATTTTCCACCCCCTTCTCCCTACTCTCTCCACTATATACTCTCTCTCTTTCTGGGCCCAGAACTTTTCCTTTCATACTGTTGATGTGAATACAGCCTGCCCTTTTTCAAATTACAGGACTTTCTCAACCTTCCAGTTAAAGTCCCTCCCAGTCTGCGGGCAGCCTGCCTCCCTAGACTTAGTTCACATTGTTTTCTTTCATGAATTCCATGTTCCTGCCAAAATAGCCTCCTTGCCATTCTCTGAGCCTTGTATTGCACATTCCAATAACAGGCCTTTGCATAGATTATCTCCCAAGCCTAGAATGTGCTTTATTTTTACCTTTGCCTCTCAGAATCTTTCAAAGCCCAACTCAGGTGGCCCTTCTTGTAAAAAGGCTCTTCTGATTGTCCCTGAGTATTCAAATTCTCTCTCTTTCCAAATTATTATCAGATTTGCTTATTTGGTTTAAATATTTCATAGGGGTTGGACTTGTAATTTCACGGGTATAGGGCATTTCCAAGTGAAGAAAATCTCTCTAGTAAAACAGGTCAGCACTTCCTCCGCAACTTAGAGTCCTAGAGAGTTGCCTGGAGAACTGAGAGTTTAAATGACTTGCTTAGGGTCACACAGCCAGTATGTGTTAGAGACAGAATTTGAACTCAAGTGCCTAGGACTATGTGTTACATATAGTAAATGCTTATACAAATGTTTCGCTTAATTTTATTGAATTGTATCAGTAAGATGGACTTTGTGACTTTAAGATCTGAGAGATTCGGTTTCTTTATCACTCCATAGACTTTTATTGGATTTGCCAAATTCAGACACCCAAATATTGTCTATATCTTCTTTGCTCCTCTTTAGTTAAAATCGCAGGATCAAACATCTTCAGATTTTGGGGAAAAAGGCTAGTATGGAAATTAGGGATTTAAATCTGCTTCTTAAAATCTAAAGGAAGAAACACGAAAGGACCATCATCTCAATTAATCTGTTTCATCCACTATTTTATCTGGCCCCTTGAGCTTCAGTTCCTGAATCTATTCCATATTATCTCTATGACCTTGGGTAATTCACTTCTCATTTCCTCATATAGAAATGAGGAAATTTGGCTAGATGACCTACAGAGTTCCTCTTGAATCTATTATGCAATAGTGAAATAGCTCTTAGGAAGGGAAAACAAAACTGGTAGTAGGTATATTGTTGTCTTTATTTTCAATAAACCTCATTTAAACCCACTGCTTATAAGCTCTTATACCTTTATATAATTATATATAAAACATATATATAAATATATATAATATAAACATATATATAATCTTATATATAAAACATATATATATATATTTAAAACTTATAAACTTACAAGGTTGGGATGGGTGGAGTGTGGAAAGAAGGAAAGAACACTAATACGCACAGCCTTCCCCACACTTTGCTATGTCCCCAAATACCCGAAGCATGTATTCTCTTCTCCCCAGTTTCCATTTAGAGGGATTTAGTGGACAGGATTGAGAGAGGAAAATTTTGTGAAGAACTCCCCCCAAAAAGTAGGTAGGTGGTAAGCATGCTCTAGTGGTGGAGAGATTAGATTTTAAAGTTGCCTAAGGAAGCATCCTAATCTTAGAATCTGAAAATCAGAATCTCAGTTGCAAAACACCTTGAAGTTAAGTAATGTACTTCTAAACTGGTCCATACATTTCCTCTACAATATCTCTGGACTTCTAGTCTCTGCTTGAATACTTCTAGTGATAGGGAAGTCAATCCCATTTTGGTTAATTTTAGGCAAGATTTCTCTTATAACGATTGAGAAAAATGCCCTCTGACCCTTTAATTTCCAGCCACTTGTCCTCATTTTCCCCTCTGAGGATAAGGAGAATGAATCTAATTCTTCTTCCAGATGACAATTCCACTAGGCGCTTTTCTTTCCTCCGCTTCTCCCACCCCTTCATTTTGACCCTTTCCATTTAAACTACCCTGATAGTTCCATAAACCCTTCTTATAGGGCTGAAAACTTGTAATATACCTAATGAAAAAGTCAGACAGAACACAGGTCAAAAAAAATTCCTCTTCAAAATATTCTTTTCCCTCTCCTACCCCTCTTAAGGGCTCGTAACCCTGACCATTTTCCCTGAAGGTCACAGATATTAGACATGGAGAAGAAACTCCTAGCTTCCTGAATTTAAGCCAGCTGGAATTACACAAGCATGGAGGTTTCCACAGCTCTATGAGACAGGAGGAAATTAGGCACAGGCCAATTATGCCATCTTTTAGAGGTCACCGTGAGAAATCCCCAATGACAGTAGGCGGCAAAATCTATATTAAGTAAGTCCTAGTACAGGAAAACGATGCAAGCGGAGGGTGGGGCATTGGGCCTTCCATATAGGGAGCAAAGGAAAACAGCCAAATTAGCATCTGATTTTTGTTTTCTCCTGAAATAGCATGAGTAAGGTCTGTCAGCTTCCCCTTCCCATATAAATAGATTCTCTGCCTTTAGAGGCCACAGGCTCCTGGCTCTGCCTGTGCTGGCTACTCCTGGCTGTCTTCATCTTTTGTACTGATATTTTAAGGTTTATTCTTTGTCTTTGGAAAACATTAAGGCCATTAAGCTGCAGTGAATGATGGAGCCAGATCTCCTCGCAAAGGAGAATAAACACTCCACTGTGACCTGGACGCTTTCACCTCACTCAGGCATACACAAGCTATATGGTTTCTGTGCTGCACAGGCCTGATTAATATTCCCTCAACCCACTACTTGAAAGTAGGATTTGTGTGTATTGTAAATTAAGACTTGCCACTTGGAAGTGCATCTTATCATATTACAGGGTCATCTTCTGAGTGGTTTAGGTGAGGAAATCATACAGGGGTGCTAAGTAAGCCTAACCCCTACAAGGCAAACAAAACCAAGACCCATACTCACATCTGCTTAAAATATATTTTCCACTCTGTGTATATACAGTAAGTGCATGGGAGCATACTAAAGGGTACTGAAAGTTAAGTTCATGTTTGTAGATGAGCTAAAAACTCAGTGAGTCTGAAAACCCTTTGCCCTTGTTTCCCTCACTCCATTTCTATCCCTGCAGAAAGGAAAGTGGATTGTATGAGACTGAGGGCATGTGTGTGTGTGTGTGTGTGTGTGTGTGTGTGTATGTGTGTGTTTTATCAGTTTCATGGCTTAGCGTGGCCAGAGGATTCATCACCTACTGGTCAGCCTTCTGGAGATAAGTCCCTCCACATTAAGGTAGACTGGACCTATGGCAGCCAACACCATCTGTCACCACCCTTACATGAAACCTTTCCATCTGGTTGGAACTGCCAAAGCTAGGATCTAATGCATAACCTTCATAGCCTTCTCCTGAATGTTCGTGTCATATCACAAATAAGGATATGTGTTTGTGAGTGTGTTCATACATATGCATAGATTAGGTTTCTCCAAAACAAATATTAGTTTACCCACTACTTCTCAAGTTATTTCCTCATATTTAAGAGGATAGAGATTGTTTCTGTGAATTCATCCTGGAACTCCTGAATGAGAAAACTTCTTCTTCCAATGCCTTTTGTGCAACTTATTGTCTTAGAGAATGACCTAAAGCACTGATAAATTAACTGGCTTGCCCATGGTCATACATGCAATAAATGTCAGAGCTAGGATCTAATTCAGATTCTCCAACTTCAAATCAAAATCAAGACCAAAAATGTATCACATAAAAAAGTTTATATGTCAAGGTGGGAAATTCAGAACAGGGATTTAGGATTCGTCAGTCCCTTATACCAGTTATCACTTCTGTATCACAACTTTCCCCATAGCAGTTTCGATATATGGCAAGTCAGCATACCACACAAAAGCCAGCAGACAACACAGAAAAAGTTTAGAAACTCAGAAATGC
Source organism: Phalanger gymnotis (assembly GCA_028646595.1). Lineage (NCBI taxonomy): Eukaryota > Metazoa > Chordata > Mammalia > Diprotodontia > Phalangeridae > Phalanger > Phalanger gymnotis. The sequence continues at coordinate 532,760,598 of CM053622.1, read as the reverse complement.
ATAAAATATATATAGTATGATATCAACATATTTTATCTTTTAATACTGTAATAATTCAGATTTTTCTCTGGAATGAAGGGAGGGCCAAAAATTTTTATGCCGATTTTCCAAATTGCGGGGGTGCAGCACCCCAGTCCCCGTGATGTGGAAGGGATAAATGTACTAACATTTACCTTTATTCTCATTCTTTAGACTGATAAATGGTTAGCAAGTTGAAATTTCCCCAGACCAAATTCCAATTTTTTGCATGGTAAGAATGATTTATGTCACTTTCCATCCAAATACGGCTAAAGTCACCAGTACTGTTGAAAAATGTGTTGCCAATTCCTCTACTAATCAAGGTAAATGAGCCATAGCTAGATTGATGTAGAGACAGACAAAAAAAATAAAAATAAAAAGGTTAGAATCAGAAAAGTGATTAAAATCAAGGAGGCTGCATCGAGGACAGGAGACTATAGGAAAGCAACATTGAATGAGGCCTGAATTATAGTGAGAGGCATGCCTTTCCGTCATTTTTAATGGAATATTATTAAAGAAGAATCTGGAGTGGTGAACCCTTCAGTGCTTCTTTGTAATTTATTTATTTCTGCAGAAGGCAGTCCTATTAACCCCACCAGATAATGTATTCATTTAGTGGCATTTGTGGCAAGGTTGTTCCTTTAAAATTTTATGGGATAAATTTAGTTCAAAATTTGCACATATTTACACAGTAGGTCTCCATTTCAAGGTCTTTGGCTTCTGAGAGAAATTTATTCCCAAGGCAGGGCGTCTGCCCAGCCTATGATGTTACTCTATGTGCGTCTGCGATATACTCAGGCTTGCTAGGACACCAAGACATCTCTGTCTTGAGGAGCAAAGAGAGTTCTGTCTGCTATTTCATTTGGAGGCACACAGTTTAGTGCCTTTGGAGGGCAGTTCTCTCCAACTATCCTGGGGCTGCAAAAGGTTTCTACTTAGGATGAATGAGAATCCTAAGAGCACCAAAAACTTGAGGGAATTTGTAGTTAGGACTTACCGCGTTCCAAAAAACTCCAAAGGACTTCCTGGTATTCGTTCTCCTACTCGTAAATTAACCAACACCCAAAGGCTTTTCTTCCAAAGACCCACCTTGATAGCATTGCTTTTCTTTGTCATTTCTCTCTAGTATTTGGCCTCCAAAGGGATTTCTTATACAAAGTCTGGTCATAGCTATTAATAATAGCACAAATTTATAGAGTGCTTTAAGGTTAACAAAGCATTTTAAATATTATCTTATTTGATTCTCACGTGAAGATACTACTATTATACCCATTGCACAAATGAAGAAACTGAAACTACATAAGGCTAAATGAGCAGCTTAGAGTCACACACGTTGAGTAAGTGTTTGAGACGGGATTCGAAAGTCCTCTTGCAGTCTCCCTAAGTGCAAATTCAGTAGTCTATCCATTATGCCATCTATCTGCATCTAAGCCATTTGATGTATACTTTATAACAGATTGGGGATTTATTGTGGTTCCAAAGAATTAAAGTCAGTGTAGATTGGAGGAGGCAGTGCTAAACTTGGTGTCAAAAAAGCTAGATTTGAGTCCTGGTGCCGGTATCTAGTAGTTGAGTTCTTAAATCACTTAACCTCTCTGGGCCTCAGTTTCCTAGTATGAAAAATGAGAACATACATAAACCTGGTGCAAGTCCCTTGTGGAGTTTTTAAATATTTTTTTGATATTTCTATTCTGTTCTACACTTTTTTTTTAAGTTCGCATGCTTCTAAGAGACAGCTAAGTGGCACAGTATATGATAGAACACAAGACTTGGACTCAGGAAGACCTGAATTCAAGACCAGCCTTGGAAACTTACTAGCTATGGGGCCCTAAAGAAAAGCCCCTTAACTTCTGTTTGCCTCATTTTCCTTCACCATAAAATGGGGATAATAGCATCTAAGGATTAAATGAGATCGTATTTGTATAGTGCTTAAAACAATGCCTGGCATATAAAAACCTTATTCATTTCCTCCTTTCCCTGTCTGCCTCCCAATAAGACTTCCAGATACAACTTAATTCAGCAATTATTTGTTAAGTCCTTACCATTTGCAAGATACTATGCTAGGTACTAGATGAGAGCACAAATCAGGGATGGAAAATGGAGAGTTTTATGCCATGCAGCTTCAAAAAAACAGGATGGAGGAAGCATACCTCAGTGATATATTTCCTGAATTACGGAGTGAGTCCTTCAAATTCCCAGAATCTTAGTTTCCTCATCTGTAAAATGTAGATAATATTGCTAGATCTATCTATACCTCACAAGGTCATTGAGAGGAAAGCACATTGTCTACCTATGGTTGCTATTTAAACAGTAATTTTTGTAGAAACAAAGATTCAGAAACAAAGGGGAGGCCCATTAGTGCAGGAGTGGCTAAACAAGTGATGGTACATGGAAGTAATAGAGTACTGCTGTGCCAGAAGAATAGATAGTTACTTTGCAATAACAGAGAAGCATGGGAAGATTTACTTGAACTGAAGGAAAGTGAAGTAAGCAGGACCAGAAAAATCAGATACGACATGACTAAAGAAATATAAAGAATAGCAATCACAAAGCAGTCGATACTAAATATTCTGAAATTGGGTGGCTGGGCCATGCAGTGTATAGAGTAAGTACCTGGCCTGGAGTCAGGAAAATGAGTCTTCCTGAGTTCAAATCTGGCCTTAGACACTTACTAGCTGTGTGACTCCAGGCAAGTCACCTGTTTAGCTCAATTTCCTTTTCTATAAAGTAAACTAGAAAAGGAAATGGCAAATCACCCCAGTATCTTTGCCAAGAAAACCCCCAATGAGGTCATGAAGAATCAGACACGACTGAAAATGACTGAACAACAACAAAATTCTGAAATTAAAAAGAATAAGTTTGGTTCCAAACAGAAAGAGAAGAAACCTCCTCCTGTTTCTTTGCAGAGTTTGAAGTCCACAGGTATAGAATACTGAATAGGAGGTCAAAATTTTTCTTGATGTGTTGGTCAGTTATAATCTTTTCTCTCTCTCTCTCTCTTTTAAATATTTCTTATAAGGCTCTCTCTGCTAGTAGCAAAGGAGCTATTCAGGAGGAAATCTAGACTTTTTAAAAAATATGTCAATAAAATTTATTAAAATAACATGCTATAGGAAAGTGAGTAAGGATTGCAGGTGTAATATGAGTCAGTGCTGTAATGTGACGGTGAAGAAAGATAATGCGATTTTCAGCTACATTAATAGTTATGTGTCCAGAACAAGGGAGGTGCTAATTTTTCTTTCCTTTGCCTTCATCAGGCCACATCTAGAATATTGTAGTTCAGAAATAAGACCCTTACATACACAATTTAAGTGCCAACTTTCCCTAAAAGACATCTCTTATCTTCCATATGAGTCAGAGCTCTTTAGAATGTTTCCCAGGAACCTCACAGACCATTCTGTTTCGCATATTTCTAGTGTGCTTAACATATGATATATATTATTTACATCTCTGTTTTTCTCGTCTCCTACTATCATTCTATAAATTCCATGAGAGATGCTGCGGAAACAAAGATGACAAGATTTGGCAATGGATTAGCTTCCTGGGATGAGAGAATGTGAGGAACTAGGAATGGCACTAAGATTGTGAAACTAGATGACTGGAAGGATGATAATGCCTTGAACTGAAACAGGAAGTCTGGGAAGAGGCATTGGGTTTTGGGAGAAAGCACACGAGGTGGGATTCAAACCCATGTCTTCCTGATTCTGCCACACCGGATAGCCTCATTTACCACTCTGGTGTTCTCTTTATTTATACTACCTACCTCACACTGTCGTTTTAAAAGAAATAATTTGTAAGAAATAAGTATTATATTGATCAGAGCTATTATTACTGTTTTTACATAGGACATACAGATGTACATTTTATCACTTTCATCCAGTTTGCTTTGACACTGTGGTCAGGTTTTTTTACAGTTTTCTTTCTATACCTCTGGCTTCTGTACTCTCTTTAAATCAGAGCCCAGAGAATAATGAAGTATCAGTATCTCTCCTGGTTTTCTGGTCACATGGCCTGAAAACCCCTTTCTGGTTCTCCAGGTTTTGTCCTCAAGTTCAGGCCAAATTCCATTCCAGGTGACTCTCTGATATCCTGAACAACAATGATTCCCTGATCTCCCACTCCCAGAAATTCCCCTGAACAAGTCTTCTTCTTTCCTGGGCACACAGCCCAGAGTCAGCTTCTTTTAATTGTCTTTTACTCTCAAACCTTTTTTAGCTGACATGTCTCCGGTCAGCTAATGCACTGTTTTTTATACCCACCAGGCCCCTCTTCTCCATTCTCTATGAAATTGACTTGCTTTCGGATCTCCAGATTCTCTCACAGAGACCTAGTAATTCTTCATATATCTATCCCTTCACATTCTGTAATGTCATATATCTCTCATTCATCCATTCTACCCTAGAGCTCTGTCTGGTTCCCAAAAGTCTGTAAATTTTACCTTCCCCTTATATCATTAGCATGCTCAAAACCAACATTTACATTTAGCATTGCTCCTTTACCAGGCAGCAGACAAGAGAATATTTAGTTACTGGTGTTTTGTGGAAGTGAATGTCCCTATATATGAAACAGGGTCATTAATTTCCTAGGATTCCTCTTGGCCATCGTGTAATGGGAAGCTAAGGCTCATTATACAACCTCCTTTCTCTCAACATAGGTTTCATAAGATTCAGTGCTAAAAAGGAATCATATGATCATAGCTTTAGATCTGGAAGAGACCTTAGAGATCGTTTATTCTAATCCCTTACACACAGGTTAAATGCAGCCCCAAAAGAGGTTAAATGACTTTTCCATATAACAAAGGGAGTATTCAAATCATTGTTCTCTGATTTCAACTATAACCCTCTTTTCATCGTATCTTGTATCTATTCCAACTCATTTTATGCAAAGAAAAACTGAGACACACAGAGAGGAAGCAACTTGCCCAAGATCCCAAAATTGGTAGATCCAGAAGTAAAACTTAGAACTCCAAAGACATCTACCCCAGTAACTATCTAGGGACTATTAGCAGCAGATAATTGGAGGTACTGAAATTAGTGACTATGAGTATCTGTTCTACAGACTTTGAACCTGCCATGAAGAAACAGTATAATGCATTGAAAAGAACGTTTTACTGAAGCGTAGTCAGAGGGTCCAGCTTTCCTATCTATTATCTATGTCACTTTGCCTGTAGGCCTCAGTTATCATCTTTAGTAGAAGGTTGAATTAGAAAGCCTTTCAGTTCCCTTCCACGTCTGAAGCTGAGTGAGATATCCAGTAAATCCATTGATGAGTTAGGGGAATGTCCATCCCACACACGTGCAGACCTTCTCCCATGGAATGCACTGATGAGATTGCGTTTCTCCTTCATTTTCAAAGAGAACCATGACATCAGGTAGGCGCTGACATGACTTGCAGTTGACTTTGATTTGAGTGAGGGAGGGGTGTGCAAGGTCACAAACCTCACTTTCTCCTCTAGAGCCGTCTGTGTCCAGTGGCCAGATATGGATCAGGACAACTGGAGATGGCCCAGGATGCAGTGGGAGACCCTAGCCTTTTAGGCTAAGGTCTTTTCAGATTCTTACCTTGAAGGAGATAACACCTCTTTAAGAAGTGAGTCAAGGGATGGCCCCTTTATTAAAAAAAAAAGAAATCAAACTGGGAGGAGAAGACCCTCTGGGTTGCTGGCCAAAAGAGAAACAGTTACTATTTACATTCACTCTGGCTGATAAGAACAATTTGTTCCAATGGCCATGAAGGGGGCTGAAGCAAGCTCTGTAGAGCTCTTAGCCCTTGGTCAGTAATAGAAGATGTCAAGGTCATCCACTGCATTCTGGGGTATTGCCAGTTGTTTTGACTTTTGTCCTGTTACAAGACGTCAATGACTGAAACATTTGTGCAACTCTGCCTCACTTGAATCCAATGGAGATATCACAGGCTATGTCATTGGTCCTCTTTGAAAATGAAGGATGAACAACAACAGTAAATTTGAATCCATAACCCAACCTTGTTCCCACCCTCAGAGAAAGCTACCGTATTTCCCCATGTATAAGATGCACCTTAACTTTGGGGACCGAAATTTGAAAAAAGTATATTACATAAAGTTATTGAACTCAAGTTTTATTCATCTGCTCATAGCTTTCAGGAATCTTTTGAGCAAGTTTGGTGCATGTACACATGCTTAGTCCATTCCGTTTCATGAACCTGAAGCACCAATTTTGTCCTTCTTTGAAATCAGTAACTTCTTTTTCATCATCAATTCTTCTTGCCTCATGCTGAACCATCTTTGTGGACACAAGAATTCCAGTTGCCCTTTGCTCTTCAACCCATATCTTCATTTTCCTCTCTAAATCAGGCCATTTTGCTGACTTGCCTCTCATGGCCTTCTGCTGTGGCATTTTCAGTAGGGTTTCTTCTTCCTGTAGCCAGTCTCGGTTTGTTCTCTCAGTTGGAGGAGGACCAAACTTATGTTCAGCAGCATGATTTCCATTCACTTTTGCAAACTGGATCACTTTTAACTTGAATTCAGCACTGTACGAAAATCTTTTCTGAGCCACTTCTGGGCAGAACGTGGCAAAACGTAACCTAATATACTGACAACAAATGTGAAACAATGAGCACAAAGACAACAAGCATGAAAAAGCAGGAAATGCAAGTAAAAAAATCTACAACCACTGTGTAAGGCACACCCAGTTTTTAGATCCCAAATATTTGGAAAAGGGTGTGTCTTATACATATGGAAACACGTTAATGACTACTGCCCACCTACAAATTTAATTCCAACTTCCTTATTCTTGTAGGTAGGTAGGCAGGACCAGATAGCTGCAAAATTGCTAATGAAAGAACATGCCATAGAAAGGATTTCTATTATGGAATAGGTTAGGCTAGAAGACTAGTTTTTCATAGGGAAAAGCAACATTATAGATTGAGAGATCTATGTATATAATTTCTGATACCTAAATAGGATCCAAGTAAGTCACTCCTTTAATGCAAATGAATGGTAATCTTAAATGAATGGTAATCTTCTAAGGAAAGAAGGTAATCTAATCACAAGATCATAGATTTAAATATGGAAGGAACCTAGGAGGCCATCAAGTCCATCTCCTCTATTTTTTACTGATGAGGAAAATGAGGAACAGATAAATTAGGTACCTTGCCCAGGGTTACACATCTAGCAAATGTCTATGATATAATTTGAACCTGGGATGTCCAGAGTCCAAGCCCAGCATACTACAGGCTATAGCACACTGTCTAATTCTGGTGAAAAAGGGGTAAACACTTTAGTTTGTAAAGAGAAAAACAAGTATAAAAGCAGGTGTTTGTTTTTATTTATTTATTTTTTAAGAAAAGAGAAGAGAGAGAAGCATGCTCCAAATGTTCTGTCATGCTGCAGCCGTAGAGGAAATGAACTTTACTTTTTAGGTCAATGAACCAGATGCATGCAAATGAACTGTTAACAAATTATGCTGATTTCCAGGACCCTCTGGAGCCTAAAGAAGAGCTGACACCTTCTAGAAAATGTAAAACAAACAAAACACATTTTTAAAAGCTATTTAGCTGTGTTGGTAAGACCTTTACCTAAAAAAAAAAAAACAAACCTCCTGATCATTCCTCTGACCCAAGACTTGAAGTGAAAAGATGCAGAGGACGAGCAAAACCCTTGTGAGAAAATACAATGACTGAGAAATTGGGACAAGAAATGATCGAACTTTAGTTGAGAAATAAGAGCATCACTCTACTTATCTTTCCCAAGTTTTTATTTTCTACTTTTCTTTTGCTTCTTTTCTGGACCTCAACAATAGCAATGTTTTCCATTCACTCTCCTTACTCTTGCACCACTTTTGTGGCCATATGAAATCAAAAGCATTCAAGAACAGAATGGCTGAGCTGCCCTGGGGCTTTGTTGGCCAGAAGCCAATAAATGCCTGAGGGACAGTTGAGGAAGAAGGCAGCTCTTTCCCATTAGACAGAGAGACCATAATACTGCCAGATAACATTAGAACTGAGACCTACATCTGGTGTTAGGAACTGAATCCCATAGAATGGGGTCAGTCATTCAGTCAACAAGTATTTATTTAACTCTTAATAAGTGCCAGGCACTGTGCTAACAGCTAGAACTCTCTATAATATACCAAATATTTCATTAAAGCATATTGCATGTTCAAAAGTGTATATGCATAGTCATATATAATATATATTCTGCTACATACGCAGCACACCACACATATATACACATGCACATATTTGTATTTACATACATATGTACATGCATGTGCATTTGTGCAAGTATGCATGTGTACATGGATATCCAATATGTTGTTTGACAATATGCTGTTAAAATGCACACAGGCTTTGGAGTCAGGAAACTGTCACATATTGTGCCTATGAGCAAGTTGTATAGCTGCTAAGTTGCAATTTTATCATCTTTTAAATGGAGATAGTATTTGTACTACTTACTTCATAGCTATATGTATCTATGTATATATACACATACACATATGTATGTGTATCTATGTGTATATATAGATATATACACACATATACATAGATATAGATATGTAAATATATCTATATATACACATATATATTCATGGAATAAAATTAGATACTATATAAAGCATATTTCAAAGCTCAAAGCACCTTATAAATGTTAACTTTATATATGTCAAATATAAAGCTCTGTATATTTATGTATATATACATTTAGGCAGCTAGGTGGAGCAGGTGATAGACCACCTGGGCCTGGAGTCAGAAAGACTCATCTTGCTGAGTTCAAAAAGGATTCCTGTGATATTTAGAAATACATTCTATTTCTACCCAACATTGATATGATAGATGACCAGGCAATTGCTTCCGTGTTATGATTTGATGGACTTACCCCAAATTATCTTCCTCACCTTATCATGATACTCATTACGAAAGCTGGGCAGCTAGGTGGCTCAGTAGGCAGAGCACTGGGTATAGAGGCAGGAAGACTCATCTTTCTGAGCTCAAATCTGTCCTCATACTTACTAGCTGTGTGACCCTGGGCAAGTCACTTAACCTTGTTTGCCTCTGTTTCCTTTTCTGTAAAATGAGCTAGAGAAGAATATGGCAAACCATTCCAATATTTTTGCCAAACACACACACACACACACACACACACACACACACACACACACACAAATGGAATCACCAAGAGTTGAATATGAATGAAAACTGACGAAATAATAACTGCGAAAGCTATGTAGCCATTATGTTAGGATAGAACTTTTCCTCTTCAACAGTTAAAATGTAAATGCCTTTGAAAAGGGACGATGCCTTAAGTTGTTCTCAGTCATTGTGACCTTGCCAGACATCAATTAATCTGGTTGCTGAGAACTCAATGCTGTAGGATTTCAAGATAGTAGAGTTGAGTTTTGATGTGATGAAGAGACGGGATAAAGGAACAAGTACAAAATAAAGGAGAAATTGTCCTGGGAGATGTGGGCTTCCGGTGGCAGCAATGAGATAAGGGTGAGGAAAGTGAACTTCGGGAAAGCACCAGAGAGTTATAGAAAGGGGACATAACTTGATGGGGCACCCAAGACAAAGTTTTGTCTATTTGACATTTTACAAAGGCCAACCTCAACTTTGAAGACATGCTTCAGCTCAGCCATGTACTTCCTATTGGTAATCTGGCCACAAGGTACACACCGCCCCCTTTTTTTCAGAGACATATCCTGGAAATTTCTGAATTAAAGGGAAACCTGCATTGTAGCACAGGGCTGGATCCCAATGTCCTTGGCTTAGGGAAACAGCTTCATTCCAGTATTGTCTCAGGTACTGCTAAGACCCACATTCCAGACAGTGTACTTGAAGCTTGAGAGACTGGAGGCACACAAAGATACAGACTAAGGAGCATGAAAAATGTAACCCCCATTCCTAGGATCCTGAAAACCATTTAATAATAGCTGAAGGAGGTGATATCGCTAACCTCCTATTTCACAAGCAGTTGCTCATGAGGAAAGAACAAGTCAAGAAAAAAAGGTGTTAAAATGACTGATGTCAGTAAAATGATTGTTAAAGAAGAGCTTAGTTGTCAGTGGGTAAAAGTGCAGCAATTTTCGTCAGTGAAACCACTTACTATGGGATATTTCTAGGGTCAGATTACCCTAGAGAGCAGTAGGGCTTAGTCCTGGTGCCTTTCTGGGTAGCTTATACATTTTTCAGAAGAGGTGGGGGAAACGAGCCTTTACATCAACCCTAGAGCCATAGTACTTGAAATGTGTAGAACTGCAGAGAAATCCTACCTGTACCACCCTTTTCAGGGCATCAAAAGAATTTGCATAGTGACTCTTTTGCTGTATTTTGGCCATGTTAATTAAGAAACCGTGATGCAATACCTAAAGAGTAATTTTATTCTGGACAAGGCAGAGCAAATTAAAACCAAAAGAAGAGGCAGAAGTGCTTATATAACTCCCTTTTCCAAAACAACGTAGACCTCTGTGATTAGCAGGAGCAGTAGGTTAATTAAGAAATCGATTGATGTTAAAAAGGGATGTGTTCGATTCAGATCAGCCCTGCTTGAGATGTGACTAGTAAATGTGATAACAGATATTTATTCACCAGCACCAGAATATATCACAGATTCTGTGAGGAAAACATCTCCGTTCTACTGGGAATTTCAAGTTTAATACTTGGTTGAGAAAGAGAATATGTTTGATATTTTTGCAGAAATTTTCAGGTTGATTCAATTCTCTAAAACTATTCAACTAGTGACTTTGGAAATGATAAAGAAGAAAGGCCAGTGGGCTTCACATCTTGGTTAAAGAGCCATCCAAAAGCATTAACGTGGAGTATGCTCTTCATGTCTTAGATCTGGTCACTGTAGACATGGGAGGAGCTTTAATATTTGAACTTGTTGGTCCTGTAACTGCAATTTTGCATCACTGCACAAAAGAATGGTTATTTGTCATGGACAATGTAAGTAATGCAATGAACAGAGAGCTGACCGTGGAACCAGCAAGACCTGGATTCAAGTTCCGCCTCACACTGGTTCTGTTACCCTGGGCAAGTTGCTTAAATTCTTGGTCCTCTAGTCAACCTTCTATGTCTCTTAAGTTGAAGAGGTGCCTATCTGCATTAGTAGAAGAAGTTTCTTCACCTGGGAGTTCTCTTGAAATAATAGATCTATTCTCCCTTTCCTATCCACTATTTACCTTGGGTGCTATGGGGAAGCTGGTTAGTAGACTAAATAGGTGGCTTTGAGAAATACATTCAGGAGTTCAGAAAGAATAGAACTTTTCTTTCTTGCTCCCTAGCCCTTGCAACCTGTCACTCTTAGTTCTCCTTTTGTATAACTCTGTATAGTAATGTCTTCTACACTCCCCTCTGCCTTTCCTTCTTCAAAATTGCCATCAAATCTCCGACAATTTACCAAATTATGGGCATCCTGTAACTCTAGCAACTTAGGTTTCTTCCTTCCTTCCTTCCTTCCTTTCTCTCTCTCTCTCTCTCTCTCTCTCTCTCTCTCTCAATCTCTCTCTCTCTCTCCCCCCATTCCCTCCCTTCCTTCCTTCGTCTTCCTTCCTTCCTTCCTTCCTCCCTTCCTTCCTTCTTTCCTTCATCACTCTATCACATTATGATTTAATTCATATATATAATAACAATTATATATAATATATTGCCTATACATAATATTATGTTATTAAATTTGAAAAAGAGAGAGAGAGACAGAGAGACAGAGAGACAGAGAGACAGAGAGAGAGAGGAAGTCTGATGTAGTAGATAGAGAAGTCCTGGCCTCAATCAGGAAGTTCTGTCCTGGGCACTTACTGGCTATATGAGCCTGGGTTCATTATTTAAACTCTCAGAATACTAGGCAACTTTCTAAGATTATCTATACACATTGTAGAGAAGGTGCAGACTTATGTTGATAGAAGACATTCCCTCACCTGGTAGTTATCTATCAGTCTAGTCCAGACCTGCACAACTTGTATACTTCTTCAGGCTGCAGATAGGTTAGACTAGAGACAGACTGATGATGGATAATTGCCGTTCACGTGACAGCCTCCCCAAATCCTTTGGTGGGCCACAAGCAGCCGCATATATTGTGTAGGCCTGGCCCAGTCCCTATCTCATATGTATGCACACATATATACAGCCACATATGTATGGGAGAAAAACTGCCAAGATGCTACTTAATTCACAAACACTATTAGTTACCCAAAGCTATAGATGAGTGACTTTCTTCAGAGTGGCTTTGAGCTCTTGTACACCATCAAAATAAACTGTGAAATCTTGGTTCTCCTCCTCAGAGACTCCGTTAGTGACCCATTCTTGGGAAATTGCCTAGTTAGTGCCAAGATAATAGAACTTAGTGCCTAGACTCTTACCAGCTTATTAGACATTGTCTGTCTCCCTCAGCTATCTATAAGTTTATTATCATTGTGCACAGTAACTAGAAATGTTAATAAAATATAGCAACATACCACTTTGGGGGAAGGGAAAGCTAATGAAAATGTCAATCCCACTCATCTTGTTTGACCTGCCACATTGCTGGTTATGGGTCAGAAACCCATTAAGATTCTGCTTGAGAAATACACACATGCATATGTATACATATATACCCACCCCACATACATATGTATATATATATATATATGTATATTATATATACACATACATATGTGTATGTGTATGTATATCAGTTTGCCAATACCTTCAGATGTTTGGAATATTAAATGGAAGATTTCCATTTCCGGAACTGTCAGCCACATTAGCTCGTTTGGCTTTTGCTTTCTGGTTGGAGAACGTTGACTAAAATTCCATTTTGACAATAAAACAATGGCTGGATGAGAGTCGGGCATGATTGTGTTTGAAAGATGCAGTGTATCATTTGTGAGTTTGAGTGTCTGGGCTGTGGGGAGCCCATTTGATAGAATGTCCGATTAATGACTAACAGCATTAACTAACCAGTGCAGAACTGGCCATAAATTATGGGAAATGGGTAGAATTAATCCTGGGCTGTGCGAGAACAGAGGGCACTAGAAAGTGGGTCAGTGAAGTTAATATGTCACGGTATATTCAAGAGGCATTCAGAGTAGAATTCAAAGATCATTAGCTGAGGGAACTGTGGGGAAACAAGTCTCTAGAAGTCTTTTCCATTTTAGATGAGATTTTTTTTCTATTGTGTAGCAGATTTCCAAAATTCAATACTGATAATATATATTCAGTAGTCAGCAGTATACTTGTAACTATGTTATTGAAAACAATTGTATTTCTCCAATAATTACAAGCAGTAAAACAAAATAACAAAGCGTTTTTCCCTTTAGGCAGAAACTTAATTCTTAAAATTAAAAAAAAAAACAGTGTGAAAAATTTACGCCACCTGCCAAGAGATTTGAGACAAGCACAAGCAAAATGTGTATAGTATATTCTCCTCATAGAAATAGGCTCAATTACTCTTGGGCTTCCTATAAGTTAAAGCACTTTGTATTCTTTGTTCTGTTTCTAGTAAGAGGAAGCAAAACTAAAGAAGAGATTATTTTGTGAAATATAACTGTCACTTACATCTAAATATCAGGATGTGATAAGCATGGGACTTGCCAAGTATGGCTTCTCCTTAGAGGCACAGTTAGCAATTCTGGTGCCATTGGCAAATATTACAAAACTAACCCTCAAATAAATCATGTAAGTTTAAGTGTTGGAGAGGTGGGGATGGGGAGATGGACTTTGCCTGTCAGGATATTACCCTATGGGCTGAGGAATCTGAGTACTCTTTCCTGTAGTATAAAGACCAGACACCTTAGGGATGCCTTGAGGTTGCTGCTGGGGGAGGGATCAAAGTGAGGCCAGACCAGAGAGCAGTTCACCTAGGACTTGGCTGCCTGGGGAAAGAAGAGAATGATCTGGTAGCTTCCTACTTTAACTAATAATTGTAGCTAACTAGGTGCTCAGCTCGGTTGTTTACACCAGCTGAAGGAATCTAAGTATTGTCAGCACCCGGCAGGTTTTAGCACCTTGGGACAATACTCCATATGCTGCATCCTAGGCATGATTCTGTCGTTCAGGAGCTCAGTACACTGTTTCTGAAAGATCCAGATGGAACTGAAGCCTTTTACTGAGAGGAAGATCATGCTGCTTCCAGTAGTGCTGGACTGAGCTCCCAGCCTCCTCTATTCTGGTAAGCAAATCATGTTTGCTGGGAGCAGAACTGCATATGGCCTGTCAATTCATTGAAGGATGATTGTGATGTCTACAGTGGTTGAGGAAGAGAGAGAGACTCTCATTCCCACTCTTATTATTTGGCCCTTTGCACTGGACATTCACTCCCATGCTCCCTACAATACATGATTTAATGTATTTTTAAAGCTCCAGAAAGTAGTGGAAGCAATCACTCCTGTGACTCCTGTCCAAGGGTTTGTTTTAGTGTCACCCACAACAAAACTGAATCTTAGTTAAAACTCTCCTACCACAAAAGGGAAGTAGGCTGCCTGACAGTCCTGAAGATTAAAGTCTTCCATTTAGCATCCCATGGCACCAAAGGCTGCAGAAGGAGGATCTTCTGGCCATACTTCAACCGTCATCCAGAAGGACCCAAGGTCTTCTAGTTTCCATCATAATTTTGGGCTTTTCCTTTGTTATGCCATAAACCTAAAAGCTAAGCAACCAAGTAGCCATCTCACAGAAGGGGATCCCATAGTACAGTGAAAAGAGAGCTAAATGTACAGCTAGAGGATCTGAATTCAAATGCTACCTTTATTACTTATTGAGTCTACAACTTTGGACAAGTCACATATGGTCTCAAGTTTACTCAAGTATTAAATGAGGGATTATTCTATAATCTATGACTCCCAGGCTCTAAATCTATGATTCTAATCAACACTGAGATGCTGGTGTTTATTGTTGTTTCATTTGGATGAGTCAGATATTTGTTTGGAGACAGGCTCCTTCCTTCATCCAGGAGTGCCCTTTGCTCCTTTTTTTGTTGTTGTGCCATTGCCATCATGTCCAACTCTCCATGACCCCATTTGGGGTTTTCTTTGCAAAGATACTGGAGCGGTTTGCTATTTCCTTCTCCAGCTCATTTTACAAATGAGGAAACTGAGGCAAACAAGGTTAAGTGACTTGCCCAGGGCCACTCAGCTAGTAAGTGTCTGAGGCCACATTTGGACTCAGAAAGATGGGCCTTCCTGACTCCAGGCCAGGATTCTATCTACTGTACCACCCTGCAATAGTAATTTTCAGTCCCTACTAACTTGCCTAAGTTTAAATCAGCAACCTTGAGGAGAAAAAAAGCTATAAACTGACCTACTGATTTCCAGAGGCTTCTGCTATTTCTTCTCTTGCTCTTTTGTGAAGTATTCTTGCTTATTTTCCCCAATTGAACTCAAATCTGTTTGGTTGCTTTTCAGATAAGTGTGATGTCACGAATTGGGGATAATAACTTCAGGTGGAGAATAAGCAGTCGGAACCAGCTAATGGTTTCATTTAAATGGCCTTCATAATAAAGAGCAGGAAGAGGAAACCTAGACAATATACAATCCAGAAGCGGAATTATTTTCAAATGGAATAATTCTCAGAGTTCCAAATGGTGACAATAGCTCTTAAATCACATGAAAAGAGGAGGGGAGGGGGGAGCTTATTTAGGATTCTGCTATGTTTGACTCCTCTGCTCCCCAGAGCTGGGATTGTTCTAAGAATGTGCACATAGAGGGCTTGTCCTGCTGGGCCTAAATTGCAAATAAGGAAATGTTCACTACCCTCAAAAGACTTTACCTTTGATGATAGTGCTTTCTTTCTTGAATACACTTCACTTTTATTGAAGAATTTTTTCTCTCTGTACCTCTGCTAAATAGGAAATGTCATCAACATGATAGCCAAGATTGATTAAATATTATTATTTGTGACATAATGGCGAGAGTCAAATCAAGTGGCATTTTTGTTCTCCTCTCTCCCCAGATGTCTGAGGGCATGTTTTATAATCCATAATATCTGAACTTCAGTTAGTTTTCAGGTAGTCTAAAGGATTTGCAATGGAAGAAACTGAATTGAAAGTCTTACAGTATCTTTGACTTTGGCTGAGTCACTTTCCCTTTCTGTGTTTCAGTTACCTCTCTATAAAATGATATGCTTGTACTAGGTGATTCCAAAGTTTCCTCCTAGCTCTAAATCCTAAACCTAGTGAAATCTTTACAGATTTACATAGGACTGCATACATGATAAAAACTTGAGTTTAGTTCATGTCTACTCAATGGACTTTAACATCAAACATTATGGTTTCCATTGCCTTATTAACAATTGAACGAGATGGCTGCCACATCTTCGTTCCAACAAAGAACCAATCAGAAAGTAAGGATCTTCTGAATAACTCCAGAAGGCTGAAATAGAGGAAAGGGGTAGATGTTATAAGGAAGTAGATTTCAGCTCAATTTTTGGAAAAACAAACCTTCTTAAATGTTAGAGCTGCTAGAAAATAGAACAAATAGCAATTCTCTCATCTTTGGAAGTATTCAAACAGAAGCTAGGAGATCATTTCCTGTGAATGTTGTAGAGTAGATTCATTCATGGGGACTCTTAATACTCCATTAGGTCCCTTCAATTGTGGAGATAACAGAAACATTTTAGGAAGAAATTAAAAAGCGTATTTGACCTCTAAGCATCTGTACCTTCTGGGGCAGCCTGGCTGGGAAGAGACCTTAATAAGTATGGGGTAGGAAGCTTTCCTTAGGAGATTGAAAAAAATGAAAGCTCTTAGTTATTAATTGAGACCTTTGGCTGAGAAGATGAAAGAAATTCAGCTATTGGATGAGAATTATGGCTTAGATCTTTCTGCTGTGGTGAGAGAACTAGTTATGATGGTAAGTATTAACTGGTTTGCCTTGGCACTCAGTAAATTAATTTCTGATATGTAGGTTGTGCCACAAAGAGATCATAGGTTTAGAGGTGGGAGGGACCTTAGAGATAATCTAATCCAAGTGATTCATTTTATAGAAGAGGCCCAGAGAAGCAATGACTTCCTCAACAAAGATGATTATGACTGAGAAAAGACCATCAGATTTGGCAATTAAGAGATCATCGGTAATTGTAGAGAGAACAGTTTCAGCTGAGTTATAAGTTCAGAAGGTGGGGGATTGTGGAGTGGGAGAATTAAAGGAAATGAATATAGACACCTTTTAAAAGGTTTATTGAGAAAGGGAGAGATGTAGGATGATAACTTGAAGAGGTAGGTGGTTGGGTTTTTTGTTAGTATTGTTTTTGTTTTGATGAGGAGGAAATTTGGGCATGTTTGAAGGAAGCAGGGAAGAAACCAGTTGATAGGAAGAGGCTGAAGATTTGAAAGCAAGTATTGAAAGCAAGATTGAGGATGCAGTCTGCTAGAGAAGACAAGTAGATATTAAAAAATGAGGTTGAACTGGCAGAAAGTGAAAACTGCTGTTGAGCTCTTATGCCTTTGTTATTGCTATGTGCTATTTCAATATGTCCCTCCACTCAGAAATGCTGATTGTTATTATGGGCGGTTGGTAAATCATTAATATTTCAATCCCTTATTTATCTTCCAGAAAATTATATTTACATAGGAGGAAACTGAAGTTCAGAGAGCTTTAATGACCTCCCCAGGGTCACCCAGGTAGCAAGAGTCCACAGTATTCACGACCTCTTCCCCAAGTTCTCCCATCAAATTCATTCAATTGCATTTTTCTTAAAATTCTATTTGATGGCACCTTTTGTGTGTGTGTGTGTGTGTGTGTGTGTGTGTGTGTGTGTTTATGTGTCATCCATGGTGTCAGAATTAAGTGCTGGTTATTGTTCTGTGTATATGCATCACTATACTTAACCTACTTAACCTTACCTATGGTTGTTACATCCTGGTATTCAGATTCTGAAGACATGGTTGTCTAATCCATTGTAAGGTCCTTGAGGGCAAGAACTGTCTTTTGCCTTTTTTATCCCCTACACTGAGCACAGCCTCTGGCACATAGTTGGCACTTAATGAATTCTCAGTCTTTAATCTCAAAGTTTGGAGAACAATCTGAGACTCCTTTAGTCATCAATAAAACATGGATCTATCAATCATGGCTTTTTTTTTTTCAAGAACACTGCATCATAGAATGCCAGACTATGAAGGAAGTTCACGGATGATAGATACAGTGTAAGCCCCACATTTAAAAATAGGAAAACTGAGATTCACTTGACCAGCATCTCACAGCTAGAGTGTGACCATTTGCTCTAGGGTACATAGTTTCTTTTATGTTAGACAGAGAAGGAGTAGCTTAGAGATAAGCTGATGTGTCTAGGCTTTTTGCTCCTATTACATGATACCTAATTATTTTGACTTCCAATGTTAAAGTCTTTTAGGAGTTCTTAGCCTTTTTTTGGGTCATGGTGAAGTCTGTAGACACCTTTTTAGAATAAAGCTTTAAATGCATTAAAATACACACATATATGCATGTATGAGTATATGTATCTATACATCTATATCTGTTTGTCTAACTTAGTATTACAAAGGAAACCAACAATATTGAAATACATTTATCAAAATATATTTTTTTCAAAGTTCATGGACCTATGTGCAACTGGACAATAAGATATACAGGCAATGGGGCATGGAAATTTATCTGGCCCAATGAAGAAGTAAAGGTGAAGGGGATAAGGGGAGAGTGGGGTGATAGAAGGTGAGGGCAGACTGGGGAAAGGGGCAATCAGAATACATGCCATCTAGGGATGGGGGGAGGGTAGAGATGGGGAGAAAAGTTTTAACTCAAAATCTTGTGGAAATGAATGTTGAAAACTAAAAATAAATAAATTAATTTTTAAAAATTTCATGGACCCCAAGTTAAGAATCCTTGTGCTAGAGTTTTTCTTTCACTCAAAAAAAAAAAAAAGATATGACTCCCCCCCAACACACACACACCTTTTTTGAAGCTATTTGTATTTCCAGCACTTTTTTTAGGATAATGAGTTCCATATGGTTAACACCCCAGCTAGACAGTCACTCTTGTTTATCTGGAATTTACTTCTTTCAGACATCAAGGGCTAACTCCTAGTTATACTGCTAATTAGTACTAGCCAGTGTACAATCCTATCTTATTCATATTTCTCATGATTTTGTATTTCCTACCAAAGAGTATGGAAAAAGAACACTTTGCTGGAGAAACATTATTTATACTTTTATACAAATGAGTACTCCTTTTGTATCTAATATTTTAAGCCAAGTCTTTATATACCATCATTCTCAGTCCTTCCCCTAATCTGGTTATGGGCTTTCTCTTCCCGAAGATTATATCTTTTAGAATTTCTATTTAGATCATATGTTTATCCCCTCATACACATATTTTATAAGCTATTTCTCAAGACATGTATTCATATAGTGGCTATATATGTATAAATCTTTGTGTATGTACATGTACATGAACAGATTTATAAAATCTAGAAATTGAACCAGGCAATCTCTAAGGCCCCTTCCAGCTTCAAATCTTTTAATCCTATGAAATCTTGCATATTGATCAGATACAGTCTTTCATTCTTTTTTATTTTTCATTTGGAGGGGGGAAGGCAGGGCAGTTGGGGGGTTAAGTGACTTGCCCAAGGTCACACAGCTAGTAAGTGTGTCAAGTGTCTG
Source organism: Phalanger gymnotis (assembly GCA_028646595.1). NCBI lineage: Eukaryota > Metazoa > Chordata > Mammalia > Diprotodontia > Phalangeridae > Phalanger > Phalanger gymnotis. The sequence continues at coordinate 532,741,019 of CM053622.1, read as the reverse complement.
AGGTCAGATTTGATCTCAGGTCCTCCAGACTCCAAGGCTGGTGCTTTACTCACTGTGCCACCTAGCCTGCCCTCCTTCTTTCAATGAACTTTGTTTAATGACTCCACCATTTTGTCATTTACAGAAAGATAACTTACTGACCCATAGTTCTCATAGGTCCCACTGGTTCCCTTCTTGATGCTTATTCTGCAAAAGAGCATCTCTCCGTGTTGAATGATATGTTTTTGTAAAGAGTTACACTCGAGGACCCTTGAGAGCTTTCAAAATCTTAGATCCTGGTGATTTATTAGTATGCCATATAGGGCCTATGGAAGGTCGTTCAATGTCAGAACTACGAACACGTAGGCATTTGAATTGGTTTGTTGTTTTTGATACGCTTGATGATTGTTAAATTATGGACCAATAGTCTATTAGTAGAGCTGGAGGGACTTTAGAGACCATCTATTCTAACATTTTAGTCTTACAGATGTGGAAACTGAGGCCCAGAGAGGCTAACTGACTTGCAGAAATACAGAATACCAGATTTGGGTCTGAATTGAATTTTTGTTATGATCCAGAACACCCACCTTATTTTGTAGATGAGGAAAATGATTGTGACATGTGACAAAAGAAGTTGTGACACATCAGGGCACAAATGGCAGAATAAGGTTTCAAATCAGGGTCTTCTCTGTTCTCCAAACTCAGGGCTCTTTCCAGAACATCATTAACCTTGCTGATGGAGGTTTTGGTTTTTTGTTTGTTTGTTTGTTTTCAGGGCCAGCACACATTTGACTTTTTTTTTTTTACGGATTTGACTTTTGAATGAAAATTACTGTAATGCATAGACATGTTTCATGTACATTTTTGTGACATCACTTAGTGATAAAGGAAATTAAAATCCTTCCATAGTTGTATTTACATGGCAACAAACTGTTTAAAAGGCAATAAATAAACTTAACTATAGGTGCTTGGGGCATTTATTTTAAACATCTGGTCTCTTTAGTCAAATGTTGTTTAGACAAATTTTGAATTTTTCAGTCTGTTTTTGACACTGTCTGAACATGTTACTGTGTGTGCATGCGTGTGTGTGTGTGTGTGTGTGTGTGTGTGTGTGTGTGTGTGTCCTAGGCTCTCTTCTCCTCTCCCTGTATATTTAACTTGGTGATTTCAGGAGCTCTCAAGGACTTAATTGTCATCCCTATGCTGATGATTCTCTAATCTATTTATCCAGCCCTAATCTCTGTGCTGACTTCTAGTCTCACATTTCCAAATGCTTTTCAGATAGATTTTGAACTCAGATCTTGAATTAGATTTCCAGTACACGTTCAAACTCAACACATCCAAAACAAAACTCATTATCTTTTCCCCCAAACCCTCTTCTCCTTCCTAAACTCTCCACTCCCTAAGTCTCACAACCTAGGTGCTGTCCTAGCTCATCTCTCACCCAGGATGTCCAATCTGTTGCTGAGACCTGTTGATTTCACTTTTGCAGCATTTCTTGAATATACTTCCTTCTGTCTTCTGCCTCTGCCACAGTTCTGACCGAGGCCCTTATCACCTCACCTCTGGCTTATTGCAATAACCTGCTGGTGGTTCTGCCTAGTTCAAGTCTCTCCCCATTCCAATCTATCCTTCATTCAGCCTCCAAACCATGTCAAACCATGTCAGCTCTGCCACTCCCCCTCAAGTGGCTTCCTAACACCCCTGGGATCAAACACAAAAGTCCTGTTTTTGGCACTGGCATTCAGAGTCCTTCATAACCTATCCCTCTTTTACCTTTTTAGTCTTCTTACACCTTTCCCTCTGCCATGTACTCTTCAATGACACTGACCCCTTTGCATGTTCACTAACAAGATGCTCCGCCTTTCAGCTCTGGGAATTTTCTCTAGCTGAACCCTATGTCTTATATGTTCTCCCTCTTCATCTTTTCCTACTGACTTCCTTCAAGTCACAACTAAAATCTCATCTTCTATAGGAAGCCTTTCCCACCCTTTATTAATTCTAATGACTTCTCTCTGTTACATTTCCTGTTTATTGTGTGCATATATATGTATATACACATACATACATACACACATTTCATATATATATGTGTATATATATACTATATATATACATATGCAGAGAGAGAGAGCTTATTTTTACATATATGTTTACATATCTTTCCTAATAGACTGTGAGCAAATTGGAGGGCAGGGACTGTCTTTTGCCTCTTTTTGTATCTCCATCACTTAGCACAGTGCCTGGAACATAGTAGGCACATAAAAAATACTTATTGATTAACCAACTGAACACACATAGTCTGGACAAAGGTACAAACAATTGTATAGATACAGAAAGGAATAACAGAAAACAGTATTGATTTTCAGCATTTGAGGATGCTGCAAACCCCTGAAACATTGAAATGTGTGTTTCTATGTACTAACTGATATTTTCACTTTTTAACTGGTCCTTTTAGTGCAGTGTAGACACCTTAGTATGGGAACCAATTCAACACTTTCTTTCATAACTTCTATTTTTGCCAGTTTCAGACAAAAGCCTGCTACTTGGCTGGATCAATTCTATTCATGCCTTTTCTTGAACATTATTTCTAGAAAACTGGAGATCAACAATTCTCATCAGGGGAAAACATCTCACACCCAATAATGTATTATACTTTATGAACATTTTTCTTGGGTGGGCTGAAGCTTTGTATCGTGTTTTTAATCATAGAAAGCCAAAGTGAAAGGTAAAAGGAGTAATACAATAGCTTCGTGTTTCAGTCAGATAGTGGTTAATAGATGACAAAGCACTATCTTGATAAATACAGTATAACTTTTATTTTTATTGGGCTCAACAGCCTCTGTCATCTTGTTATTCTAAAATATATTTATATTGGGCTTTGTCGCCTGAGTCTCAGTAATAAGAGCAGCAAGATACAAAAGCTGCAAGTATAAACAACAAATTTCAATAACACTTTATATTTTAAGTCATATTTCATCGTGAATTACATCTCCTCTGAACTGTAGCAGATGAGCTATATATGAAGCCTGAGAAAGAAGTTCAAAAGCAGAAGGAAGAGAGAAAAAGTAATTTTTGAAAAGAAGATTTTTAATGTGAAGGAATTAAGGATGGGAAAGCTCATTTGGGCTGTTTAGTGCTTAGGGAGGAAAACTTAGTGGTGAGCCTAGACGAAAGGGTAGTGGTAAATGAAAGGAATAAATCAAGAAGGAAGAATGAGTTAGAGCTGGATTGTTCAAAAGGCACAGGAAACACGAGCTTTGGGAAAACCAAGGTCACAGGAAGCAATCAGGTTATATCACTTCCTCCTTGACTAAAGTGAAGAAGTTTCCTTTTTGTATTTTAGGAGTGTCTGAGAAATAACATTTTCTGCCTTTATCTGTACCTCTGAACTTGGCCCCATTCCCCATGGGTTTGGGTAACAGGATCATAGCTTTAGAGCTAAAAGGGATCTTTGAGGCTATTGATTCCAAACCATCTCATTTTGTAGATTTACTGAGGCAAATAGACTAAGTGGCCAGTGACCAACTAGTCACTTAACTAGTCTCACAGCTAATAAGTATCTGAATAGGACCTGAACTTAGATCTGCTTAACTCCAAATTCAGTGCCCTCTCCACTATATCATTCTGACTCTGTTGGAGAAATGATCAAATGTCTACTGATAGTCTCTGAGGTGAGAATAAGAAGGACCTCTCCCATAACACTCCCAAGAGCCATCAGGCATAGGAAGAAAATGTCAGAGAAGCATAAAAAGGGATATCCAATTAACTCATTTCCCAAAGGATTTTTCTGATGATCTTAAATTCTTAAAAAATATATGTTAAAATATTATTTAAATGAAATAACAAAATAATCTTATTTTATGTTCAAGTATTACTACATATATATATATATACATATATATGTGCATACATATTTCACTTAAAATCCATAGTTGTTTGTCTTTATCATTATAATCAATAAATTAAGGAACCTAAAGTTTAGGTTTTGGGATTACCAGATGCCTGCAGTTCACTACTTCTTTGGTGGTTGTATAGTATGATCAGTATAAGCTATATGTAAGAATTCCATAGGGTATAAAAATGATTGTTTTACTAGTGTTCATTTGTAAGTGCTACATCCCATGATTTAGAGTTGGAAGAGGCCTTCAAGGTCATCTAGCCATAACAAAATGGGGTTTTGGAGTCTGAAGACAGTTTGCTGTTTAGTCGTTTTTCTGTCATGTCAAATTCTTCACGCCACCATTAAAGAGACTTGTCCAGGGTTACACAGATAGTTAAGTGTTTGAGACCACATTTGAACTCAGGAAGAGGAGTCTTCCTGACTTCAGGCCCAGTACTCTATCATATACTGACCCACCTAGTGATCACCCAATACAAACTCCTTAATTATATATGAAGAAACTGGGGACTAAAGAGGTTAAGTTAGTCAGTCAGTGAACATTTATCAGTTGCCTATTATATGTCAGACATGGTGCTAGGGACACAGAGAAATTCTTAAAGCTGAGTCCTCAATTTTAAGGAGCCTGCAGTCTAACAGAGGAGTAACATGCAAACAACTAATTACCAACAAGATATATACAAGATAGGGGCAGCTAGGTGGCGTAGTGAGTAGAGCACTGGCCCTGGAGTCAGGAGGACCTAAGTTCAAATGTGGTCTCAGACACTTGACACTTACTAGCTGTGTGACCTTGGGCAAGTCACTTAACCCCAATTGTCTGTCCTTCCCTCCAAAAAAAAAAGATATAACAGGATAGACTGGACATAATCAATAGAGGGAAAATGCTAGCATTAAGAGAAGTTGGGGTTTTGGCTGGGGCTTGAAGGAAGCCTACAGGCAGAAATGAAGGGCGAGAGACTTCTAGGCTTTGGGGGGGTGGTGTCAGCCAATACCTGAAGGTGGCAGACAGAATGTCTTATGTGAGGAATAGGAAGGAGACCAGTGTGACTGGGCTAAGGGGGAAGTCCAAGGTCACACAGGTAATGAGTATTGAATCTGGGATCAATTTTTGAGACTTAGCACACATTTCCCATAGAAACGATGTTATGCATAGTAGCTGGATTTCCAGTCAAGCCCTCCAAAGTGTATTTAATCAATCTTTAATGTACATCTGTGATAAAAGACATAGGAAGGTAAAGGATTAGAAAATAATAATGGGTAATGAAAAAACATAATGAAAATGATTGTTAAACCTTGGTCCAGATCTCTGGAAAATGAAACAGAAAAAGAAAGATGGCACAGGTCTTAATGCATGTGCCCAGCAACCACAATGAGATATGGGAACTTTTTTTTTTTTTTAATGAGAGTGACTGTTGTAATGGCAAACAAAGTGTGAGTTTTTGTTGTTTTTTTTTTCTTTTGGAATGCTTCTCAGCACTGAGGTAATCAAGTACCTTTGAGTGAGTCTTGCCTTTGTTTGAATCAAGAGTCTTTGATGACCTGCTTGAATCACAAGAAAGCCTAAGTCACATGAGTTTGAGTCACACGGTTGTGATGCCTTCTGACCCTGAAGAAGTGTATATATACTCTGAGGTTAGCATTTTGCTTGGAGGCTCGCTCATTGGAAAAGGGTTCCTGTGATTTTGCCAGACTAGAGACTGGGTAGCATGGAGCCCCCCAGCTTTGAAAACTCAGATGTTGGTGCTTATATCTCTGGTAACTTTGTATATATGTATTGCCATGGGCAAACAGTTAGAAGCCCTGTCTGCTTACTGGTATTATTTGCTCTGTTTATATAATTTCTGCTTGTAATTTCAGTTTGTATTTTCTCTGAAGTTCAGTGTGCTGACTCTTTCCCCTGAACTAAATGAATGATGTTTAGTTAAAGTGAGATTGTAAACCCCTTAAAGTTGCTTTCCTTAGAAAAGCAGACCAAAGAACCTGTGCTAGCAGCCCTTCTGTGTGCTGGTGTTATTGGCTTTACACAGCCACAGTGGCTGCAAGTAACACTGTTGTTACAACTGTGTATTTTATATTGCTGTTACATTAATTTACATTCCTAAAGAGGCTTTTGACCAAAAGGCAGTACCTTCACCCTCAAGCTGCAAGCAAGGACCTATAAATAGTTGCTCCTACAAGCATTAAAGAAAGAAAAAAAATTCTCTACAATTGAACTTCTCTTCCAGGGGGCTTAAAATGTTGTTCATATGACTTTTTTTTTTCTCAGACTCCTCATAAGTTAAGGAAAGGGTAAGTAATCCCCATTTGGCAGATGAAGAAATGGAGTCAGAAGGTATGTCAGTAAAATTACTGCCATATCAAGTAAGAGAAAGAACCCATGCTATTGCCTCCATCTCTAGACATTTTTATCTAGGCCCAATTTCTTAGACAAGGAAGGTGTGGATTAGAGATATGATTGATAAGGCCAGCATTTTGCTCCTGTTACATGGCACGTATGAGATTGTATTTGATATACTGATAAGCTTTCCTGTCCTATTTGTCTCTTTCTGAAATTATTAAGTGCTTTGCTGACCTTTAGGGAAACAGTGAGCAATTCTAAGTAGTGAGCAAACAAGGAGAGAAAGCACTTAGCAACACCAGGAGTACTCAGAAGCCAAGGGAACTTATTAACATATCATGAAGCCTCAGCAAGTCATTTACATTTTGGTGTGGTTCTAAGAGCCTACTTATGGCCAAGTATTGCTTCTATTAAAGAAGAGGAAATCCAGGAGGGAGAAAAGAAATAGCTCCTGAGAAATTTAAAATGAAACCTTTCACTCTGCAATTGTTTTCCTGTTATTGAACTTTTCCTTGCAGATTCATGGTATTATCTAGATTAGAAGATGGCTTGGAGACATGGTTGCATCATTATAAATATGTCCTTGAGCCACAGGAGTGGTGACAGAATGGATTGGCTTATGACCTTAGAGTGAAGACTAGAAGGATCAAAGGATCAGAGATGTGGAACTCAAAGAGCATTCAGAAGTCAGCACCCTTAGGTGCCAAGCAATGAGCAGTATTAATGGCAAGATTTGAACCCAGTCCTTAGGTTATATAGTTAGTGAAACCTCCCCACTTTTTTTTTTTAATAACAGATGAAGGCCAGGCTGAGAGAAGTTAAATAATGCCACAGGTCACACAAGCAACAAGTGACAGAGATGGGATTTGAAACCAAGTCCACTGTGCTACAGTGGTTAGAGTGGTGGGCCTGGAGTCAGGATGACTCATCTTTGTAAGTTCACATCTGGCCTCAGAGACTTACTAGCTGTGTGACCCCGGGCAAGTCACTTAACCCTGTTTGCCTCAGTTCCTTATTTGCAAAATGAGTGGAAGAAGGAAATGCTAAATCTCTCCAGTATCTTTGCCAAGAAAACCCAAAATGGGGTCAGGAAGAGTCGGGCACGACAACAACAACAAACCACTGACTCCAAATTGAGTTTCAAGGTAACCTTTGGCTTCCAAGGCCAATCATGTAATTCCCAAACTCTTAAGTCTTTGTGCTTCAAATATGACAAACCAGAAACAAGAGAAACTAAAACAGTTTCAGTGAGAAAGAAGAGAATGGTAGATCTGTAATGGACCTCAGGGGGCACCAAGTCTAACCCTTTTGTTTTATTTATGAGTAAATTGGGTGAGATCCAGAAGGTGAAGTGAATTTCCCCAGGTCACCCAGCTAGTTTCTGTTGTTGTGTTTGTCCTTCGTTCTCGAAGAGGACCATGACATCAGGGAAATGAAGACATGACTTGCAGTTGACTTAGATTTGAGTGAAGGTGGGCTGTGCAAGGTCACCAGCCTCACTTTCTCCTCCAGAGCCATCTGGGTCCAGTGGCCTGATATTCACCAGGATACGGGAGATGGCCCAGGATGCATTGAGAGACCCTGGCCCTTTTAAGCTAAGGTCTTTTCAGGTTCTCAGTTTGAGTGAGGTAACACCCATTTTCAGTGAATAGCCCTCTTTAAGAAGTTAATCAAGGGACGGCCCCTTTAATCAAAACTCAAAAAAAAATCAAACTGGGAGGGGAACACCCTCAGGGTTCCTGACCAAAAGAGAAACAGTTACTATTGGTAAATAACCCATGTCTGACTCTCAAACCAAGATCCTTTCATGACACCTGAAATACTTGTTACCCCTACCTCCTCCCTATCCATAAAGGGGAAACCAAAGGACGATCAGGTGACACCCTCTGGGAGGAAATGGCTTAATAGACTGCTTTCTCATTTCATGCAAGAAAGTTGGAGTAAAAATTGCTGTTTGATTTGGTGAACTTATCTTTGATTTGTGGTCTCTTAAACAGTGAGGCACACTTGGGTATTACACTATGGTCAACCAAATGCAGTTCAATCTCTGCCCCATGGGAAAAACTGACCGTTACCAATTATATTATTTTAAATGGTTTATGATTCAATGAATGACTTCTAACATCAAAATATCATGTTTTTAGAGCTAGAAGCATCATTGGAGGTCATCCAGTTCAACCCCTTCTCATCTTACAGATGAGAAAAATGAGACTCAAAGACATTAAGCAACTTGCTTAAGATCACAGAGGTGAGGGGTTTAGGATTTGAACTCAGGCCTACTGACTCTAAATTCCTTTCTCTTTCCAATGCTCTACTCTCTACTGTTGCTCAGCCTTTCCAGCTTGATAGAACTTGTCAGAGTTCATGCTTTGATGATATAGCTTTCAAGTACCAGGGTCACTACTAGAGGAATTGCAATCTGTGTCAGTGGAAGGAACATGTCCACCAGTGAAATATATGTGTCGTTTGTTTGTTTTTTTAAAGTAACGAATCACTGTTCAGTTGGTGGTAAGGAAGAGGCTCCAGCACATTCACTTACTTTCCTTGAGGTTCTTCTTTCACTTCCTACTTGCACCTTTGCCCAGGTCCTCACATCCTGCCAGCATTAAACATATCACTGTTCACAATTTGTAAATGTGGATTTTAAAATATAAATTCCACACATGATGTAAATTGAAAGACATAATAACTCGAGGAAACTTGTGAAGTATCTTTCTCATTATGCAGACTGATAAAAGCACAAAATCCTAGATTTGGAGGTGGTAGAAACTATACCAGTCATTTGAGCCAACCCCCTCATTTTATAGATGAGGAAAATGAAATCTAGATGTCTAGTGACTTGATCAAGACCGCATTAGGTAGTCCTAAGTGACAGAGCTGGGATTTAAACCCAGATTTTTGGACTTCAAATCTATCACTCAGATTTCCATGAGAATAAATTTCACCTATTGGAGGCAGAATGAACTCTTCCAGGATGCAAGATTGCTGTTTAGCAAATTCCCCATTCTGGTTTTCCCCTATTCATTGCGTTAACAAAAGTGTGCTTCTCTCTGATAAAATCTAACAGGCAGGCATCAGAAATGACAAATCAGATCAATCAGGGGGCAAGCATTCACTTTACAAAATAATTCTTCACTTTGAAGAAGGACTCACAATTATGGGTTTCTTTTCATGGTGATCTCCTGGAGGAATGCATTTGAAATATGATCCAATTTACCTTACCCTAAAATATGATTTCTGTGCAACTTTGCAGTAGCGTGTATATCAAGGGATTCAAATGCTATATTGGATAAATCACTGAATTTGGAGTCAGAAAGAGACTTTCTAGCCTCTACGGCCCTGGGCATGCCAATTAATTTCCCTGGGCCTTAGTTTCCCTCTCTGTAATCTCTTTGGGTCATGGATATTTATTAGATAAAATAAACTTAAAAGAAACCTTAAAACATTGTATGTTATCATAATAAATATTATTTGCAGCAGTAATTGCTATATGCTCTGTTCATATTTACTGTGTTCTCCCAAGTCCTATCGTGATGTGGCATAAAGGTCATCCTGGTTTCTCAAAGGCAATGCCATTAGCACTCAAGCTATCTCAGGTTCTCGTAAGCTGGGAAGATTTTGAATACATAGTCCTGAGACAGAGAACTTGAGTATGGCTTAAGTGCATAGGGCCTCATTATCATACAGTTTCCCACCAGGTAATGAATTGCTTTGGCCTCAGTAACTCATGAAGGCCATCTGTCTACTAAGGTTTTAGAGGCATTGCAATCTGCCTTGATGGTGGAGTCCTCATATCAATGAACATAGAATAAAAAAAAAAAAAGCATTAAAGTAGTATTCACTAAAAAGTAAATTATTTACTAGAGGCGGACCATGGTGTGGAAATGGGTTTTCCATCTCTTCTCTGATCATTTCTCTGATATCTTCTATTCACCCCTCTCTCCTCCCTCTCTTTGACTTCCTGGAACATTTTCTCTATTGTGTGTCAACTTTATTTCTTCTCTTTCCCGAGAAGAAGCATTGTAGGGTAGAATGAGTATTGAATGTGAAGTCAGACCTAGGTTCAAATCATCCTCTTTGTGGCGACTTTTGTGACTTTGGGCAAATCACTTCGACTCACCTAGTCCCAGCTTCCTCCCCTGTAAAATTGCTTCAAAGGTCTCTTCCATCTCTCAATTCATAATTCTTCAAGACTGCAGACCCACTGTTGCCTCCCATATCCTGCAATTTTTTTTTTAATGTAAACAGATAAGGAAGCACTTTTACATTGCTACCCATGACTCATTTAGGTCCTTGCTGCCTTATTTTTTTCACACACATCCCTTTGTTCACTCTCCCATATTACCTCTCGTTAACTTAAAACTGCATATTAGAATACTCGGAGGATACTATCGTCCCATTGTGATTAACTTCACACCCACGTTCTCCTATTCTTACTTCAGCGTAGTCAGCATTCTTCCTTCACTAAACTACTTCCATCACTAGCAAAATTACCAAGGCAATTTCCCTTTTCTTCTTGCTAGTATTAGTAGCCCTGATGTTGCTTAGAAAAATCCCCCAGGAATCTGGCTTTCAATTAGTCCCAGCTTTCCTCCTCTCCAGTGCCCTCCCCAGAGAGTATTTCAAATGTAGAACAAGCTTGGTTTGGAAGCATGAGACCTAGGTTCCATTCACAGCTATATAACCTTTGACTCTCAGAATCTCAGTTTCTGCATCTGCAAAGTCAGAATGAAAATACTTTCCCTTCCCACATCGGCACTTGCTATGGGTATTATGAAGCTGTAAGGGGATAAGGTGTGTGAAAGTTCTTTGCAAAGGATTCAGTTTGCACAAATGCAGGGATTTTTTTTTTAATATTTTTTTTTCTTTATTTTTGACATGTTTGGTTTTCAGCATTGATTTTCACAGGCATTTGAATTACAAATTTTCTCCCCATTTCC
>CM053622.1:532650446-532729361 GCA_028646595.1 Phalanger gymnotis | reverse complement strand
CTTCCCTCTGCCACTTTGTGGGTTCTGCAGCTCTAGAATTGGTTCAGAGCCATTGTTTTATAGGTTTTTGGAGGAACTTGGTGGGGAGCTCACGCCAGTCACTGCTTCCCAGCCGCCATCTTGGCTCTGCCCCCCCTCCAAAGTATTAGACAGCAAAATATCTAAAAGGAAGGGATATATTTGAACTTTGTTTATCCAAACCCACGTGTTGTACGTCAGGGTCTCTAATGAGACTCTATCCTATCTTGAAACCTAGTTATTAAATCACTGATGGGAATTTAGAGGCTATCTAGTCCAACCTTTTTATTATTTTACAGATGAGAAAAAGAGACGTGTCCAAGGACATGTACTGTGTCCCTACTAAGTGCAGGATATTGTGCATAAAAGAAAATGTAAGACACGGTCACCAGCATCACTAGATTATTAATCTTGTGTAAAGTGCCTGTTGTAGGCCAAGAACTGTGCTGGACAGAGTTCTTCAAGTAACATGCATCTTCTATAGGAAAGCATCAATAAAACATAGACAAGCAAATACAAAATATATTCAGGATCAAAGGGAGGGGGGAAGGGCCCTAACAACTTGGGTACTCAGGAAAGGCCTCATGTAGGAGGAGACACTTGAGCTGACCCTTGAAGGATGCAAGGGATTCTCAATGGTGTAAATGAAAGATAATATATTCCAAGCCCAGGGAACAATCGTGCAGTCATGGAGACGGGGGATGGAATGTTAGATAGTGGGAGTAGCCTGTGAGCCATTTTGGTGGGATGGTAGAGGGTATGAAGGGGAATAATACAAAGACAGGCTGGAGCTAGAAGGTGAAAGAATTTACATACCAATGAGAGAAGGTTGTATTTTAACCTAGGGTCAGTTGGGCTCCACTGGAACTTGTTGAACTGAGGAGTGATAAGTGAACTAGGTTTTAGGAAGAAGAATTTCATAACTATGTAGAGAACAGACTGGCAAAGGGAGAAAGCAAATGGCTAGGAGACCAATTTAGATATTAGTGCAATGAGTTAGCTAAAAGACGAGGGCCTGATGCAGGGGCATGGCCCTTAAAGGGAGAGAATGAGACATACATGAGAGAATACCAGTAAGATACTTGACAACTACTTGGACACTTGAGGCAAGGGAGAGAAAAATGCCTGGACTGGTCCTGATTTTACAAATGCAAGTGATTGGGAATTTGGTGGTACTCTCAACAGAAATACAGAACTTAGAAATAGGGATATGTTTGAAAAGAAAGATAATGAGGTCTGTCTTGGACAGATTGAGTTTAAGATGCCCGCAGGACATATCACTGGAATTGTGTAAGAATTGAGTAGCTATTCTTCCTTAATTCTTAAAACTGATTTTGAGGGATAGGTAGGTTTCTTGCCATGACCCCCATATTGGTATTTAAGTTACTCCCACTGTAGCTGTACTTTCCATTCCTCTTTCATTTTTAGAGCATTCAATCTGTAGCCTTTTACAATTATTATAAAATCATTATACATTTCCTATTTCCTAATTCCCTACCTTTACTCCCTTTCTTCTTCTCTGCCCAGTCCCTCCTGACCTCTTCCACTTTCTTTTTATTAGATGCCTATCTTCTTAGTCTGTCTTCAGGGGCACATATAGTAACATACTGAGAGCTGGGCAGATGGAGCACACACAAGTGTAGATCAATATCTCATTCCCCATACACTCATATTCCCCCTGTAGTCCCATGAAAAAAAAATAACGAAAGCGTCCCATTTATTGAACATCAGCAGCCACATGTTCTCTACTCCCTGTTATTTCCTGTTAATCATCCACTTGCATTTCTCTGTCTTTTGGTCCCTGCTCAGGTGTTTTCCCCTCAGTGCTGATCCAGTAGCTTGACCTTTCTGCCCTCTCTTAAAGTTCTTGGCTCAAACTCAGCATAATAAATTCCCATCTCATCATCATTGACTGTCAACGTAGAAACCTACGGCCAGGTGAAAGAGGGGAAAAAAAAGAACTCATGTCTCTTTACTAAAGCCTGCTGGATCTCTAACATCTCATTAGCATACCACACACAGGCATTCAGCTCTTAATTAGTTACGTGGTGTGATAATTAAGTAGTATTTCTCTACAGTTTCCCTCTTGTGTGGAAAGGAGGGAGAAAGGAGGCTGGCTAGGGAGGGAGAGGGGTGTTGGAGTTTATTTCAAAGTTCTAAGTAATTGTGACCCTGGAGAGAAACAACCAGCCAATTCTCAAGGGAGTGAAGGAGAATTTATCATATTTCCCCCCCTGCATTTCAAAATTCTTCTTATCCTCATCTGCATGAAACTGACTTCCCCCAAAAATATTTCTATTAAGAATATCTCAAAAGAACTAAAGAAAAAAAATTATAATGTTATTCTATCTCCTCTTTTCCTGTAGTGGCAAAACCTATAGACCCAAAACTGTCCAGGAGAGGAGCAAGGCTAGCCTAATCCATTTTGTCCTTATTACCTGGAAACTCATTTTCCCTTTGCTCCTTTGAGAACTAGTGGTTTTCCTCCAGGGATGGTTGGTAGAAGGTGATATGTTATGTTCTCCTCCCTCCTGCCACACAGCTATCCACTTCAATAGGTATACATATTTAGAAGAAATTAAAAAGTCCAATGAGACTTTCATCATTCAAAATTTAAAAAAAACATTAAATTTAAGTGTTTCATGAAGGGACATACTGAAATAATAAACTATATGTGGCAGTCTTAGAGCCCAACACCATAGGGAAGATAGCACAATCTTTCTCTCCTGTCCATGTAATATTATTAGTTTGAGGGGTGGGGTCCAAATACCAAGAATCCCAATACCTTGAGGCATTGCTTAGATGAAGGAGAGTAGCTCTATCCTTCTTTAGCAGGAATTTCCCTGGAAAACTTTTGACCATCGAGCTGGTCAAAATAGTAAAAATAAGGCCTTTCTCTGGCAGCATGTAGGCTGTTGGGTTTCTTATGATGGGGAAACAGATGGCAAGGCTATGAGCCCTCTATATGTGGAGCTGAAGAGTTATTGCATCCAGGAAAAGACAGATGTAAGTTGGTTCTAATATAAAGTACAAAATTCAGTTTCACATAGGCCCTTAATCTCTTGAAAATAGCATCCACCTAAAGAGGTGTCCACCCACCCACCAAAACAAAACAAAACAAAAACTAATGCCAATATGCACCATATCATTTTCTGGGTGAACCTTCTTCAGAAATGTCAACGATGATGACCCCAATACTGTGACCAGCATGCTTTTGTAATGCCAATACTGAATTTTTGGAAAGTGTGTACAAAAAAAATAGGTATCTTGAAATAGCAGGCTATTCTCAGACTAACCTTCTCAAACTAAAGATAAATACAGAGCAAAGAAGACAAGAAAGAGACCGAGACAGACATAGAGGCAGACAAAGAAAGGGGAGAAGTACAGTCAGAGAAAAAAATGACATAAACTTTCAAGTCACTACATGTGAAGAGGAAACCGTTACAGATTAAAAGTGAAAAAAGGATGATGAGATTAATTTCTCTATTATCGACCTCGTCCAGTCTTGTATTCCCTATCAGAGAGAGAGAGAAAGAGAGAGGGAAGGGGTGGGAGGGAGGAGAGAAAGAGAGAGAGAGAGAGAGAGAGAGAGAGAGAGAGAGAGAGAGAGAGAGAGAAAGAGAGAGAGAGAGAAAGAGAGAGAGAAGTTCTCCATTCACAGGAGGAGAAGAACATTATGCTCCATTACTCTCTTCCTGTATAATTCTTAGTGAGTATATGAGTCGTAGTAGCTGTAAATTTCCAGCAACTCTTCTGTTTCCACTTAATCCCTGTTTGGCTCCCCAATAGCAGTACACTTTCATATCACTGGTAATAATATGGTATATTCTCTACCCACAGCTTTGCATGTAGCCAAGGCTGGAGGAATTATTCTTAGTCCAAGCAGAAACCCAAATTAAGATCATATGTGAGAAAAACTGGTTTAAAAGTTTGCTCCATGCCACAGTCAGACACTGTGCACTACTAATGCCTTGCTGAGACAAAAGAGGATAGAACAGATTGCATTTTGTTTCTGGTTTTGTCAGAGTGTCCTACCTTGCTGGGCTGGGCTGACAGTACAGTACACTTGAACACATGGGGGCTCTTGTATTAGAAGACTGGGTTCAAATCCCAGACTTTGCCACTTCCTAGCTCTATGACCTCAGCAAAGTCGCTCAAACTCTGGTTTTTAGTTTGCTTATCTGTAAAACGAGAAGATTAGACCAGATGACCAATAATGCCACTGCCAGATACATCATTGTCATCATCATCATCATCATCATCAAATATCTAGAATTTCTTGTGTCTACTAGGGGTCAAACGTTGTGCTAAGTACTTTACAAATATTATCTCATTTGATCCTCACAACAACCCCCCTGATGTAAGTGCTATTATTATTTTCATTTAACAATTGAGGTTTAAGTGACTTGCCCAAGTCATAAAGCAAATAAATGTCTGATGCTGGATTGAACTCAGGTCTTCCCAACTTTAAACCCAGCATTGCATCCACTGTGCCACCTAGCTCTCCATCAGTCAATAGTACAAAGATTATGTAAGATTAGATGATGGCATATTACTTAAACATAACTATATTTCATTTATTTAAGATCATTGGTTTTGGGCTGAAAGGGACCTTAGAAGTCATCGGGATAGGTCGTGGGGACAGGGAATCTAAAGAATAATAGTCATAATATAAGCAAGTATGCAATCTTCTTCCATAGATTTACCAATAAGTCCTACACTACCTCTCCAGAGCCCTCCTCTTCCATCTGATTCAATGCATATCCTTTAGAAATAGCCTCAAATGTCCCTGAGCTAATTCTTTCCCTATTCCTGAATTGTTGTGTATGCAAGTCCTGTACCATGTAATGGCAAGCAAAGTGGGACTTTTTGCTGTTTTTTTTCTTTTGGAGTGCTTCTCAGCACTAAAGCAATCAAGTGCCTTTGATTGAGTCTTGCCTTTGTTTGAATCAAGGCATCAGGATTCCAAGTTAATGAGCAGCGGAAGACTCACTAACAGTTTATTGAAGTCCACACTGTTATCCTGCCCCCATTTCTACCTCTGTAGGTGATCATGCTGCTATCCTTCTCAATAGGAGAGATACATTTATGAAGTACAGAGAATCATAGACCATTAGAACTGAAAAAAACAGTCCAACCTTTTCATTTTACAGAAGAATTGTCAGGAGAAGAAATGTTTGACTTGTTTAGATTAATACACAGACATACATGGATGTATACATGTACAAACATACCTATATTCATGCATATGTAAATATATATGCATTTACATGTGTATATGCAGTATGTATATATATTCATGTGTGTACGTGTGTATATATATATATATTTTGAGATCTTATTTCAGTGTGTCTTCTTTAATGTTCTTCATTTAAAAAATGACATAAAACTAGAGGTAGAACCACAGTTTACTTTGATCTTTTCTTTTCCCCATCTTCAAGCATTTTAAGTTTTGTCTCGTGGAAGGCAGGTTATCCTTGTCTTACTTGGGACCTAGAGGCAAAGCCAGAAGCCATGTGCTGGAAGTTGTCAAACACAAATATAGAATCAATTGAAGGAAAAACTTACTAAAACAGAGAGCTAGTCAGTTATGATCACAACAATGGTGATAATGATAATTCACATTTACCCAGAGCTTTAGGGTTTGCAAACTGCTTTACTTACATTATCTACCTTCAGAGCTAGTGTGTTCCCCCTTGCTAGAGGTCATCCAATGAAGGCTGAAAGAACAGATGTCATAGGAAGGATTCTTTTTAAAATGTGATTTTATTCACATATTTTCTTTTTCTATCAACTCAATTTCCCAATGTATCCCTTTTCTGGATGGTATACTCATATAACATACTCTTTTGGGAAAAATAGCCAACATATTTTTAAAATCTGACATAATCCCTGTGCCTACCTCTGCAAAGAAACCAAGAGGTACCTTCTCATGTCTTGTGGATAGAGTTCTGGGCATGGAGTCAGGAAGACCACTGTTCAAATGCTACCTGGGAAACCTACTAGCTGTGTGATGGTGAGCAAGTCACTGAACCTCACTCACTCAGCCACAGGTTCTTCAGCTGTAAAATGAAAGGGTCACTCTCATTGGCCTCTAAAGTGCCTTTCAGTTCTAAATCTATGATCTTGTGTTCCCATGAATTTGAATCATTATGCTTTTGCTGCATTCAATTTCTATTATTGTATTGCTGTTGTTCTTTGCATTTATATTTTTGTACTTTGCACATAATTTTCCTACTTCTTCATATTCCATATTGCATTGTTCATATGTCTTCCCATGTTTCTCTTTATTTTTCGTATTTATAATTGCTTTCAGCAGAGCAATATTCTATTCCATTCATGTAGACAACTTGTTTCAGCATTTCCCAATCAATGGGCATCTATTTTGTTTCCAATTCATTGCTGCTACTAAGTGTTGCTGTTGTTCAGTCATGTCTGACTCTCCTTGACCCCATTTGGGATTTCCTTGGCAGATATGCTGGAGTGGTTTGCCATTTCCTTCTCCAGCTCATTTTACAGGTGAGAAAACTGAGGCAAACAGCATTAAGCTACCTGCCCAGGTTCCCACAGCTAGTATGTATCTAAAGGCACATTTGAACTAAAAATGAATTATCTCAACTCCAGGCCCAACGCTCTATCCACTATGCCACCTAGCTACAACAAAAAGTTCTGCTATAAATACTTTGGTGTGTATGAAGCCTTTCCTTTTATCATTTACAACTTCAGTACACATTCCTAGTGGTGAGATCTCTGTATCAAAGGGTATGGACATTTTGGGGTTTTTATTCACGTCTACCAATAATGCATAAGTGTGCTCAATTTTCTCTATGTGTAGTGAAAACTCAGTTATTTTGATTTTCATTTCTCTTATTATTTGCTATCTGAAGTATTATTTCACGTGCTGGTTCACAGTTTACACTATCTTTTATTGTTTTGAGAACATTTTGTTCATATCTTTTAATCATTTATCTATTGGGAAATGTCTTTTACTTTTATATTTCTGTTTATTGACTATGTCTTTTGACTATCAGAACTTTATCAGAGATATTTAATAAAAATGTTTTCCAAGTCAGCTGTTCTAATGCTTATCCTATTTACAGTACTGTAATATCATTCATGCAAAGGATAATCACTTCATGTGATCAAAGTCATCTGTTTAATCTTTTGTAACCACCTTTATCCTTGTTTGCTATAAAATCTACCCCCTGGCCATAGTTGTTTAAAGTACCTAATCTGGTTCCTCTCTCAATCTCTCTCTCTCTCTCTCTCTCTCTCTGTCTCTCTCTCTCTCTCTCTATCCCTCTTTCCCTCTCTCTCTCTGTCTTTCTAACCCTTCGTCTCTCTCTTTGTCTCTCTGTCTCCCTGATGTTATGATCTTTGATGTTGAGGTTATGTATTAAAAGGGATTTTTTTCTGAAAAGAATTTGAAGTATCATTCAGTCATCTGGGAAAACTTGAGCGGAGGTGATAGAATATGCCTTTATACTTTTTCACCCCCTAAAATCGTAACACTTATGGAGTTTTAACTCTCCCCACCCAGAAAACCATCACGTCTCCAGTTTTCATTCATTCAGAAGTGATAACATTCCAGGTTATGGAAAGATTCCCATTCCCACAACTCAACCTAGCACCTGCTCTTATTGTTATCACATAGAATCCTAGCATGATCTTGCCTCTTCAATCTCAGTGTCAGATACTTCCCTCCCAGTGGGGCCTCCCAGTTACCAGGAATTGTTGGCAACTACAGTTCTGTTCCTTAGCTAGCATAGTGGTTTTCACCTGACAGATACACAAAGTAATATATGTTGAAGAATGAATAACTACCACTGACACCCTTGGTGGAGACAAACTGAAAGGACTGAATTCAACATTTTAGTTTCTGAGAGTGAATGAGGTTTAGGAAAGTACCTGTTGAGGAATGAAGTCCCACCTTACTTAGATTTGCATATATGATACTGTGTATATGGTACATGTTATGGCAGATATGTGGATGAGTTGGCAGTACTTTGTTGTGAAGCATATCTAAGCAAGAGAAGAAAAGGAGTAAGCTGGATGAACAGAAAGCAGGAATGAACCAAAAGGAAATTTCTTATACATTCAAAATGCCCTGGATATTATAGAGATCACATGCATACAATTAGCCACCGATCCTTTCATTTAAATTGGTCAAAAGGATGAAGCTAGTTTCAAGACTGGTTCTCTCATTCTGTGGTTTTCCCTCAGTTCTGTCTCCCTGTCTCTCTTCCTCTGTCTCTGTCTCTTTGTCTTTCTGCCTCTCTGAATAGACCATTCATTTGAACAGGTGGATCAAAGGAACCATGACTGTCAGTAGTGAGATTTCCATCATCTCCCATGTTGCCATCTTCAGGAAACTTGTGGTTTTCTGGGGCTCACTTGAATAATCACATATTCAGGATAGTTCTGAACAGGAAACTGAAATAATTTCCTAGGCAGTCCCTTGATCCCAAAACAGGAAAGAGTGCTGACAGGGCTGGCAGAAAGACAGAAAAGGGCACATCATTGATGAACTTCAGCAGAATGAGCTTGGCCACATGCAGAATTTGAGGCTATCAGAGAGCTTGAGATAATGTGTACCAGAGCCACGGCTGAACAGAGAAAGAGAAGACAGCTCTCCAAAGGTCAGGATGATGTGCTGATGAGTCAATGAAATATCCAGGCAGTTAAATCACTTAAAGATCTCGGCTTCAAAAATAGAAGGATGGCTTCACAGAACATGCAAGGTATAGCTTATGTCTTCTTTTTGCCATTCAAATAAAGCTGACATTGAATCCCAGAATTCTCCTTTCTGTTTTGTACATCCCAGCATCAGAAGGCAGTTGATAATTATAAATGAAAGCAAAGATGGACAAGAATTGTTAAAAGCCTTTTGTGCTTACAAACTAATAAATTAATGAAGAATTAAAAAGATCTAGTTTCACCGAGTGACAACTATGAAACTTTACGCATAGTGACCATCTGACTGTTTACTCTGTCGGAATGGTAAAACCACTAAGGAAGAAAAGCAATCATTTGTAACGCTCTTTGTAAAGTGTAATGCAGTAAAATAGAATGAAATATCATTGTAGCTTACTGTAGTAGATAGAATGTCAGGAAGTATTGGTTCAAATCCTTCCTCAAGCACTTACTAGCCATGTGACCATGAGCAAATTGCTTGATTTTTCTGAGGATCAGTTTCTTCATCTGCAAAATGAGAATCCTATTACCCGCTGTAGAGATTTTACAATATTCTTGTGAGCCTCAAATGAAATAGTGAATTTAAAGTGCTTTGTAAAATTCAAGTGCTATATGAATGTCAGTTATTACTAATATTACTATTATTATTGCCTCGAATATAAATTAAAAGTCTGAAAAATTGTGTCAGGAAAGTCAGGAGTTCACAAACCTTTGCCTAGTTTCCAATTCCTTCAAATTCTTTATCGGTGTTGTGCCCTTGAGTAGGCATTAGACTTGGAGGCATGAAAATTTAGTTTTTAGTCCTAGCTTAGGCACTTACTGTCTGTGTGACCCTAGGCCAGTCACTTAATTTCTCCCACCTCAGTTTCCTCATCTGTAAAACGTTAGAGTACTTATTTACAATGGCATTTACAGTGACTTACAGCTCTGAATCTGTAACCCCGTGATGCCTTCTACCCAACTTTAAGTCTTCCTGACATATGAAAATGCCCCCAAAGAGGAGTATAAGCCTTGTCAAGAGGAAGACCACTAAGCTCAATCAAAGAACATAGTTGGATTGGATAACTTCTAGGATTCCTTCTCATTCTCAATTCCATGGTAATTTCTTAGCCCTAAAACATGGATTTCTTTCTAAAGAAGTGCAATGTCATGGATCTTTGTTTGGCTTTGGGGTGTAGATTGTCTTTACCTGTTTAATATTTCTTGTTCCCTTTCCCCTAGTTGAGTATAAAGAAGATATGGTTGTGGTAACCCTAGCGATTTATAATTTCAGCATTGCTTCTAGAAGTTAAGGATGCTAAAAGAAATCCTCTGACCTCAAGCAACCCAATTCAAATGAGGAACCACTCTGTCCCCATTTATTGCATACCTACTATGTGCCAGGAACCATGCAAGGTGATGGAGGTACAATGACAAAAACAAAACCATGGAACATTTCTTACTCAAAGAACTTATATACTTTCAGGGAAGAACACATGTGCATATATAAATATAGACAGAATGAATACAAAATAAAAACAAATTAGTTAAGTGAAAAATTGTTAAGGATGAAGGTTATTAGCATTTGGGATTATCAGAAAAGGCTTCATGTAGAAGTTGTTGGAGCTGGATCTCAAAGGTGGTGAGCTGTTCTATGAGGTAGAGGGAGTGTATGCCAGGCAGGGAGTTCATTCAGTGCAAAGACACAGAGAGAAGAAATGGAGCACCATGAATGAGAAACAAATAGAAGCCAGTTTGGTTGGAGTGTAAAAAGAGAGAAGGGGAGTAATGGTATAGCGAGGCTAGAAAGATAGTTTGAGACAAGTTTGTGAAGAATTTTAAATTGCCAAATACTAAAAGAGTTTGTCTTTTAATCTTGGGGTCATTAGGGAGTCACAGGAGTTTGCAGAGTAGCAGAGTGACCTAGTCAGGCCCGTGTCGGAGGAAAATGACTTTTGCAACTGTGTGAAGGCTGGACTGGAGTGGTGAGAGACTTGAGGCGAGGAGATAAATGAGGAGGTGGAAGTAGGGCGAAAAGATAGTGATGCATAAATCACCTTATTGATCTATTGTCATTCTAAGTCCAAGAAAGGTAGACAATTGAGCAATTCATCAAGCATTTATTAAACCCTACCATATGTATGGCACTAGGCTGAGCCCTTGGGATTTGGGAGCAAAAAGAATCAGTCCCTGTCCTCGAGGAGCTTATATTCTACTGGGGGGAATTTATAATTTACTAGCAAAAGGGAAAAATGTGTTGCACTTGTCATTTCTCTGGACTTCAAAAAACTAGTATATGTGTATGTATATATGTATATACATATATATATATACATATATATATATATACACACACATACACTCACATAGCTAGATATAGAGATATAGAGACAGATAGATAGATAGATAGATAGATAGCCTTAACTGGCAAAATAAGACAAGAAGAATTCTAGTTTGGACTCATACAGGGTTTAGGAAGTCTTCATATTTTGGGGGCCTGGAGAATCATGTTAGGACAAAAGACTCATCCAAGGGAAGCTTTAGCTAGATAATAGGTGTCTGATAAATTATTATTGAGTCCTAGACTGGTTGATAAGATAGATTAGTAAGCTCTGAACATATCATTTTTATTGGAGCAATGGTGTTTTATTTCAGTTAATTACCATACTACTCATGAAATTATACTTTTTTCACTTTTATATAATATTTGAATTCCACAATGAGTAAAGAGGTAGAGTGCTGAGAGTTGAGTCATCCATGGTAATGATGTTTGAGAAACAGCATAGTATGGAGTTAGGAAAACCTGAATTCAAATCTGGCCTCAGACATTTATATTTGTGTGACCCTCCCTGGCCAAGTCATTTAATTCCTGTCTGTCTCAGTTCCTTCATTTGTAAAATGAGGATGATAATAGCACCAAAGGATAATTGTAAAGAGCAAATAACATAACCTACATGTAAGGTTCAGGGAGGTGAGATATTCTCTCCTCAGCAAGTGGGCCCAGCTGAGGGTTTAAAAGTAATGGCTTCACGTCTTGAGGGGAGCCTGAATTTTAAAGAGAGGAAAATTGGGTTTTCCTCAACTCTTTGGCTCATATCATCGCCACAGTCATCCCTG
The DNA here is from genome assembly GCA_028646595.1 of Phalanger gymnotis. Taxonomy (NCBI): domain Eukaryota; kingdom Metazoa; phylum Chordata; class Mammalia; order Diprotodontia; family Phalangeridae; genus Phalanger; species Phalanger gymnotis. The sequence goes on along the minus strand of CM053622.1, from coordinate 532,717,553 downwards.
TGAAAAATTCATCCAAAACCAAACAGAAAGAGCTTATTCTGGAGTCTCCCCAAAAGAGATTATTAATAGATTCTCCTTACAAAAATATTCAATGTAAAAAATATGATGGCTATTTATTTCTTCCTCAACGAAAGAAATAATTTAAAAATCAAAAGACTCATAAGCGACACCGACTAAGACTTAAAACATTAAAAAAAATCAATCCTATTATGTTCCTCAGGGAGGTAAATGCTCAAAATATGAAACACTGAGGCGATATTTCACTTTTTCCTTTCACCTGTACTTTAATTCACAAGTTCATATATACTAGTAAGCTTTGTGCTGCCTTTGTCTTTTCATATGTGGTATCTTCCTGGTGATCATCTTTTTCTGCAAAATATCGTTATACAGCTCAACCAAAATTCAAACACAGGAGCTCTTGTCCTCCCAGACTTATAAGTGCCTCTTAGGCTATCAGTATCTATATTAGCATTGTTGTTCAGGCATCTATATTCAGAGAAAGAAAGACAAAGCAGAGAAGGCAACCAGGGCCTTGAGGTCTTCTCTGTTTTGTCCGGGCTGATATAAATTCTTTTGGGCAGCTGACATCACAGTGGATAGAGTTCTGGGCCTGGAGTTAGGAGGAATCATCGTCTTGAGTTGAAATCTGGCCTCAGGCGCTTGCTAGGTTGTGTGATGCTGGGCAAATCACTTAACCTTGTTTGACTCAGTTTCCTCATCTGTAAAATGAAGCTGGAGGAGAAAATGGCAAACCAGTCTAGTATCCTTGCCAAGAAAACTACAAATGAGGTCATGAAAAGTTGGATGCAGCTGAAAATGACTGAATAGCTACAAATATACACGCTCATCGCTTTTGATATTGTTGACAGGCGTATAAAAGAAGAATCTTCTCTGCCCATTGCCAGAATTATGAGGGAAAGCTTGAAAAGACCTTACATGTTCAACAAGGGAGAATGAAAGAGGACTGAGTCATTCTTTTTTGTTCTTCTTGCTGTTTTTTGGAAGGGGAAAGGCAGGGCAGTTGGGGTTAAAGTGACTTGCCCAAGATCACATAGCTGGTAAGTGTGTCAAGTGTCTGAGACTGGATTTGAACTCAAGTCCTCCTGACTCCAGGGCTAGTGCTCTACTCAATGTGCTACCTAGCTGCCCCTGAGTCATTCTTTTTAAAATCTGTGGAACAAGGCAAGTCATCCTGGCTCAGCAGCCAGTCCTCACTGCTACAGACCTCAATAATGACAAAGACCAAGCTGGAGCTTCTAGTTACCCTTGTCCTTTACCAAGGAGCTGGGCCCCTGAAAGGTGCCAGGGCGCGTGGTCTGCTTCAGCGCTGTGCACCAGTCTGGCCAATCAGGGTAGCTCTGTTGTTCCCTTCCCTTACACATGAGAAGGGCTTTCTGAACCTGAAAGCTCTATGTAAATTTGAGTTGTTATTGTCATCATTATCATCATTAATTATCATTCTGAAAGGATCCCTGGCCCAGGAATGCAAAGTTTGGATCTCATAACAGTAAGAAAGCAGATAGGGGAGCTTAGTGTATATGTGCTGTTGTTTAGCTGTTTCTCAGTCATGTCCAACTTTTGGTGACCCAACTTGGGGTTTTCTTAACCAAGATACTGGAGTGGTTTGTCATTTCCTCCTCCAGTTCATTTTACAGATGAGGAAACTGAGGCAAAAAGGGTGAAGTGACTTGTCCAGGGTCACCCACCTAGTAAGTGTCTGAGGCCGGATTGGCACTCAGGTCGTCTTGACTCCAGACCCAGCACTCTCTCTGCAGTATCACCTGTCCAGGGTATATGTGGCTAGATTCTTTTCAGTGACTTAGGTTGAAAGAGGATTGATTCAATGTTTTGGAGACTCTTGGAAGCTAATGCTACTGTACAACTTCATGGAAAGGGCCTGTTAAACTCACCTTGAGATGACCTTTATTTTCCCTATAATGATAGTATCAGACTTCTAGTACTGTAATGTAAGCAAGGTACTTCTTACATAGACTATCTCATTTGAGCCTTATAACAAATCCATCACATGGATGCTGTGGGTATTATCTTCATTATACAGATGACAAAAGCTAAGTCTCAGAGAAGATAAGTGACTCATCCTGTGAAGGAGGGAGGAGGGGGTGAGGGGAGAGAGAGAGAGAGAGAGAGAGAGAGAGAGAGAGAGAGAGTAGGAGAACACATTTATTAGGTGCTTACTTTGTGCCAGGCGTTGCGCACAGTTCTGGAATCTAAATACAAGCAAGGGAGTTTTTCCTACCTTCAAGCAGTTGACATTCTAAGGGAGAAATAAAACACACAGGATGCTAGACAAAGAAAGGGATAGGAAAGGTACCCATGAGAAATGGAGGGCAATTCAGCAGGTGAGGAGAAGGAAGCTGGAGTCCATAGAGAGTAGATGCCAAAATGAGACATGACTCTGATCCTTCCTAAATTACTGTTCCAAGGAAAGGAGCCACCAATCAGGAGTGGATAGGTCAAGGAGTATTGCACCAATCTGAAAAGAGCAGATATATCCCTTTTGTACAAAAGGAGCAAAAATAAAGAAGGATGACTGGAACCACGTAGCCTTGACCCATCCACATTTTATGGCTCAGAAACACAAAACAAAATCAAACAAACACATGTTTAAACTCTGGAATGGTTGAGTCAAAGTCATTAAACACTATGACAACTCATATATAATTAATTGTTGTGGTTCTTCAGTCGTTTTAGTCATGTCTGACTCTTTGTGACCCCATTTGGGTTTTTATTGGTGAAGATGCTGAAGTAGTTTGTCATTTCCTTCTCCACCTCATTTTACAGATAAGGAAACTGAGGCAAACAGGGTTAAATAACTTGCCCAGGGTCACACAGCTTGTTAGTGTTTGAGGCTGGACCTGAACTCAGATCTTCCTGACTCCAGGCCCAGCACTATATCCACTGAGCCACTAACTAATTGCCTGTAATAACTAAATGAGGACCCTTCATTTAGGGAGTAGTTTTCAACAAACCAATCAGAAGATGCCCTTGTGTCTGACCCAAGGATTTTTCTGAGTTAATACGAATGACTGAAATCTGTGTATGTGTGTATGTGCATATATGCATGTGTATGTTCATGTGGAAGAATGATTTTAGCATTTCAACATCTGTGATGATATTGCAAAGTTGATTGTATCTGGCTTTAAAAACAAACCCCAAAAAACCCCAAAACAAAAACAAAACAAAACAAAACTCCAGTTGATCCAAAAACTGAAAAACAGTTCTTTGAAATGTTTAAAGACAAAATTGTGGGGCCTAACTTTATACTCAACCCCACATCTGGGAAAATGTTATTCTGGTGATGCTGCCCACAGTCTACCTTTGCATGTGCAAATGAATCTCAGGACCCCTGGATTTAGGGGGAATCCATAAAACTTGATTGTTTTTATACATGCTAATGCTTCAGGCTTATACAGATTAAACCCATTGGTGATTGGAAAATGTAATCACCGTACAGCTTTCAAAGAAGTCACACATTTACCTGTTCTTTAAAAGGCGCAAGGAATGCATGAATGGCTCGGTATTTTTTTTTAACTGTTCTGATTGGTTTCATCATCTTTTAAAGGCCTGTAACAAAAGACCATTTGAGAAATACAGGCCTTCCTAGAGATACCAAAACTGTTCTGTTTACAGACAATTGTATAGTCAGCCCTCAGGAAGTAGAAGTAAGATATAGTAATATTTTTACCATCTTTTTGACTTTCATTCTTTAGTTCATTGATTCTTTTAGGGTCTTATCCTAGTATTTGAAATGTTACTGAAAAATAGATTTCCATCATTCAGGCATAATACAATACAGGTTCTGTCTAATTTAGCTGACACCTGGTGAGAGCTTACTAAAGTAAACAATAATATACTAGACACTGAGGGGACGGAAAAACAAAAATGATAAACCATCAGTTTCTACCTTCAAAAATTTTATAGCCTCAGGGGAATTAGACATTTCACACAAAGTGAATGAAAGATACAAATGAACTTTTATGAAATTTTGTATCAGTTATGACTACTTTCCTGGAGGAAGGTTGCAAGGAAGAGGTAGCATTTGATCTAAATAAAAGCTGGAGAAGGGAAAGGATTTCAATTGAAGGAAATGTGGAAGAAGAAAAGTCTGGACATAGAAAAGCAAAGCCAGTAACCTTAACTTAGGTAGGATTGTTGTTCACGGGTGGAAAATTTGTCCTGAGTTTGCATATTTAAAGGAGAGCTTAATGGGATTGATATTCACCTAAGGACAGAGCACGGTGGTGATTATGATGGAGTTTTGATGGACAAATGCTGTGAAAAGTGGCAACAGGCTCTTAGAGAGGAGAGATTGCTCACAGCTGAGGTTGGTGGGGCCCAAGGTCTAGCAAAGCAGTCTTATCCCTTTAGTGACCACATATCGGTGGCCCATGGGCTAACTCCTTGTAGCAACTTGGAGAAAGGGAGCATCCCTGAAAAAGAGAGATTATTAGGAAATAGTTCTCTCTTCCCCTGGCCCAAGACCCAGCCAGGGAAGGAGAAATGGGCATTAGGCAGATGATGCCAAACAATCAGAGTTTTGGTGTAACCAGGAAAACAGGTAGATGTTGCAAAGTGACAAATTAAGGCTTGATGTCAGGGAAAAGAAAAAAAAATCCTAATGATTAGAACTGTCCTCAGGTGAGACACCAGGCTTCAAGAAGTAGCAGATTCCCTTTCCATATTAGTCTTCAGGCAGAAGATGGCCTCCCACTTTTCCAGGTGAGTCATGGAAGATATTTCTTAGGTGTATGAGTTGGATTTGATAACCACTGAGATCTCTTCCAACTGTCACATAATGTGATTTTGGGGAAAGCCCTAGATGAAAGAAATCAGAGTCAACCACATAGCTTAATACAATGTCAGGTACGTAATAAGCACTTAATAAATGCTGGTTGACTTGATATGATAACATAGATAGGGTTAGTAATTCACTAAACTAGCCTACCATGACCATCTTCTCCTTATAAAACATCTTTTCAGTACAGTGAGAATGATATTATACAGCAACTGTGATTGAACTACATCTATCTCTCTGACAAAACCCTTCAGCTCTTTCTTCTGCTTCATTTCAGTGTCAATAATTATATCCTCAAAAATGAAAGGCGAAAAAAACCCACACTTTTAGGTCACATCTTGCACTTTCTGCTCCCAGAGTGCATTTCTTCAGCGCTTTTTCGAATCTCACTTTGAAATTTAGATTCTTGTTCGTTCTCTTCCCTCCCCCTCTCCCTCCCTTTCTCTCTCTCTCTCTCTCTCTGTCTCTCTCTATCTCTCTCTCGCTCCCTCTTTCTCCCTCTCCCTCGCTCCCTCTCTCTCCCTCTCTCTACTCCCTCTGTCTCTCTCTCTCTCGCTCCTTCTCTCTCCCTCTGTCTCTCCCTCTGTCTCTCTCTCACTCTCTCTCTCTCTCTCTCTCTCTTTCTCTCTCTCTCTCTTTCTCTGTCTCTCTTCCTCTCTCATTTGGAGACATCTACTAATAGGTTGCAAGAATCGAAAGCTTTGCAAATGGTCTTCCTGCCACATGAGCCCTTATCTCTGAGGAAGTTGAACCAAGTCTAATCTATTTTTCTTTCTCTCTCTCTTTTTTTCTTTTCCTCGCTCTGTATCTCTGACATGTCTGCTGTGAAATTTTGTAAATTGTAGCCCCAATCCCCAAAGATTATGGACTAGGCTATGCTTACCTAGAATAGACAACTGAACATAGGGATAGGAGAAGGGAAAGGGTTGAATCTATCTGATAATTAGTAAAGAATAGCTTCTACAAAGCAAAATCAATGAGTGCTTAATAGTAAAAGCAGTAATAAGAATTGTAATAAGAAGAACGTATTCTTACAGAATGAATTTCTTGACTCACCCAGTAGGCAGAGTACATGTACCATCCACAAACAAGAGGTGCTGTCTCAGAGGTTTCCCGTTATTACACTCAGGTGACACATTGAGTCATAAAGACAAGGGTCATACACCGAAAGGGTTGTTTGTGGTGTGGCCATTTCCCCTTTCTGTCCTGGTTTTTCCTTTTTTGAGCTGGTGCTTCCCTGTTTATCCGATCTAATGCAATAAAATGCGTAATTAATTTCTAAACGCTTCCGTTGAGCGGTGCAATTTGTCAAGTCGAGTTGTTAATAGAATTAAGCTTTTTATCAGCGATTAGCAAAAGAAGGTAAAAAAAAATTAATTACAGAATTGTATGCCTCCCTGGTTCAAAGCCAGGTTTTGGATTAAATGTTCGATAAAGGTTTCCTGACACGTTATAAAACATTTAGCAAAAGCTGCTTTCCCCCTTCTGGGTTTCAAATCAGTCCCTGGGCAAAAACATACAGGGAAGTGCCATTGTCTACATATATGCACAGGGGGAGAGAGAGTGGGAGGGAGAGAAGGATAAAGGGAGGGAGAAATAGAGGGAGGAAGGGAGGAAGGGAGGAAGGGAGAGGGGGTGAGGAGACAGGAAAGAGAATAGAGAGAGGATAGACAGAGAGATAGAGAGAGACAGGGAGGTGCTGTGGCAAAACCAATATATTCTCTGGCAGAAATCTGGTATACTTTGAAGCTTTTTCTTCTCTGCTCGCTTGATCCTCCCATCTCTGCTATCATCCTATATCTCTTCTTTCCTTTGTAGCTAAACTCCTTGAAAAGGTACCTCTATTTCTCTCCTCTCTTCTTAACCTCCTATATTCTTGGTTTCCAGCTTCCACTACAATCATTTCACCAAACCTGCTCTCCACGAAGCCACCAGCGATCTCCTAGTCGCTCCATCCAGTAGCCTCTTCTTAATTCTCATTCTCCTCAACCTTCCTTCAGCCTTTGACGCTATCGATCGCTTTCTCTTCCTTCATATTCCCATCTCTCCAGGTTTTCAGAATATCACTCCTTCTTGGTTTTCCTTTCAGCCATGTGATCACTTCAATCTTCTTTGCTTGATTTTCAGCCAAATCACATCCTCTGACTGTTGATATGCTGACAGGGTTCTGTCCTAGGCCCTCTTCTCCCTTCGCTCTGTACTACTACACTTGGTGATCTCATCAACTCCCACTGATTTAATTATGCTGATGATTCACAAATCTGCCTATCTCCAGATGGATGGTCACTCACCTTTTCTCTCTCTCTCTCTCTCTCTTTTTTTTTTTGCATCTTTCTTGCTACTCTTCCACTTATTTTCTAAGAATTGCTTGCTGAGATATCATTGGGGCTTTTAAATCCCTTCTTTGAAAATGAGTGATTATCGTGCATTCAATGGTATTTCATTCAAATACACTGAAAATATTCCTAAGCTTTCCATGAACACTTTCCACAAACATGATCGATTATTGTAGAATGGTGAAGAAGAGAGGAATTTTGCCATGTTGTGGTAGAAAGAGCACTGAACTTGCAGCCAGAAGGCCTGGGTTGAAATTCTGGGTCCTCCACTTACCATCTATGTCAACTTGATTAAGCGATTTAACTTTTCTCAACCTGGTTGCATCTATAAAATGGGTTGATGATACTTGTGCCATGTGCCTCCTGGGTTGTTATAAAGAAAATGCCCTCTAAACTTTACAGCAATAAGTAAATGTGAGTTGATATAAGCCTTAAGGAGCAGTATGGTCTAGGGCAGGGGTGGGGAATCTGTGGCCTCGAGGCCACATGTGGCCCTCTAGGACCTCAGATTTGGCCCTTTGACTGAATCCAAACTTCACAGAATGAATCCTCTTAATAAAAGGATTTGTTCTATAAAACTTGGAGTCAGTCAAAAGGCCCCACTCGAGGACCTAGAAGGCCACATGTAGTCTCCAGGCTGCAGGTTCCCCACCCCTGGAGGAAAGAGAGGCAGAGGACTTGGGTTTGAATCTACAATTTCTCACCTGCCCAACAAACAATTTGGTCTAATCTCAGAGGTCTCTTCCCGCTCTTAACCTGTTGTGCTGTGACCCTATAGAGATTGGTTAGAAGAAAGGAATGGACTGGGAATGGGGGAAAAAAAGAAATGAAAAGACTGACGAATGATAACAATTCAGATCCATGGATAGAATGTAGTTTGAGGGGAGTTTTCTTTTCTTTTTTTCCCCCTGTGGTGAGATTGCCTTAATTCTTGGGTTGTAGAGTAACAAAGTCAGGTTCATAGAGTTCTTGGAATGGAAGTGGTTGCTGTCTCCCCAGAAGCTGTCATGATGACACTAAAAAAGGAATTTCACTACACCCAGGAAAACTGAACTGTTTTCATTCAGGGAGAGTTACAGATGGTTCATGCTTAACAAACCAAATCTCAGAGGGATCTGACGTAACTATTCAGTGAATACCACTGAAGGACTGCCAAGTGTGTAGTGTTTGCAATGTTAGATTTAATTGAGGTAGAAACTTGCAATATGGTCATGTGATTTAAAGTTAGATGGGACATCTGAGGTTGACTAGTGTGATGTCTGATGAAATGAGGAATCTCTTTACATCCTAACAGGTGATCAGCTAGTCACTGACTAAAGGACTCTACTTATGGGGAGCTCACTCTCATTTCCAATCTGCAAGTGGCAGTATCAATTGTTCTTTATGTTGTCTAGTTTACCCTCCTTCCAACTTGCACAACTTGGTCTCAGGATTATCCTTTAGAATCAATTTAATAATCCCTTTTCCAAGTCGAGGAGGAGGGGTTAAGAAGACCTAGTGATGTTCAAGTCTTTCCATGGACATTAACTGTGTGAAAATTTGAGCTATACCAAAGTGAAATATGTTGCTTCAAGAGATAATGTGCTTCCATCTCACTGGAAGTCTTCAACAAAAGACCCAGATGATAATTTAATATGTGTGTTATAGAAAGGATTCTTACTTAGGATACTTGGGATTCTTACTTATATAACAAGACAGTCCCGTAGCCCCCTTCCGACACTGACATTTTGTGATTCTATGAAAGGCTCACTGAGAATCAATTTTATTAACAGAGGAGGACTATACTAATATAATCATTTTGGGTATTCTACTCCTTTAATCAATTAATTTTAAATGTATAAATTTTGTTTTGACATAGCAGAACTAGTCACCCAAATTCCCAACTCCTCAAAGTACCCAAATGGAGTCATGAAGAGTCAAACATGACCAAAAACAACTGAACAACAAGGGCAAAACGTAGTACAGAGAATATAGTGCCGGGCCTGGAGTCAAGAAGAACTGAGTTCAAATCCAGCCGCAGACACTTACTGACCCTGGGCAAGTCACTTAACCCTGTTTGCTTGACTTTCCTCATTTGTAAAAGGAGCTAGAGGAGGAAATGGCAAATAATTCCACAGTATCTTTGTCAAGAAAACCGCAAATGGGGTCATGAAGAGTCAGACATGACTGAATAAGGACGACACTCTTGAATCATCAATTTATTTTAAATTCATAAATTTTGTTTTGACCTAGCACAACAAATCCCCAAGATTCCCAGCCCCTGAAAGCACATTCCTTAAAAACAATTAAATGAAATCACTTAATAGAGTGAATACAAACAATAGTAGATGCCAGTTTCTGCTTTTATAATTTACCTTCTATTAACAGAAAGGAAGGATTTGTGCTTTAGTTTTCATAATCTGGTACCAACATAATACATTTAGTCAACCTGAGTTTGCTGCCATTATGTATGGTCTTCATCTGCATTGCTATAGTTGTATATATATTATTCTCTTCCCTTTTTTAGGTATCATTTTCATAGAAGTCTTTCCGTGTTTCTCTGAACTTTCCGTATCCTTATAAGGCTTAGCATTATCTCATTCCATTCCATAAACTTCAATTAGTTCAGCCATTTCACAATTGTTGAGCATATAGTTTACTTCTAATTTTTTTGCCATTAAAAATAGTAGTGCTATGAATATTTTTATACACTTGTGTCGGAGGTCATCAACAATTTTGTAGATTTTCTTGCTTAATTTTAATATGTTTTCCAGAATGGTTGCACCAATTCTCTGTTATTGTTATTATCATCATTATGTTGTGTGGCCTTGGGTATGCACTTCCCTTCTCTGGGCCTTGGGGACTTTTTTTAGCTATAAAAGGCTGCCTATCTCCCAAGATTATCAGATCAGATAAGGTAACAGAGGCTGAAATGTTTGTAAAGTTAAAAGTGCTATACAATGTCGATGGATATCATTCTTTCACAACACCAGGAACCAGTATTTTTTCTTCTAGATCAAGGATTCTTAACTTGGGGACTTCAAGGAGTGTTTGAACTTGGATGAGAAAAAAATACATTTTTAGTTTACTAACCTTTAACTGAAATATAGTATTTCCTTCCTATATAAACATAGGCAACAAACTATTATACTGAGAAGCAGTCTAAGGGTTTCACCAGACTGCCAAAGGGGTCCAGGACATAAAAGAAGGTTAACAACCACTAACGTAGTGGTTATTTTCTGAACCCCCAACATCCTTTAGTTACAAATATTGAACATATAGATTCTTATGACAAGGCTTTCATAGGGCCCGGGATCAAAGAGATATCTTTCTCATGTCAGTTAGGAAATCAACAATCATTTATTAGGCAAACACTATGTTCCAAGTACTGTGTTACCCTCTGGGGATACAAAGAAAGGGGCTCTGAGATGCTCAGAGTCTGATGGAGACTCACAGAATTAAGCAATTCTTAGGCCTTTTTTCATACTGTCATTCAAATGAGCAAGGAATGGGGAGAAGTCTAAAAGAACCATAACTATCTGAACCTATGAGTTCAAGTTCTTCCCTGAGTATAAAGGGGGGAGGGGTACAAGACGAACCTCTGATCTCTAGGGGTAGAAGCTCCAAGTGACCTTTTTTTACACCTAGCTATCTCCTGAGCCCAAAAGAGGTTTTCCCCAGGAACAAAGGTATTTATCATAGGACATTCTGTAGCTCACTAAACCTTTCCTCTTTCGCAAAATAAATCATGTGATTGTATTATTAGAAATTTAGAACTGGAAGGGACCTCAGAGGCCATTTAATCTTACCTTCCTCATTGTGTAGAGGAAGGACCAATCCCTGGCACCTTTCTGAAGGCATCCCATTATTTAAATAGTTGAATAAACTGTTTATCATTTTGGAGAAGAGAAAATTCAGAAGGAACATCTGTCTTCAAATACCTGATGGTCTGTCCTATGGAGGAAGGTAATGTCGCATATTTGTACTTAATAAATGTTGAGAATTGAATCATTGGGGGTTTCAGTGGATAGAGTGATAGACTTAGAGTCTGCAAAACCTGAATTCAAATCCTGCCTCAGATATTTGGTAGCTGTGACTCTGAGCAGGTAGGTCACTTTATCTCCCAATCTCAATTTGCTCATCTTTAAAGTAGCCATAGGACAGCTAGATGGTGCAGTGGACAGAGTGCTGGGACTGGAGTTAGGAAGACTCATCTTCCTGAGTTCCAGTCCAGCCTCAGACACTTACCAGTTGCATGACCCTGGGCAAGCCACTTAACCCTGTTTGTCTCAGTTTCTTCATCTGTAAAATGAACTGGAGAAGGAAATGGCAAACCGCTCCAGTATCTTTCCCAAGAAAATCCCAAAAAGGGCCACAAAGAGTCAGACAAGACTGAAAAACGACTCAACAACTATAATTCAAAACTTAATTCAGATGCTGGTTGCTCCAGGGATTCCTCCATCCTTTATCTAGTCAGTACCAACTTTCTCACCATAGATCTCACATTCCAGAGAATTCACATTATTCTGGTTTTATTTTGTGTTATAGTTCTTTGTGGGCCACATCACCTTGATAGACACTAAGCCCCATGAGAGTGGGGATTGTGTCCCGTTGAATCTTTGTACCTCCCTGAACACCTAGCAGAGAGATCTTCAAACAGTAGGGGCTTAATAAATGTCTTTTCAATCATATCATCCAGGCTTTATGTGTACTTTTAAGATGACGATCAACTAAGAATTATCTTTGAAACACCCTTCCATTATACATTCTCATCTCCATATGCGATGCCAATTGGCTCCAGTATTCACTTAAGTAAGGAGACATTTTCATATGCCTACGTGGAGGGTTGGGAAGAAATCTACCCATAACCATTCTGTAAACTACTATGTCACATTTTCTGAAAATGATGTTATTAGCTGTTTGGAGTGTCAGTATTCACCTGTAACTGGTGGCACTGTGCTGGTGAAATGCTCTGCATGAAATATATAGGCTAATTTCAAAACTCATTAGTTACTCTGATCCTAAATTCCATTCACCAATGCAATGCTGTTTCTGCTGCTTCCATAATCTTCCTGAGGCAGAGGTTTGACCACATCACTCTCTGTCTAGAAAAACCCTGAACCTAAAACAAAACCAGCAAACAAACGAAGGCTACCTTTCAGTGCTTCTCATTCATTTGCTTATGGAATAAAATATAAATGTGTCAGCCTGAGATTTCAGGCTTTCTACAACCAGCCTCCTTCCTACTTTTCAAGCCTTGTCTCTTTACTTTGTTTAATTATTTAGGTGTGTCAATTCTTCATGACCACATTTGGGGTTTTCTTAGCGAAGATACTGGAGTGGTTTGCCAATTCCTTCTCTAGCTCATTTTACAAATAAGGAAACTGAGGCAAACAAAGTGAAATAACTTGCCCAGGGACACGCAGCTAGTCAGTGTCTGATGCTGGTTTGAACTCAGGTATTCCTGAGTCCAGGCTTGGTGTTCTACCCATTACACTATCTACCTACCCTGTCTCCTTGCTACTTTCCATAATTCCATTAATTCCAAATTCTAGCCAAGTTACATTACTCTCTGAGCCATGATCTCCCACCTTTGTGCTTTTGTGAAAATTATTCCCTATGCATGTCCTCCTCCCCACCACCTCTCCAAATCCTTGTCTTTCTACAAGGCTTATTTCAGGTGCTGCTTTCAAGAAAATTTCGCAAATCCTTCAGTTGCCGAGTTCTACCCCTCCTCAGTTTTCCTTCTATTCTACTTGTCTATACATTGTAATATGCGTCACCAACTTCTGAGAATATATACTACTTCAAGACAGGGATTATTTTGTTTCTATCTTCACATTTCTTGTATTCTAGTGCTTAACACAAGAGTATGCTTTAAAAAAATTAAATCGACAAACCTTACTGAGATCGTTCTTTTACTGGGGTTTTTGATTTTAAAATGTAAATTAAACCAGCAAACTTTTACTTGGATCTTTTATGAAGGTCAGGGTACCATATTAGGCCTTGATCATTCGTGGAGGTGTAAGATGTAATCCTTTCCAACAAGAAGCTTTCGATTTAATTGAAAAGGCAAGGAACAAAAAATAATAATAGATGACAAGACAGTATATACGTGTTAAATAAGTGTCTTAGACAATAAGTGCTACCAAAACCCCAAACTTTTAATAAATAAATGAATAAATAAGTATATAGGAAAGGAAAGAGAGAGAAATAATGAAAGGGAGAGAAAGGAGGAAGGAAGGAAGGGGAAAAGAAGGAAGGAATAAAGGAAGGAGATTATAAAAAAGAGAGGTAGGGATGGAGAAAAGGAGGGAGAAATTAAGGAAGGAAAAAAGAAAAAAGGAACAATAGGAGAGAGGGTAGAAGAAAGAGAGATAAAGGTGGAGAAAGGGAGAGAAGATAAGAAAAAAAGGAAGGGAGAGATAAAGAAAGGAACTGTATAGGAAGAAGGCATTTTGGAGACTTGGAATGAGGCAAGTAGTAAAAGTAGCACAATTTTAAATTAGTTAGTATGTGAAAGTGAAATCCATTCTATAGAAGTTTTATGATATTTGAAAATCAGAAGTAGGTCTTGCAGGTCAACGCCATGCTCCAGGGAAGGTCATCCTGTACAAATTAAGATGAGCATCACCATTAAATCCTCCTGCCTTCTACATCAGGCAGGTTCCTTCGGGTTTATTGTAATTGTTCTCAATTCTTAAACTTCAGACTTTGTTGGATTGTGTTTTTTTTTTCTCTTCATACTTTAAAACCTGTGAGCTCACTGAGGCATGGCAGTGGCTGATGGCAAATGTAAAACAACAAATGAGAAATTTCCATCCTTGAGAAAGGAACTTCAGCTAAATCAACCCCAATGTGGCCTTGCTGGAGTTCAATCTCAGCCATGTGACACCTTCAATTTGCAGAGTCTTATATAGGTCACCATGTATTCCTTGACATACTTTCTATTTTGATCCCCCAAACAAATTTCTGAAGTTAGTCAGTTAGTCAACAAGCATTGATTAAGCACTTACTGTGTACCAGGCACTGTGCAAAGCTCTGGGGATATAAAGGGGGAAAAAAATCCCTGCTCTCAAAGAGCTCACAGTTTAATGAAGTGGTGTGGGAAGGACAATGTGTAAACAATTATGTACAAACAAGAAAAGGACAATATAAACTGGAGATAAAAGAGGGAAGAATAGGGGATTAGGACGTCATTTTACAGCTGATGGAATTGAAACTCCAAGGAATAAAGTGATTTGATCAAGGTCACATATTTAGTAGGTGGAAGAGCCTGGATTGGAATCTGCTATCTTTTGACTACAGTTCCAGCCCTCACTTTCTGTCTATTCACCGCGATGTTCTCAGTTGAACTCAATTAAGGTATTATTCAGGTTTATTCCACTTATGATTATTTGGTACTCTTTTTTTCCCCCTCTCTGCTGTTTTTATTTCTGCTGTAAATTGTCATCTACAAAGATAATGTGAAAGATAAAATAAAAATAATGATAATAAAAGTTATGTCACTGAAATGTTAATGGAGGGGGGGTGTAAGATCTTCCCCACCCAATAATAGGCCTCATGTGGAGCCCTTTAGGGGAAGCTTGTTTGAAGGAAGGCTTCCACACCTTTTGTTAATAAGCTAATTAGACAATGAGTCAGGTTGTGATGCCTTCTGGCTCTGAGCCTATTAGGTGAGAGTATATATTTTGAGAGGTAAGCTTTTGCTTTGGGGGCTCACTTATTGGAAGAGTGCTCATGTGATTTGGCCAGACAAGACTCTAGGTAACCATTAAGGAGCCCCTGTGGCTTTGAAAACCCAGATATTGGTCCTTCTCTCTTGGGTAACTGTATGTATTGCTATAGTCAGACAGTTAGAAGCCTGTCTATTGATTTGTTATTTTTTTCCTGTTTGTAATTTGTTTGTAATTGCTCTGAAGTTCAGGGTGCTGACTTTTCCCCCCTGAACCAAGTGAATGATACATGTATAATTAAAGTAAGATTGTTGACCCCTGAAACAGCTATCTTTCCTTAGTAAAGCAGATCTAAGAGTCTGCACTAGCAGCTATCCTGGGTATGCCAGTGTGGTTGCCCTTACAGTCACTTGTCCCACATGTCTGTGGTGTATCAGAAAAAAAAGTTTTTCCCCAGGGAGTTTAGCCAGTGTTTATTGCCACAATGGAAACCCTTCATGTGGGGACTGGATGTAACTAATAAAGATACTGCCTTCCATCTTCTGCATTTCCATAAGTCATGCCTGATTACTACAAACCACTCTATATGGCTGTGTGGTATCTGCAGATGGTGGTGGTGGGGGGGTGTTCTGTATTTACTCAATTTGTAAAATATATAAATTTCCTGGGCATCTTTGCAATACTCACATACTATGAGCCCCTTTCTCCCCCTGTAGGAAGCTAGAAGAAGAATGTAAAAATGCCTGAGAGTATTCTTAAGTACAGAGTATTCTCTGGAGACCAGAGCTCTCAACATTCTGATCCTGTCTCCTCATCTGTAAAATGGGAACTGCAAAACTTTGTGAGGGGTAGCTGAGTTATAAATGCTATTTTTTTTTCCAGCGAAGCATTGAGAGACAGAAGTTGATACAACAATTGTTCTGACTTAAAGCAAAAGACATCTTTTTTCACTTGCTTCAAAGATTTCTGTTCTCTGTGTTAGGGCCATAGCCACAAAAGTTTTCCCGCAGTTCTATGGATTGAGGGGGTGTTAATTAGGGAGTGATAAAAGAGAGACACAAGGAGAGGGACTGAGACAGAGAAACAAAGATAGGGAGACAGAGAGATGGAGATGGAGAAAGACACAAAGAGACTTGGGTGGGGGTAGAAGAGAAAAGGAGGAAAAAAGAAAGGAGAGGAGAAGAGAGAGGCGAGAAGGAAAGACGAATGCAAGGGTGGGGAACCTGTGGCCTCAAGACCACATGAGGCCCTCTAGATACTCAAGTACAGCCAAGAATTCAAAGGGCTGCACTTGAGGACCTATAGGGCCATACGTGGCCTCGAGGCTCACAGGTTCTGTACCCCTGGACTAATTGGTCATTGGGTGCTCATAAAAGGTCCTCCACACCCATCAGATTAGACCCTAGTATTCTGTTCATGTTTCACTTAGTCTGAAATCAAATTGGCAGTGGACATGGTGGAGCTTGATGTCAGTAAAGGATTCATTCACCTCAATAAACTCCATTTTATATTTTCCCAAATATTATTCTATTACATTACTCTCAAACCAGCAAGTCCAAGTAAACCAATAAAATCTTAAGGCCTCATTGTTTTAACAACAACAATTAGGCCCTAAGGGAATATAGTAATATGAAGTTCATACAATGGAGGAGACCCTCTCTCTTGTAAGAGAAATATTACTGTTATGAAGCTGTTGTTGTGTTTGTCCTTTGTTTTTGAAGAGGACCACGACATCAGGGAAATGATGACATGACTTAGAGTTGACTTTGATTTGAATGAGGGAGGGCTGTGCAAGGTCACCAGCCTCACTTTCTCCTCTAGAGACGTCTGGATCCAGTGACCAGATATTCATCAGGATTATTGGACATGACCCAGGATGCAATGGGAGACCCTGGCTCTTTTAGGCGAAGACCTTTTCATGTACTCACTTAGAGTGAAGTAACGCCCATTCAGTGAATGGGACTCTTTAAGAAGTAAGGCAAGGGATGACCCCTTTAATTAGAAAAAAAAAAAGTAGAAAAAAATCAAGCTCAGGTTGTTATTCCAAAGAGAAACAGTGACCATTGGCATTCACTCTAAACCAGGAGGGCCCAAAATACAGCCATTATGTGAAGCTTGGGCAGGGATCTAGAAAGAATCCTGGATTTAGTCATGAGACCTGAATTTAAAGCCTGGCTCAAGGGGTTTCTAGGTGGCATGGTGGATAAAGTGCTGGGTCTGAAGTCAAGTGGACCCGAGTTTCAATCTGACCACAGACATTAGTTCTGTGACCTTGGGCAAGTCACTTAACCCTGATTGCTTCCCCCACAAAAAAACAAACAAAAAAAAAACACAAAAAACCTATCTATAACATTGCCTACCTTTGTGACCTTGGGCAATTCATTTGATCTCTCAGCCTAAATTTCCTCTTCTGTGAAATCAGGGCCCTAGAACACATGATCTCTAAGATTCCTTCCAGGTCAAAAATCTCTGGGTCCTCTTTTAAAGATGAGAAAATTCGAGCTTAGAAGTACGATTAACTTTTCCAACAGCTTATCAGTAACTGAGGCAGAATTTAATCCCAGGTCTTCTTGGTGCCAAGTTTAGACTCTGCCTCCTGTTCTACATTGATGCACCAATGACTCATACAAGTACTCGCGCCCTCGTTCCTATACCATGGGGTTCATAGGGTCATAGTATCTAAAAGCTCAAAGGAACTTTGCAAATCATTTAGTCCATTTTCTTCACTTTGTAGATAAAGAGCTTGTGGCCTAGAGAGGAGGAGAAGGGATTTGCTCAGGATTCTACAGGTAGAAGACAAGAGATTCAAAGTTAAGTCTTCTGATATGAAATTGAATTCTCCTTTCGTGTTGCTCCCAATGGAGTTTCCCCATTTTAGGCTAGGGTGTTCTTCTTCCTGATTACTTCCATTTCAACCCCTCTGGGAGCAAGTGGGAGTGGATGATGAAGGTTTTATATGAGGAGCAGCCTGCCCCTGCCCAATACTTGGCCTCTTTAAAAAGAATGCAATAATGGTGACCCATATATTAGGTCCTTTGTGTTTGTGTACTGGGTGTGTTTTTGTGTTTATATGGCAGTGGATTGGCTGTGTGTGCACAAGGCCTCCCTGTGCCCCAATGTATTTAAGAACAATGAATGTTAATGTGCATTCTAGCCAGCAGCAAGAGGAACAGGGAGGTGCCTAACAAGAGCTGACACATGGAGAAATACTGGCTTTTTGTCTCTGTTGTATGTTAAACAATTCATGAGGTTTGGGGTTGAGTGAGACATTTAATAAACATTGGCGGCTTGGGCTGCCTACAGCTGGTCATTTGTCACTATTGGTCAAATGCACGAAAAGCAGAATGAGGTTTTCAGCTTTTAGAGCTTAGGGCTTAGCAAATGGATGGTGTTTCTTCTCTGTTTATATTCAAAGGTAAATATGTGTGTGTGTGTGTGTGTGTGTGTGTGTGTGTGTGTGTGTGCATACATATACATAATTTAAATGAATAATTACAGAATTTCTTCAGATTCTAGAAGATACCCATAACACCAGTGGAAGTTGCAGGGGAAAACTGGCAGTCGACTTTCAGATTTAACACTGGTACCATTTGTGAATAGATGAGCTATTCCAGTCTTTAGAAGCTGTGAAATGAGTCAGTGGTCTGGGGCCTATAATACAGAAACTACCAGTTTAATTTGCTCTCAAGATCAGAAGCTTCATCGGAGTGTTGATCGTTCAACTCCATGGAAACCAAATGTATTCTCTTACTGTTACAACTGTTTCTTTCAGAGGCGAATGAGGCTTATAGGTATGAGGGAAATTGGTGTCCGCAGAAGTCAATCATATAGCCTTACAAATAAGGAACTGTCTGTCTGGTCAATAGACAATCAATGCACCTGGTGGTTTTCCTCTGGAGATGTCAAGCATGTAGATTGAATATAAGGTCCCTGAAGAAAAGGATAGTTTCATTTTTTCCCCCTTTGTATCCAATCCAGTAAACCTTATTAAGTGCCTACTATGTGCCATTAATTGCACTGAGCACTGGTGATTTTTGTTTTTGTTCAGTCATTTCAGACACGTCTAATTCTTTGTTACCCTATTTGAGGTTTTCTTGGCAAAGATACTGGAGCGATTTGCCATTTCTGTCTCCAGCTCACTTCATAGGTGAGGGATTGAGGCAAACAGAATTAAGTGACTTACCCAAGGTCTAATAGCTAGTAAGTGTCTGAGGCCAGATTTGAACTCTAAAAGATTACTTTTTCTGACTTCAAGCCCAGCGCTCTATCCACTGTGCCACCTAGTTGCCCTGGGCCCTAGGGATACAAGTAATAAAAGGAAATACAATCTCTGCCCTCGATTAGTTTACAATCTAATGGATGGGGCCGGCGGGGTGGGGGAAGAATACACGAAAGGAGTCAGGAAAGGGGCAGGGAAAGATGTGGAGACCAAGGGGTATTGGGCAGGAGCACCTGGCTCTGTGGAGTTGAAACCTGGCAGAGTAGCAGATGAAGAGTGGAGAGAGCTGAGAAGTCCAGTTTCTGTTCTCTATAAAGGAAGACATTGGGAAGAATGTGGTACTCTACCCTCTGGCCCTCTAATCAGAGGAGAGAGGAGGCTGAGGAAGGTGGCGTCAGTCCAGGCTTGAGTTGGCAGCATGGGGCTGAGATTAGAAGTGATGGTCTATCTTCTTCTTTGGAATTGAAACCAGGAGGGGTAGCAGATGCAGAGGAGAGTGAGGAGCTAAGTGTCCTATTTCTGCCAGCTATAAAGAAAGGCATTGGTATCTCCACTATTTATCACAGACCTAGGTCATGATGGGTACTTAAAGAATGCTTGTTGATTGAATGATGGATTGGTAGTTTCTGCTGCTACAAGAATACCAGCTACTCAACTCTGAACAGGCATGAGATTTAGAAAAGTAGTTCTACCTATTTAGTCAGAATGACATAGTTAAAAAAAGCACTGGGGGCTTTGGAGTCCAAGCATTTTGGTTCAAATAATGCCATAGCTGATGCTCACCACCTGGGTGATTTGGGGAAATTTAGTTTCCCTGATCCCTAGGTTCCTTCCCTGTAGAGTGAGGGCTGTGGATTATATGGTCTCTGAGATTTGAGATCTACAATCCTATGATCCTAAATACTTCCCTGGAATTTACATTCCTTCCCTCGTCTCCTTCTCTGTCTCCTCTTTTTCCTATTTCGCCACTTTTGGCAATCAAGGGAATGGGAGTGAGAATAATATACTGCATTTCTTGAAGGATTACAATTTGCAAAGTACTTTTCTCACGAGAATCCTGAGAGCTGGATAGTGCGAACGATGGGATCATTTCATTGAGGAGGAAAACAGGGCTAAGGGGTTGGATGTCTTCCATATATTTACTTGGCAAAGGGTGGAGCCAGGAAACCAAACTGGACCTCCCAACTCCAAATCCAGGGATCTTTGCAATGCACCCCGTGGTGCCTTTGCCAGCTTACCCTTGCTCCCTACCTCCACCTCTCTACCTCCACCTATCTCTCAGGGCTGTTAATCAAAGGATATAATACATGTAAATGGTTTTGTAAACCTTAAAGCTCTGCATAAATGATAGCTTTTTTATTTTTTCCTTTCTCTTTTTTTTTGTGTTATATCTGAAAGGACTCCGTCCCCAAAATGGCCCCCGACAGTTAGTTGGAGGATGAGAGGATAGCAGACTGACCCATTCTTATTTACAAGATTAACCAACTGTCTGCAAGATGGAGGATCTGAGGGGAAAGGTTAAATGGCTTTCATAGGCCCTGACGAGAGAGCAAAGCCCTGAGTTTTAAGTAACATAAGCATTTTATTTGGGCTGGGATAGATCTCTTAGGGAACTTATCCAGGGAGTAGTATTTCAACTAGGTCACTTTGGGCTGGCTAAGCTTTTCAATCCTTGGGGGAACACCCTGGGTATCACTCTCAGAGATAGTTCTCAACTAAAGACCTTTCCTTAGTTGATGCTAAGGGCTTTCGGATAAACCTTCTTGCTATAGAATTACATTTCTTGCAATGTCAGGTAGGTAATTTAAGCCAGGCATGAGAGTTAGGACTTTAGAAAGATGGGTAGGAGAGCTCAAAGAAGAGATCCCACTAAGAAAGTAAACCTGGTATAGAGAAGAAAGCAGATATAATGTATTGTAAATGTTGACTAGCAAGGGACAAACTGTAGCCTCTATGCCACAACTACAAAATACATGCATAACTATTTGGAAACCTATCCTGAACAAATTATGATGAATAGGTCACTGTCAAATTTGGGATGATCTGAATAGAGAATTGCCAAAAGATGGCTTTTTGACTGACACCCTTTATTTTATCACTTGGGTTGAGTGCTTCTTACTGATATGTAGTTCTATAGCCAAGTTTTATTATTGCAGTTTTCTTATTTAGTATTTATTTTCATCAGTCTGAACCTGTAATTTCATTGTGAAATGAATTCTCGATGTGAAGAGCCTCTCCACTGACTCAGATCTGTAATTCTTCTGTAATATATCTTCATAATATTTTATTTTTTTCCAATTACATGTAAAGACAATTTTTATCATTCTTTTTTTAAAAAATTGAGTTCCAAATGTTTCTCCCTCCCTCTTCTCTAAAACAGTAAACAATTAGATATGTTACATATGTGCAATAATGTAAAACATATTTCCCTATTAGTCATGTTGTGAAAGAAGAAACAGACCAACAGAAAAAAAAACATGAAAAAAACGTAAAAATAGTATACTTCCATGTGCATTCAGAATCCATCATTTCTTTCTCTGAATGTGGATAGCATTTTCCTTCATTCATCTGTCTTTTGGAATTGTCTTGGATCGTCATATGGCTTAGAAAAGTGAAGTCATTAATAGTTGATCATCTCATAATGTTGAGGTTGCTATGTACAATGTTCTCCTGGTTCTGCTTACTTAACTTTGCATCAGTTCATGTAAGTCTTTCCAGGTTTTTCTGAAATCCACCTGCTCATCTTTTCTTACAGCACAATTGTCTTCCATGTAATATAGTTTTAGAGAGTTGTGTAGGGTGTTGTTGTTCAGTTGTTTCAGTCATGTCTGACCTTTCATGACCCCATTTGGGGTTTTCATGGCAAAGATACTGGAGTGGCTTGCCATTTCCTTCTCCAGGGGATCTGTTTTGTCAGGCAATCAGAGATTAAGTGACTTGCCCACAGTCATACAGGTAGGAAGTATCTGAGGTTGGATTTGAACTCAGGTCTTTCTAACTCCAAGTCCATTGCTCTATCCATTGAGCCACCAAGTGCCTCTGTTGTCTAGGGTACTGGGAAGTTAACTGACTTTTCTACCGTTGCTCAGCTAGTACTCTTTGTTTCAGAGGTAAAACCTAAACACAGTTCTTCTCAATTCCAAATCCAAATTGTTACTTATCTCGAAAGTGGGGTCTTTTCAACAAAATCCCTTAAAAGGAATTCTCTTTTCATCATAGATTGTACTAGATGTCTCTCAAGGCTCTTTCAGCTCTGAGATTCTGTATGATTCAGTATAGATTCCATACCTAACCATCCCTAACTTTTTGAAATATTTTCTTTGCTGCCACCTGATGCCTTGCTTGATGGATTCCTGAATCCCATGTGTAATGTAGAATTTTTAAAAAATGTTTAATATGGAAATCGAAAGGTAGAAGGGCTATTCATAATAATCTCATGTTTATAAAGTACTATAAGGCTTGCAAATATTTTATTATATTTATCACTTAATATTAATTATATTATCATTCAATCATCACTAACAAACTTGGGAGGTAGTGGATATTTTTATCCGTAATTGACAGATGAGGAAATTGAGGCTTAGAGAGGTTAAGTGACTTGCCTCAGTAAAAGCTAGTAAAAGCCTTTGTAAAAGCTAGTAAATATATATGGAAAGATTGGAACTCAGGTCTTCATGACTGCAAGTTCAAGACTCTAGGTCCTATATAACTTGGCTGTTCCTATGAAGGATCATCTAGCCCAGGGGTTCTTGGTTCTTCAGTGTGTTTCATAATGGCATCTTTTGGCAGTCTGGGGAAACCTGTGGACTTTTACTCGAAATAATGTTTTAAAATAATTTAAGGAAATAATAAATTTCCATTAAAGATTAGTGAAAATAAAGGTGTATTTTTCACTACCCATGTTCACAGACTTCTCAAAATAAATCTGGGAGTGTGTGGAATCCAGGTTAAAAACCCTTGACTTATTATACATTATTTTTTCCCCCAGAAGAAACTGAGGTCAAGAGAGGCTCAGTGATTTCTTCCAAGGACCTAGCACTAATAAATGCCAGAATTAAGACTAAAATCCAGGGCTTCTCCTTTTATAGCACTCTTAACAATATGCAAGGTTCTTAAAACTTCCATCTAGTCTTAAAGGTATTTTCTTTCTTTCTATTCATATATTTTCTTTAAAAGTCTCTTAAAACTTCCATCTAGTCTTAAAGGTATTTTCTTTCTTTCTATTCCTATATTTTCTTTAAAAGTCTCTTAAAACTTCCATCTAGTCTTAAAAGTATCTTCCTTCTTTCTATTTCTATAATTCCTCTAAAACTCTCTAAAAGACTTTCTCTAAAAGTCTTCTCTGTAAGTTCCTTCACAATTTCATCTACCCAGAATTTACAGCTCCTGGGCTTCCACTTGCTTATCCTATATTATTTATTTTAGACTCATTCATCATCTCACCTCAGCACAAATGTTAGAATAACTATCCACATCTCTAATTTCAGTATTGTGATCTCATTTCTTCATACAACTTAACAGAAAGGGTTTTTGTTGGCTATTTTCCCCTTCCAGTAGCACACCAGTCCTTCATATCAGACTTTGTTCATCTTTCTGGTTCTGATTGGATTGCTCACACCATTCAGCATAATATCACAGGGTTTCTTCATAATCACATATCTATTCAGTGGCCAGTGTCAAAGCTATTTCATTGTTTGAAGCAAGGTGAGCTGTGGTCACACAAGAATTGGGATGGAGAGAGCAGGAAAGGAAAGATATGAGCTCCGTCCATTTCAAGGTATATTGAAATGAACTACCCAACCAGGTGGCCTGAAAGGTATAGAGACAATCTGTCTTTCTGTCATTTGGCTGCTTTTGGATTATCTAGGGCTGCCTACCTATTCATCTATCCAAGTGTTCATTTATTGCCTCTCTTTTCCCCCTCCCTGCCATATGCAGCACTTTGGATGTGACATAGACGCACTGTAACCCCTCCTTCTTCTTGCCCTGAGGTGGCCATGGAGCTCAGAGAGTGACGTACGGGAGGGTTGTTTATCACCATGCTGAAAAATAGAAGGATGGCAGCTCTACAGGAGCAGATGGCATTGTACGCTTGGCATAATTTTCTCAGACAAACTAGGACTGTGAATACTGGCATTCACTTTAGTCATTCACATCAAAACATAACAGAATCAAAATAAGGTATTTTTTTTCTTCCTGTAAGGTAAGGAATGTCTGATTTGTATTCATTTAAAAGCTGTGGGTTCTGTTGAGGAAAGCTCATTGAGATTTCTAACTTGTAGAATAGAGGCATTCCTCAGGATTCAAAATAGAAGCAACCCTGAAATGTGTAAAGTGAAACTCCATATATTAAATCCCATTTCCTCATTGATTTCTGTTATAAAAATAGATATGTGTTCTCACAAAAATGGCATCAAGATATAATAAAATCACATAAAACCACACAAGAACCTAGAGAGGATGAGAGATGGAGAAATAACAATAACAACTGATGTTTGTCACTTTATAGTTTGGAAAGTACTTTACATGCTTTTTTTCTGCTTTGGGCCTCAAAACAACCCTGTGAGATAGGTTTTATAGGCATTATTATCCCCATTTTACAGAAAACAACACTATCAGCGATGGCAACAATAGCTAATTCTTGCATAGTACTTTAAATTTTACAAAAGCCATTACATTTATTATCTCATTTGATCCTTGGAACAGCACTGTGAGGTAGGAGCAGTTATTATCCCCATTTCCCAGATTAAGAACCTGAGGCTATTTGAGTTAAATTGATTTCCCCAGGGTCACTCTTCTCATAAGTCACATGAAAGATTTTGAATCTACATCTTCCTGCCTCCAAGGCCAAAAAAACATAGAAAAAGTTAGGATTTTAAGGTCAGTGAGAGTATACCAGAGGCTAAAAATGATTTTTTGCCAAACGATGATGTTAAGCTACCTTGAAAAACTAAGTTTAGATCAAATAACTATGGAAGAAATTTTAGGGGGTAGAAGATTGAGAAAGATTGCACTCCAAAGATCTACCTCATTCTCAAAGAACTACACAATTTACTCTTCCTCTCCCTCTTTTCTTTCCTCTATGTCAATTGTTTTTCCACTTTCTTTCCCTTCTTTGAGCAACTAAGATTGCAGTTTGGTCTCAAGATGGTGGTTGCTACTTCCTGTATGTTATTACTCCTTCATTGTCAACCACTAGATTATAGTTTAGAGAATTGAAGTTGTATAAATGTGAATTTTCCAACAATTTATGATAGATTAATTATCAACATAAGAAATTTGTTAAATTGATCTATTTTTTGCATATCGAGTCTATATATGTACGCATGTATGTGTGTATACATGTGTATATATACATACATATAAATATAAATATGTATGTGTGTATACACACACATATATTATATATACATATATATGTATATATACACACACATGTACACATATACCACTTCATACACCTTCAGTTCAGGACAATAATAGCTTATGTATACACAGCTTTAAAGTTCAAGAAATGTTTTATGTATATTATCTGTTGTTGTTGTTTTGTTTGTCTTTCATTTTCAAAGAGGACTATGATATGATGGAAATGATGACATGACTTGCAGTTGAGTTTGATTTGAGTGAGGCAGGGCTGTGCAAGGTCACCAGCCTCACTTTCTCCTCCAGAGCCATCTGAGTCCAGTGGCCTGATATTCACCAGGATGACTGGAGATGGCCCAGGATGCAATGTATGTTATCTAATTTGAACAACAATCCTGTGAGGTAGGTACTGTCATTTTTGAACAAATGAATGAATGAAAAAAGGATTTATTAAGTGCTTATTATGTACAAAGCACGGTTAAAAACTGGATATAGGAATAGAAAAGTCAGATAGTCCCTTCTCTCAAGGAGCTTGTTTTTCGGTAGGAGACCATACATATGAGGTTTCAACTGCAAATCAAGTGGAAAGCCTCTGTGGCCCTTAGAGCAAAAGGGGAAAAAACAGCAGATAGTGACATATTATATTTAATTTTATTTCATTGATAAAACCATATCTATTTTTATTGCATCATTTTTTATCATTAAACCAGTTTTATCCTCATTTTCTAGATGAAGAAACTGAGGATCAGAGGGCATAAGGGAATTACCCAAAGCTACACAGCTAGAAAGAATCAGAGGCAGGTCCTCCTGAATAAATGCCCCACTCTCAAGTACACAAAGCTGCCTCAACAACAAGATAGAGTCTACAAAGTTAAAAACAGCAACAACTCAAAAAACCCTTCTTTCCCTGTAAATGAATCCTTCTCTTCCTTCAATTTCCTGTGGCTGCAGAGAGAATTTCATAAAAAGAAATGGATGTGCATGCCATGTGTTTCAGGGTAGCAGATTCTATTTTTGAGTTGAAAAACTAAAACCAAACTAAAAAAGATACATTTTTTGAATTAAAACTACACTTTAATATTTTATTATTTGAGCATATGGACACCTCAGACTTTACAGATTTGTGTCTCTTGGAGGTATGATCTCTGTCCAAGGCTAGGGATTACCAATTTGCTGAGTATATGGAAAGTCAAATATGAAAAATATGATAACCTGCTCCTCAATGTTAAAACGGTACAGTGTGCAGCAAGAACCAGAGGATATTTCTGTACACGGGACCTTTATATTTTAACCTTTTTTGAAATCAGATTCAATAACCTTTTGAGGCTTTTCTCTCTAGGTGCTGGACAGAAGTGGAAGTGCTAGAAATCTTACTCAGAACCATCTCGATAGATTCCTTTTTTTTTTCTTTTTCATTCTAGCTTTCTTAGGTTGAAAATGTATGGGTGGGGAGGATAACCAGATAAGTAGAAACATGTTTATGAATGTTGGGGATGAGGGTGGGTGGAAACAAAGCTTTGGAAGACAAAAAAGAAGGGTAAATGATTTGGAAACAAATGATAGGCATGAGGCAGGGACAGCAGAGAGGGGGGAAAATGAATCCTTGAAAAAGAGAAAAGAGTGGGAGGGCAGGGGTCCTGAAAGACAGGAGAGAAAGAGATGAGACCGACATAAAACATGAACACACTGACTGGTTCTCCACCCCCTCACCCCAACCAGGCAGGCCTGCAGAGTCTGAAAATCCAGAAAGCTTTTTAATTTCAACTCACACACCACCCTCTCCTTCCTCCCTCCCCCGCCCCCAACCTGCTAATGCTTTTCTAATAATTACCATTTTTTGAAACTATTTTGGCTGTTAAAAATGTTTTTTTTTTAATAAGCTGATTAAAGGAGGCTGCTTATTAGCATAAGCTCCTTGCCGTTCAGCCCTCTTCCTAATTAAAAGCACTCATCTGTGGAGACCTCGATTTTCCCCTTCCCTCTGGGCTGGGTTTTTGGATATTTTTCCTTGGCAATTTGTTTGATTTTACTTTTGCTTTGGTAGTTTTCTCTTCGTTCCCGTTTGGCCACAGCAGACCAAGAGCTGGAAGGTGAGGTTCAGAATGGATGTGGAGGGAAAAAGGGGAGGGGAATATGTACATCTGGGAGGACCAGCTGCTCTTTCAAGGTCAATCTCAATTTCTGGTAGTTTCTAACCAAGTTTTAATTTTGGGAACAAGGAGGAGTTGGATGTTGCTGTGGCTGCGTGATAGTGGCGCTGGTGATATTATGGCCTATCAGTGGTCCACGAAACTCAAGTTCTTTCTAAAGATGTGGTGATGGATTATATTTTCATATGTGTGTGTGTGTGTGTGTTGTCTGCTCCATTAGAAAGTAAATTCCTCGAGAGCAGAGACAATCTTACTTCTCTATTTGTATCTCTATTACTTACTACAGTCCTTTGCACATTATGGTCACTGTTGTTCAGTTGTTTCGGTCGTGTCTAACTCTTGGTCACCCCATTTGGGGTTTTCTTAGCAAAGATACTGGAGTGGTTTGCCATTTCCTTCTCTAGTTCATTTTACAGATGAAGAAACTGAGGCAAATAGGGCTATGTGGCTTGCTGAGAGTCACACAGCTAGTAAGTATCTAAGACTTGATTTGAACTCAGGTCTTCCTGACTCCTGGCCTAGCACTCTATCCACTGCTCTATCTACTCTGTCCTTCATATACTTGTTTGTTTTTCATATTTAAATGTTACCCTTGGTGTCTGTCCCCTTGGGGCAGCACCTAGCAGCCCCACATTTTGCACATAGTAGCTTTTAATAAATGCTTTTCATTTCTTCCTTTCTCCCTAATTCCCAAACTCTTTCCCACCATCTCACTTTGCTAAAATGGTTAGTTGGGATGAAAGTGGAGTCTATGCCCATAAAAGGGTTTTCTCATATATTGTTAAGTTGCCTTATGGGATGTCAGCAGACCTGGGTTCAAGGCTTGGCTCTGATACAGACCATATGCCTATGATCAATTCATTCAACCTTTCTGAGTCTGTTTTCCTTGTCTGCAAAACGTGAATAAGAATGTCAGTACTACATATCCCGGAGGGTTATTGTGAGATTCAAGAGATACAATCAGTCATCTCAATCATTGAATTAATTTAACCACTCAATCTGATCTGATAGATCAAATAAGTGGTCATCACTGAAACTGCTAGAAAATGAACAAGAGTCTTTTATTTTTTCAAAAATTGATAATTTGCAGGACATGTGTTTACATAGTCCAAAAGGGAAGAAACAGTTCAATACCCAGAGGGCTGACTTTCTTACATTAGTATAATTAAACATGCCCTGAATTCAAGTTCCAGCAAACCATTTATTAGTTTGGGGATTTTTCACTCAACTCCTTAATCTCTCTAGACTTAGGTTTCTTCTTCTAAAACATGGAAAATGATAATACTTATTCAACATACCCCACAGAGTTGGTGGCAGGGAAGGAATTTTTAAAACCCTGAAGTACTATGAGTATGTTAGCTATTACCAAAAGAATTAAAAACAGAAAATGGTAACTAAGGGTGAATTCTTTCAGGTTTAGAGAAAAGGGCATAAGAAAGGGAATAAAACTATAAAAGTCCTTGTGAAAAAAACAGAAGAGAAAACAATCACTGGAACAGCATGGAGATGACTGCAGAGAGGATAGTTTCAATCTGAAACTGAAGTAAGATAGACCTAAAATCTAGCAAGAAAGGATAGAGTGTTCCCTAGGGCCTGGGTGAAAAATGAGCTGTTCGATGCAGGGGTGAAATAGAAAGACATCTGTCTAAGTCTGATTATTGTGTTAACCTCATTTCCTTTTGGGGGGATAGGGTTACAGGAATGGTAGATTAGAGAAATGCTTTAGACAGAGGATTTTGAATTTAGCAAGGCATTTGACAGTCTCTTTGACAGTCTGTTGTGGATTAAGATGGAGAAATGTAGACTGGGTAACAGGGCAGTTAGATGCATTCATGGCTATTTAAACAGGCCTGTCCAAATAATGCTGATTTTAATTGATCTGTATCAATAGAGAAGAAGCTTCCTAGAGATATGCCACTAGATTTTGGCCTAGATCACACACACACACACACACACACACACGCATGCACATACACACACACAGTTATCCAGTTTCAAATGTCACAAAGCTGGGAGGGATAGTTAATACATTGTGTGAAAGGATAAAGATAGATGTAAAAATATCCCAAGAGAGACTGGAAAAAATGAACCAAAACTAATAAGATGAAATTTAATGGGGACAATGTAAAGTCCTGAACTTAGGTTCAAAAAGTCAATTACAGAACTATAAGATAAGGAAGACCTGTCATAGCAGTAGTTCATATGAAAGAGAATTGGAAATTCTCTCAACAGATATATGTTAAGTACTTGTCACATGCAAGACTGTTGAAAATAAATAATCAGAGATTGAGTGCCTAAGGACATGAGATAGGACATTCCATTCTAAAGGTGAGGAAAGCCAGATCCAGAGAGTTTGTGGCTTTCTTGTGGTAATAATACAAATAGCAAGTGGAAAACAGAATTCAGTCTGACTTCAGATCTGCCACTCTTTCCACTATGCCCTAGAACCTCAGATAAAACCAAAATGAAATGCCTCTGGAAAAATAGGCAGGATTATCAAGGGGCATGCTTAAAAATGAAAAGCTGATAAAAGTAGTTTATAATCTTGAACATTAAAATTCATTACTAGTAGTTATTATCAAAACTATGTTACTGGGCAAAAACATAGCAATAAGTCAGTAGATTACAATAGATACAAAAATATCCCCAAAATGTATATAGAATATTAGTGTTAGATAAACCTGTAAAAATGAAAACTGAGGAAAGGATATACATTCTACAAATGTACAAAATTTTGTACAATTTGTATAAATTTGCTTGGTAACATTGGTTATTTACTTGGCAGGAAATATATTTAGACCTACATTTCTCATTGTATACCACAGTGAATTCCAGTTGAGTGAGAGGTGAACACATACATACACACACACACACACACGCACACACACACACATACACACACCCACACGAACTAAAAAGTTTGAAGTTAAAAAAATCTACTTATTTCAACTGTACATGGAAGGACACCCACTCTTTACCTCAACAGACAGAATAATTGTGAGGGATAAGATAGGTAACATAAAAGCTACCATTAATGTAACATTAAAGTTTGCAAAGTGCTTTGCAAATATTATTTCATTTTATCTTCACAGCAACCTGGAGAAGTAGGTGCTATTTTTATTCCCATTTTCTAGATGAAGAAACTGAGGCAGACAGAGATCAAGTCTCTTGCCCAGGGTCACATAGTTATCAAGTGTCTGAGGAAGATTCTTCTAGTTATTCTAGAAGTTCTTCTAGACTACAAGTCCATTGTTTTATTTGCAATGTGATCAAGTGGCCTGATTACACAAGTATTTTTAAATAAATGTATACATGTATATACATGTATATATGTATATGTATTATATACACCTACATACTATATATAATTAAAAGATAAGGAATATGTTAAGAGGTACTACTTGTGGCAATATGACAGATACAAACAATATACAAATATGTAAGGAAACATTAAACATTTTTAAAAGAAGTAATTATTTAACAAATACACAGGAATAATGATGAGTTAGGTTGTACAAGTATCATCATTTCTGTTTTGTCAAAGAGGAAACTGAAGTTCAGAGAAGTCCAACAGGGACTCCCATTTCACAATGGACATAAATAGACATTTTTCAAAAGGAGGTCTCCCTACTTCCAGCCTCTGCCTTCTATAATATATCCTTCACATGGCTCTTGAATTGCTATTTCTAAAGTGAAGGACTGACCACACATTCAGAACTCCAGAAGTTTCTGTGTCTCCTTATGCACTCCAGAATAAAATACCAGTTACTCTGTTAAACATTTAAAGTCCTTTCCATATACTCCCCAAGCATGTATTTCCAGACTTACATTCCACCCAAACTGGTTTACTTGCTTTTCTTCCATAAACAAAATTTTATCTTCTATCTCCGTGCCTTGTACAAGCTGTCCGCAAGTTGAGACCTTCCTTTCCCTTCCCCTCCTTATACTCTGCCCTCCCTACTTCAAAAATATTACTTCATATTTACTTATCCATATATAATTTGCATTTACCTAGTAAAATGTAAGCTGCTTGAGGGCAGAGACCATTTTGTTTTTGGTCTTTCTATCCCCAGTATATATATATCATAGTAGGCACTTAATAAATGTCTGTTAAATTCAATCGAGGAAACAAAAATTATTAATAATCACCCCAAAATACTCGAACCCACTAATAATCAGTGATACAAATTAAAAAAATCAGTAACCACCTCACACCCATCAAACTGGGCAAAATAATTTAAAACATGAAATTCAGTCTGGGGAAGAATAAAAATACTCATTCATTGTGGATGGAATTGAAGACTTGAAGAATGCTTTGAAAGAAGAGTAGGGAAATACACAGTGAAAGCTACATAAAGAATCCTGCTCTTTTGACTCAGTAATGATACAATTCAAAATATACCCTAAATATGTTAGCAAAAATGCTGAAATAGATTGACTTTAATAATCATTAGTCAATATGCATTTATTAAGCACCAGTTCTGTGCCAGGCACTGTGCTAATCAGTAGAAACACAAAGAAGGGCAAAAGGTGCTCTCTGCTCATTTAGCATTATTTGCAATTATAATTTCTTTTAATCCCCAAATGGAAGCAGCATAAATGGTCAACAATTAGGTAATGGCTAAATAAAATGTGGCACCTTAATGTAAGGAAATACCATGATGCAATTAAAACCAAGAAGTATGAGGAATATAAGACAATCTGAAAAGACCTTTATGAGATAATAAAAATTGAAAAAAGCATATCCTAAAGACTAGAGTACCCCTTAACTACAACAATATAACAGGTAAAGTGAATGAGGATGAATGAAAAAAGAGTTTCAGAGACAGAGGAAATGACTAAAAAGTTATGACAGTTTGTGAATTGCAATTAATTAAGTGTAAGTGGTGGCAAAGCAGGTTTAATAAGTTGTATTGATGTCAATGTATAGTTTATAAATGCAGCAATTCGAATGAAATAGCGCTTTATAGTTACAAAACACTTTACATATCTTATCTTACGTTATATCCACAATAACACTGTGGAATAGGTAGTGTAAGAATTATTATACCCTTTTCAAGTATGAGGAGAAATCCATAAAGCTGAAACTATGAAACAGATAAACAAAACTCAGAGAAGCTTAAAAAAAACAAAATCAGTGAATTATTGACCAATCTGATCAAAACCAGAAAGAGGAAAATTAAAAATGAGGAAAATGAGCTTCAATTTGCTCAGGGCTCACATTATTATAGTTCTCTATGGTTTACAAAATAGTTTACTAACAGCAGCCCTCTGAGGTAGTTATTGCAAACATTATTATCCCCTTTTATAGAAAAGAACATGAAAACTCAGAGAGGTGGTGACATAAGCAAGATTATATACATCCATATTAAGTGGCAGAATCTGGGTTCAATCTGGATTTTAGGATTACTTCTCTCTACACAAGCAAGCCATACTGGCCTTCTCACCATTTTTTAAGCAACCAATACTAGATCTCCTTTCTCTATGCTTTCTACCGGCTGTCCCCCATGCCTGGGATGTACCCCCTCCTTCTCTTGGCCTCTTGGAATTCTTGATTTTCTTCACTTTTCAATTGAATTTCTGGCTAACCCCTTTCCAGGCACCCTCCATTTGCTAGTACCTTCTCCGGCAAGGGTACTTTTGTTTTATAGGTGGATAGATAGATGGATAGATAGATAGATACATAGATATTATCTATATTATTTGTATAATATATATTATATTATCCATCATAGATAATATAAATAAATGCACATTGTCTCTCATGTTAAAATATAAGTTCTTTGAGGGCAGGAACTGTTTTATTCTCAGTTGTGTATCCACATCACTATGCACAGGACCTTTCCCATAGTAGATGTTTAAGAAAGGGTATGGGGACTTTCAAGACTTTGCTAAAAAGAATCCCCAACTTAATAGAAGATTCAACATATAAGAACCAAGAGTAACATAAGGTACATACCAAAGACTGACTATAAAGGATTCATAACAACAGACTGCTTACCTTTTACATAACATAAGATGTAAAATGTATGTCTAACATTCTTATTAATAATTGTCAAGGTGATAAGAAAGAGGGGGATAAACCTGACTATGATATGAATTTAAAAACTAAAACCACTTAGAAACAGCTAAAAACAGTAACTATTTCATACAAAAGAGGTGCAAGAAGAAAAAAGGATATAGAGGATTTAGATGGGGGAGGAGGGCTGGTAGTTCTGGTAACCTACTTTCATTGGGAATGGGCTTAACAGGGAACAATACATATATATTTATAAGAGTATAAAAGTCTTCTAAATTTAGAAGAAATAAAATGATAGAGGTGGGGGGAGAGGACAAGGGAGGGATTTTTAGAGGGGAGAATGAGGGAATAGGTAAAGGGAGTCCAGATCAATGGGAATGGGAGGATAGGAAAGGGATCCTTGGAGGGGAGAAGGCAAGTAATAGGAGGGCAGGATGGTTGGTGGAGGAGGGGGGTAGGCAAATAATAAGAAGGTGATGTAGAGAGTAGAAGTAAAATAGAGGAGGCAGGAGAGATAGGAAACAAAAGATATGTAAAATACAGAAAAAAAGAGCAGGAGTAGAGTATGTTTGGGAAGGTATATGTCTATATACACATGTATATATGTATAAGTGTATGTATATATCTGTACGTGTATATATATATATATATGTATATATCAAGAAACATATCTAAATTATATTGTAGCATTCAGGGGGAAGGGAGAGGGAAAAAAAAGAACAAAGTTAAAAAGTGCACAGCAGAGAACAAAAGAAAACACAAGGAAGCAAAGAAAAGATGGACAATTCTCAACACAAGGTGTATTATTTATCATACAGGCTTTCTTGAAATGAAAATCTATTGTTACATATTTTGAATCCTCTCCTATATTCTGCTATGCTCATGACATGCTTTTTCCTCTCTTACTTTATATTTAAGTTTCAATATTTAAGTTTATGATATGTTTTTGTTTCTTTTTTCTATTTTGTATTTGTGTCCTGGTAAAATAAAATTAAAAAAAAAACTGTCAAAAAAAAGGGTATGGGGCAGGGAAAGCAGAGAGAGTACAAGACTTGGAATCAGGAAGACATAAATTTGAATCCTGACTCAGGCACTCCTGAACTCATTTAACCTTTCAATGCCTCAGTTTCCTAAAATTAGTATAGGGAAAGCTAGGTGGCTCAGAGGATAGAGTGCCAGACCTCGAGTCAGAAAGATTCGTCTTCCTGAGTTAAAATCTGGCCTCGGATACTTACTAGCTATATGACCCTGGGCAAGTCACTTAACCCTGTTTGCCTCAGTTTTCTCATCTATAAAACAAGCTAAGGAAGAAAATGGAAAACCATGCCAGCATCTTTGCCAAAAAGAAATCCCAAATGTGGCCCCAAACAGTTGGACATGACTGAACAACATCCACGAAAATCGGTGTAATTCTAGCCCATACTTCACATGGTGTTGTGAGCATCAATTGAGTTAACTAGCACATGTAAAGTGCTTTGTAAACCTTAAAGCGGTCTATAAATGCCAGCAATTATATTATTATTAAGAAATGTTTGTTGGTTCATGTATTGATTCCAAAAAGTAATCAGCCCTTAGTGGCATTCATAGAAGTATATTCAAATCAACTGGGGGATAATGAATTCTCTTCTGTATTGTTCAAAATATTTCTAAGGTACTATGTTCACTTCAACGTACCACATTTTAAAAGACATAAAGAAAAAATTGAACTTATCCAAAGGAAGACACTTAGAATATCGAGGATCCTGGAAACCATATAATATGAAAGGAAGTTGAGGAGGAGGGGAGCTGAGAATATTAAACTAGAAATAAGATTAAAGGATAGATTCTTCAATTCAATCCAAAACATCAAAAATGTTTAAAGGGATGATATATGGAAGAGTTAAAAGCATTATTGCAAGGCAGACTAAGGAATGGAAGCTACATATTTATGACGTAAAACAATTTGATCTGTCCAAAAATGGAACAAATGGTTCTTGTAAAAAGAGAGCTCTCCAACATTGGGGGTGTTCTAGAGTCTGGGTGACCATTAGTCATATTGTCAACCCTTTGATGCTAGTAGCAGGAAATAGCAGCAGTTAAATAATAAATAAAAAAGCCAAAAGCATAAATCTGATCTAGCTAATTTTATGCCCCATTGATTCAGCTTCTTTTGCCATTGGTTTGTCTGTATAAATGGACTAAAATTCATATTGTCTTTTTGGTCATTTAAAAAAAAAAACAAATTGATTATGGCTTAGGATAAGATCTCCCTGTTTACTTAAAGATTGAATTTACTTCATTTCTAAAATTTATAACCCACCTAACATATAATCAAGAATTTGCCACCAGGGTAGGCATGACAATTTCTAGAAGTCTGCTGTGTTCCACTAATCTTTTTATTTTTTAGGACATATTCCAGGTAGTGATGAAGTCATAGTGTCTTTGAATCCCAACTTCAAAATATTATGTTTTAAACTTAACAGAAATATATATTGGTCTCTACATATAACTATGAAATCAGCTATATCAGAAAACGATTTTTTTAAAAAGACCTTTCAGGAAATCCTGGGTTAACAGGTGATAGGAAAACAGAATTTATCCCAAATAGTCTTCTTTTTGCTGTCAGTAAGGCTAAATCTTATGTCTTCTGTTCATTCATTGTCCCTGTCAAAGGGAGTCAACATATACAAACTAGCTTTAGGTTCAGATGAAACATTCTCCTGTCCCTTAATACTTTTGTCACTAGGTAGTATGTTTACTGGAATTCAGACAATGCTCATTTATTCGTGGGACTTCGGAGGTCCCATTAAAGAACAGCTGAAGCATAATTTATTAAGCTATTATTATGCTTAAATGCTTTAATGTTTTTGTATTAACCAGCCAGGTACCTGGCCAGACCTGAAAAAATGAGGTACAAAAAAAAAAAATAAGTTTTGAGAGAGTGGTTCCAGAAAGTCATAGATCGTGGGATATCAGTTGGAAGAGCAAGCCCTTGGAGGGTGCCAACATTAGAGCCCCTGGCCAGCCAAAGAGCAACTTTAAAGGCTTTATTCCTGGGGAAAAGGAGTGCCAATGTGAGGAGGAAATAAAGCAAAGGTAATAGGCCTATGAAGGCCAGCTTTGCTTCCTTCACCATTTTGTCTGTGATGATTTTGGATGAGTTTCCCTGCTAACTTCAATTGTCAAGAATCAATACATATACATGGATCAATACACACCAGCTCTGCTTTCCAGGTACAGTCTATCTACTTCTTGCTGGGCCAGTCTAGATTAGGCTACGGATCTACCACATGTGATCCAATGAGCCAGGAAATAGATATACTGTGGTTGAATGAAGATTAAGACAGTAAAATATGACAGTCCTGTTGTGTTGTAGCTCATATACTCATATATATATGTGTGTGTGTACGTATAGTTGAGTATCATGGCCACATACTATCCCCATAAAGAATTAGACTACAATTGACATTCCATGTTCAGATTATTTGTCTTACAGAAAAGGTGAAAAACTGGTTCAGATTCACTTTATTCTAAAATTTGGATGACCATAGCAAATCCGAGACTACTAAGCCCAATATAGTGGAAAGAGTATTGGACTAGGAAGCAGAAGAAAGAAAGAAGGTAGGAAAAGAGCATTTATTAAGCACCTGCTATGTGCCAGGCCCTGGGCTAAGCACTTTAAAAATATATTTTCATTTGATCCTTGAAACAACCCTGGCAGGAAGGTCCTATTGTTATCTCTATTTTATAGTTGAATGAACTGAGGCAAACAGACTAAGTGATTCGTCTAGGGTCACACAGCTAGTAAATGTCTTAGGGCAGTTTGAATTCATTTCTTTCTGACTCCAGGCTCTATCGGCTGTACCACTTAGCTACCTAGGTGTGTGGCGGGGGAGGGATAAGAGGAAGGAGGGTTGGAGAGAGTGGTGTAGAGATAGCTGGGAAGGGACATGGAGACTTGGTTTCAGGCAAAGTAAAGTGAAAAATTGTCTGTGAGACCCTGGAGTCCTCAGGGCAGAGTCTAATATTTCTGGTGGGCCTGGTAATGATTATGATGGTAGACAGAGGTCAAATGATTTGCCCAGAATCTCACACGGCTACTTAAGTGTCTGAGGTTGGATATGAACTCAGATCTTCCTAACTCCAAGCTCAGTCTCCTATCCACTATGCAACATAATTGCCTTAAGAAAGACCCAAGATACAGCCCTGGATTTACCAATAAGTAGTATATGGCTCTAGACTGGTTGGACTTATTTTGTAAAATAGGAGGATTGGATTAGATGATCAGGAAGGACCTTTTGAGCAGTAATATTCTATGAGTGTCAGCTTAAAAACCAATCTCTTCACAGTCTTACTAAGGCACAGGGAGGGATTTAAGCGACTAAGCTGCAATATATACACACATGCATGAATGTAGGCATGAGTGCATATGTGTGTGTGTATATATATATACACTTATACATGTATTCAACTAGATTATTAAAGAATATGATTTCACAATAGTGACATGTGGGTGAGAAAAACACACATACACAATTTTTTTCAAGCTCAGAAGTGGAATTTATAATATTAACAACTAGAAAAGAAATACTTTTTTTTGGATTCTCTATTGAGCATTAGTGGTACTTGCAAGCAAAATAATAATGAATGTAGAAAACCTCCACCTACCCACCACCCACCAGCCAACCCTGCATTGATGCAATATTTGTTTTCTTGGTTTACACTATGAAAGTTGAGTTTTTGTTTCTTTTGTTCATTTGTTTATTAATTCTTTATGCCAGATCTGGGGTTTGATTGTTATTAGGATCTCCCAATATAGAACTTCCTCTTCTCATGCATATCAGTACCATCTCTGAAATTTATTATGTGAGAAAGTTACCTAATCACAAAGAAGATAAGAGACCTGCCCAGGGTCATCCAGCTATAGATATCAGAAGTGGGACTTGAAACTCTGTCTTTCTGACTCCAAGACCAACTCTTTAGCCACCATGCCTCAATGTTTCAGATATCAGGGAAAGCAGAGAATAGGAATTTCAGTTTCATAGTAGGCTAATCCTGGCTTGGCCACCATTGACACCAAATGGTTATGTGACCTTAACCAAATCATGTCCCATCTCTGAACCTCAGTTGCCCCATCTGTAAAATGAGAAGATTAGGAGATATGCAAGATCCTAGAATCTTAGAGTCAGAATCTTAGAATTGGAGAGGACCACAGAGGCCCTCTAGTAAAAACTCAATTCTGGATTCACTCAAATTTCTGAGTGTTCTTAAAATATGACTCCTATAACTGAAAATAATCATCCAAGTAGAGTTTAGCAAGACATTATGCCTATCACCTCTGGCATTCTGGGCATTATGATCCTGGTATTGTGGTCTAAGATGCAATAAGCTCTTTTTGATTGCTCCATCACACCATTGTCTCATTTTTAACTTATATGAAGGTAAATTCCTCAGGTTTTGTCATTGTCACATTTTTTAAAAAATCAGTGCTTGTACAATTGATTTTTTGAACCCCAGTATAGATTTTACATTTATCCCTATTAAATGAGATTTTATTAAATTTGATTTATTGTTACAGGCTGTCAAGAATATTTTGGATCCTAATTCTTTCACTGAATATACTCACTATCTCTCATGGCTTCATACTATATGTTTTTCCAAGATTCTGATCAAAAACATTTTTAAGAGAACAGGGAGAAGGCAAGAGCCTTATGGTTTCCCACTATGAATCTCCCTCTCTTATGAATATGAATATGAATCATATGAACAATCCCCTCTCTTTGAGCCAGTTGTTGAGGCAATTTTAAATCCACTTAATTAAATTATCCTATAGTCCATACCTGTCAATTCATTTCAATTCAATTTAATTCAGTAAACACATATAATGTAAGAAATATGCTAGGCACTGAGGATGTAAAGACAAAAGTTTAAAAAATAGTTCTTGCTTACAGGAAGCTTACCTTTTACATGAGATAGATAGGAAAATAGATGCAAAAACCAGATAATTCGATGAGAGAGAAAATGCAACTGAGAGGAAATGCCCAAGGAAGTATCAGTTGAGCTGAGCCTAGAATGGAGCAAAAGATTCTAAGAGAGGGAGACTGGGAGGGAGGGTGCTCCAGGCGTGTTCTGTCTTGTGTTAGAGAATATTACAAGAAGCTTTGACAAATACCAATACTACCTCTAAGGAACTGTTTTGATTTGCTAGTAGAGAGTCTCACTCAAAGAGATCAGTAAGAATTTATTAAGTGCCAGTGCCAGTCACTATGCTAGGCACTAGGAATTCAAAGAAAAAAAATTAAATAGCCCCTGTCTTATAATGTACTGGATTTAGGCTATCATAACTTATTCATGAGGAATCTATAATGAAGAGGGGAAAATACTGTTTCCTTTACCTAATGCCAAGAAGCCATTCCCTTAATAATGTCCTACTGAGTCCCTTCTAGGTTTCTATATTTATGATATGTTAGGGGATAGGCATTTAGGTGATGCAGTAGATAGCACACTGGACCTGGATAAATACTTGAGGTCACATTCTGCTTCAAACACTTACTATCTGTGTGACCCTGAGCAAGTCACTTAATTTCCTTTTCCTTATCAGTAAAACTGGAGATAATAATAACACTTATCTTTCAGGGTTGTTGTGAGTCTCAAATGAAATGATATTTGTAAAGCACTTAGCAAACCTTAAAGCACTATATCCATACTTATATAAATTATTGAGGAGGTAGATGGAACATACCATGGAACTATAGGGTTGCCAGAAAATTAAAAAAAAATAAATTTCTATATGATGGAGAATCCAAAGTTCATACTTTAATTTTATTATCTATCTCTCTCTGCCTTTCTTGTTCTTTCCTCTGCATTCCCTCTCCAGGCAAGGGGTCATTTCTTCATGAGCCTGTGTATTCCGAAAGGGTTCTCTGCATAGGTTGGGTTGAATACACGAGTAACCCACTGCATCAATCAGGGCAGGTATTCAAATGGATCACAATTATACAGGAATATTAAAAAGGTCAGAAAAAATGTTTTTGAAATTACATCTATTTTTTGCACCTGTTTTTACTCCCACAACCATTTTTCAAAAATGTCAGGCAGGATCAAGGCTATGATGAGATGACCCTAGCAGCCTCGTTGGAAGAGGGAGAGCAGAAACAATTGTGTTGATGAGCTGCTGCATCTAGGCAGAAGACTCTTCCTCGTGTCTATCACCTGGTAGTAGGAAAGATAGAAACACTAAAGTGGCTGTCATAAACAGGCAGGGCACTGACAAGACGCTGGCTGGTAAGATGGCCATAGTAGACACAACCTTTGGCTTCCTTACCTTCTGGCCATAACCCAGCATCTGCAGCCTCTTGGTCTCAGTAGCTTCCTCCAAGAATTGTTGGCTTTTGGCTTCTTTCTACTGCTCCATAGAGGGGCAGCATATGATGGAAAGAACACTGGCTATAAAGAGGTGCTGAACCTCTTTACAGCTGACTACTGGAGTGACTTTTGATAAGTCATTTCATGGATTTGGACTGGAGTTTCTTCATCTACCAAATGAAGAGATTAGACTAGATCACTTCTAGGGTCCCTCCCACTGCTCTCTCCAAATTCCATCCTTTTAGCAGTAAGACAACATTTGGTCCTACCATGATTTTTTTTTCTCTTTGTGTGCCTCTTTATTCTTTCCACTCTTTCTTTACATTTACATCCCAAGAGAAGATGAAATTTAAAATTAAATTTAAAAATGAATGAACTGGGTTCACCAGTCTATGAGGCTGGGCACCAAATCTGCATACTTTGATTTCCTCAATGGAAGAAAAAGATGAAATTTTACATGAGCAAAGTAGCTTCTTACCACCACCACCACCACCATCACCGCCACTGCCACCGCCACCATCACCACCACCACAGCCATATATATATATACATATATATATAATATATATATATACATATAATATATATTATATGTATATATATATACTCATGTAAAGTGTACAAGGAAACAATGGGCCCATAGACATTCTCCAAACAACCAATGGAAGCTCCTAACATTTCACTACTACTCCTATGTGCATTTCTCGGAGAAAAACCTAGAAATGTTTAATCCAGTGTCTCTATCTAAGATGTCTTCTGTCAGTCAGAAGTACTCTGACTGAATCAGTCAATAAGTCTAAAAATTAGTGGACAACCTGGGAATCAGCCCGTGGGTGGAAGCATTCTCCCTTGCCATTCTTTGTTTTCAGGAATGGGACTTGAATAATTAAGCAAAAAGATAGAGACAAAATCCCCAAATCAAGAAACTCCTTTTTATCAATACAGGTACCTTCTCTGCGACTCATAGACCTAAGAGAGTTATCTAGAACACAGAAACATTAAGTGACTTGTTCAGGGTCACACAGCTGGCATGTATCAGAAACAAGACTGGAACCTAGATCTTGTCATGGCTGATACCAGCTCTCTAACCACTAAGCTATGCTTTCTCAAGGCAAAGTATATTGTAATTAACAAGATATTTTAGCCAACTGAGTTATGTTGTGGAATTTAGAGAGATCACATCCAATTAGAATATATACTTCTGGAGGGCAGAGACTTTTTTTTTAATTTAGTCTGATTCAGAACAGGTACTTCATACATGAATGACTGAACTGGATCACTGAATTCCATATGTCTATAGTATTCCTTAGACTAGTGATTTACTTGGTTTCCATACTGGAATCTTTTTGGTACCACTTCTTCATTAAATTACACTGGTCAGTTCCTTTGTTCATCAGGAGATCTGCATCTATTATTCATTAATTAAAGATGCTTCTGAGGCTCAAAGATTCCACCTGGAAGGGTCTTTAGAAGTAATCTAGCTCAACCCCCTTTTCAGTTGAGAAAACTGAAACCCAGAGAGATCAAGTGACTTGATCTGGGCAGTAAGCGGCAAAGAAGGGATTTCTGCTCCAAGTTCAACATTCATTCCAGGGCACCA
This sequence comes from Phalanger gymnotis, assembly GCA_028646595.1. Classification (NCBI taxonomy): domain Eukaryota; kingdom Metazoa; phylum Chordata; class Mammalia; order Diprotodontia; family Phalangeridae; genus Phalanger; species Phalanger gymnotis. The sequence goes on along the minus strand of CM053622.1, from coordinate 532,675,051 downwards.
TGTGGCTTGTGGTGGTGTGCCCTTTCTTATGTGAGTTCAAAGATATTCTGAAAGCTTTTTCCATTTCTAATTGTCTCTAAATGTTCATACAACTTAGTCATTCATGTTAACACCAGGTAATATGCTGACATACATAACAGAGGGAAAAATGTTTTAAGAATTCCCCAAGCTTCCTAATTATTTTCCAGCATTGTTAAAGGTAATTTCCAATTGATAGGGGATTTAGAACCATCTAAGCAGTTTATCAGATGTTCAGCAATGTACCTGACATATTTCAAATAGCTGAACCCCATTTAACCTTGTGGCTATGCTTTCTGTGTATTTAAGACCTTTGCTTTTCTGAGACTTAGGAACTTTGTTGCCTCAGGCAGCTATAGAGAATTGCTTATTCATACAAGTGTGCTTTTCAGACCGAGATAACTCAAGCTACTATGGGTTCTCCTCACTTCCAAGGTATAAGGAGTACAAGGGAAATCTAAGGTTAAGCAAGCAAGCACAGTAAATTCTTTGCTTTTATGAAGTTTGCCAGTTTTCCAAAGTTCTTTCTTCCCATTAGGTCTTCAATACCTAATTTGACTGAGTTAGAAATGTGCACCAAGGCTTTTAACAATTAGCAAATGCTGATGGTCTCACTAAGTGAATGATATCAAAGTATTTCACACTTAAAACAGATCTGATTTTCCAATCTGTACTTGTGAGATAAGTTGAAAAACAAATGAGCCATCTGGCTCCCTTCCAAGACTCTCATAGGAAGGCTTGTTTACCTGGTAGGGTTGAATGATAGAACTTTTAAGCAACCTCATTCTGCTAAAAAAAAAATGGAGGTGGTAATTCTGGAGCTTTGAGGATTCTTGAGAAGTCCGGAAAGGCTCCAGAATTTCCAGCCCTCAACCTGAAATTTCTTATCTTGTCTTCTTGCCTCTGACAAAACATATCCACATGCTGCTTGGATGCATGATTCTCTGAATTCACATTCTGTATAACCTAAGGTCACACTCCTTGCTCTAAAAGATCAAATATTTGATAGCTCCATTAATCTCCAAAGCTTCCATCTTTCCCTGGAAATGCGACAAGTAGCAAATTCCCTCTTAGTCACCAGGTAAGCCCTTTTTTATTGCACTTGGCCCTTACGACTTGCAAAGCTGTGGGAAAGGTAGAGGAGGCAGCTCAATGTTATAAGGCCTAACAGAACCGAGTTTTGGGGCTGTCACATCATACAGAATTCTAAGTATTGCTACAGGTGCTTTACAGACCTGCAAAACCCATGGCCAAAAGAGACTTCAGACAGCGCGATATGATTCCCCAAATGATTTACCTGACGCCATTTTTACTTTTGCAGTCCTTTGGCCAGGATACTTAAGGACTTTGTTCTCTGAGCCATATATGGATGATTATTATTATTAATTATTATTATTTTCTGTATTATTTTTGTCCTATTGGCTAATTCTTGCTTTATCTATGCTTCCTCATTGTAATTTTCTCAATATGCTCTAACTCACTTGGATTCCTATCTTTTCTGAAGTCTTATTGCATTTAGTCACTGACCATACCATGAAATATTTAATTAAACTCTACTTTTTCATGCCATTTAATTTTGTCCCTCCAGTTAGATTTAAGTTCTTTTGATCAGGTATCATATGTTATACTTTTATATCTTCCAAAGTGGAAGCTATGGCTTCTTAAGTAGATATATGGCATAAAACTAAGGTATTCATGAGTAAACTATCAAAGATGAGTCTTATTCTCTTTTCCATGTGCTGGTCAATTGGAGTGCTTGTCTCCAACTAGATCTGCTCTTCATCCATTAGTTCAACACTTTTACTCTGTTCTTTCCCCAAGCAGTACAATTCTCCCACTTCTGTCTGCATGATCAGCTAAGCCCTAACTTCAGGAAACCCACAACAGTAGCTGCATAGGTACCGTTGGAAAAATCTTCCCCCTATTTACCCATCCTCCCTTTCTAGATCATCTCCCAGATGAGGGTGTATGCTCAAAAACATTTTTTTGGACTGCTAGGGATGTCAATTCCAAAAAAAACTTTTAGATCATTTCCCTAGAGTGCCTTGTATAATACCAAGCACTCAACACATACTTTATGACTCCTTTTTTTTTTTGTTCCCTAGCCAAACTAGCATCCATAGTATAGGCTGCTGATTTGGTGGTTGTAGAGTTCTAAGACAGGAATAGGGAGAAAAAGAATTAAAGTCCTAAAAACAAACAAATAACAGTCACAAAAATACTTGTCAGGCTGCTAAAGCTAGGGGTCAGCTAATACCCTGGATCTCAAAAAGATTTTGATTGACTAGAACACTGAAATGAATCTAATAAGATGAGGTTTATTAGGAATAAATATAAAATCTTCCACTTGTGCTCAAAAAATTCTCTTTATTAGAAAAAGTTAGGGGAGATACTGGTAGCTTATAGATTATCTGATAATGATTCAGGGGCTTTAGTTGACTTGCAAGCTCAAGAGGAGTTAACATTAGCAGCCCCGAAAGCTAATGTGACATGTGGCTCCTTTGGAAGAGCCTTCCTTCTTAGAATAAGGAGGTTATAACAGCATGACACTGTACAATAGTTAGACCACATCTAGGATGTCTTGTTCCATTCCACACAACATGTTTCAAGGATGACATCGATAAACTAGAATGCATCTAGTACAGGGCTTCTTGGTACAGTATGGGAAAAGTGCAACATTGGAAGTCAAAGAACCTGAGTTTGAATTCTGGGCAAGTTGCCTAAAATCTCCAAGCCTTAGTTTACTTATCTATAAAATAAAAGAAGTTGAGCCAGATGACCTCTAAATTTCCTTCCAGATCAAAATCTACACTCCTGTAATATTAAGGAAGCATGGAGGAATTCAATGTGTATTCAAACTGGAGTAGAAGAAGGTTCAGGGAGGAAATGGCAGCTGTCCTCAAGCTTTTGAAAGACTATTCAAGATCAGGTATCCATTTGTTTTTTCAACCTGGTCTCAGAGTGGAAAATGAGGAAGAATAGGTAAAGGTCACAAAGAGGTAAATTGGGGTGTTATGCTAAGATTTTTTTTAACATTTGGAAATACCTGAAAGTAAAATGGGCTGACCATGCCAAGTACTCCCCGGAAATCCTAGAGATGGTGGGTTACCCCCTCGCAGGAGGCCTCCTAATAAAGACTAGTTAATCTCCTTGTTCTTAATTGGCTATGCATTGAACAACAGGTCCACTGAGGTCCATTCTAACTCTGAAATCCTATGATTCTGTGAGGAATAATTTTACCTTCCTAGGATCTCATTGGAGGGAGGGAAGGAGTCTGGCTGCTTTTGCTCATACCAGGACCGCTCTAATCACCATGGTTTGTCAAGGTTTTGCCCCCTTTTAAAGAAACAGACCTTTTCCTTGCATCAAGTATAAAAAACATCCAGCCATCAGATCTAATTAATAATAATATAAAAGCCAATTTCACAGCCCATTACTCTGAACAGCCTGGTACAGGAGAAAGGGGGCGGATTTGAACAAACATGGGCGTTCATGTTTGTGGACCTCATGGTGACCCACTGCCAAAGCAATGGGAAAGTAAAACTTCTTGTGTTCTTGACTAGCCAATAGCTTTTGGCTCCATTAACCTTAAACCCAGAATATACATGCAAAAAGAGAAAGGAGAATCTTTTAAAAGCCCAACCTACTCATTTTGCTTTATTAAAAGGGCTACAATGCTTCTTTGGTTCTCTTCTCCCCTCCTTCCCACTCAGGCCTTGCCCACCCTCCCCATCCCTTTTCCTTTCCGTTTCGTTTAACTGAAGGCAATTCATCTCATTTTAATTAATTTTTACTTGCAGCATTATCACCCAGAGTATAAAGGCAAAAAGTTGTGTGTTTTTTTTTAATTACAAAGCTAACGGCATTAATTACCAGTACAGTAAACGCATCAGCGAACGAAAGCCAAGTGGTGTTCTGAGGCCCTGAGACAGTTATGGTGAACAGCCCAACAGCTGGAAAAAAGGTGCAGTCACAAAGGAGAAACCTTTCTATGGTAACAATGCACAGGCTGTCTTCATACTGTTCAAGTCACTGTTTAATTGAAGGTGTCATGGTCTATGAGTTGGGGGCAGTAGTGCAGTTACAGGAAAAAGGCTTATTTCAGAGAGGTTTATTCCCCCTGGACTTCTCTGAATGTCTGATATTGAATGAGAACTTAAGTCTCGAACAGAAATGGAAAAAAAAGAAATGGCAACAGCAACATAACAGCCACTCAGGATGAATGTAGACACACCATTTCCTACATCCATAGGCTATTTAGGTCTTTGTTCCATCCCTGGCAGCAAACCCATGATTATTATAGCTAATATCCAAAATCTAGCTAACATTTTGTTGGAGAGATTGAAGTAATATTCTGTCCCCCTCTTCTGTTCTCTCCTCTCTCTCTCTCTCTCTCTCTCTCTCTCTCTCTCTCTCTCTCTCTCCCTCCCCCTCTCCTTCTCCCTCTCTCTTTCCCTCTCTCTCTCCTTCTCTTCTCTGTCTGTCTGTTGCTAACACAAACACACACACACACGGACACCCTAGAACCTCCCTCCTTCACATTGCCTTTCTGCTATTGTGTATAGATTTTCTATCTACCTATTCACTTACATTTGTCTCCCCCATTAGAGGTTGCATGGTATAGTATAGAGTGAGTTATCTTTGAGTCACAAAGACCTGTTTTAAATCCTTCCTACCTCTTACACATACTGGCTGTAAGACCTAGGCAAGTCATGTAACCTCCCAGTTCTCTAAGCAACTCTCTAAGACTATAAATTTCAAAGGTACTGATCTACATTAGTAGAGGGCATTTACCCACCAGGAAGTCCTCTAAGCCAGAGGTTCACTGCCCTATCCAACAAACACTGGTGGCTTCCTACTGCCTAGAGCAGGGGTGGGGAAGCTGTGGCCTCAATGCCACATGTAGCCCTCTAGGTCCTCAAATGTGGCCCTTTGACTGAATCCAAACTTCACAGAACAAATCCCAGTGAGGCATTAAGGCCACAGGTTCCCCACCCCTGATAGGGGATCAAATATCAAAATCCTCTTAAAGCCCTTCATAAACTGCCCTCTTCCTACCTTCCCAGTCTTTTTATAACTTCCTCCCTTCCATTTACTCTATCATCCAATGTCATTGTATTCTTCACTGCTATTCCAGAAGGCTTGGCATTCTCTCCTGCCCACTCTCCATCTCCTATATTCCTTGACTTTCCTAGATTCCTTCAAGCCTACCTTCTGGAACAGGGCTGTCCAGTGCTTTCCGATGCTGGAGTCTTTTCTCTGAGATTCACTCCAATTTATCTTGGATATATTCTGAATTCTGATGTTGGCATGTTGGCTCCCATTAGAATGAGAACACCTTGAGGGCAGGAACCTTTTTTTTCTTTTTGGCCTTCCTTTAACTTCCCAGCACTTTGCCCTATAAATGGCAAATGTATGTACTATTGTTGACTTGGCCAGCAAAGTCACAGGTCTAGTCCCTATTCCTTCTCCAATGGAATTTATGCTCTTTACCAGCAGGGACCATTTTTCTCTTTTTGTTTGTCTTTGTTTCTCTAGCAAGTAGCACAATGCCTGTCATAGAGTAAGCACTCAGTAAAAGCTTGTTGTTGTTTTTAAATTGAGGCATTCATTATTATGCTTTCCCTTATTGTAATCCTTTCTTAGATTTAACTCTATGTAAAGAAAACAAAAGGACAGCTAGGTGGTACAGTGGATAGAGCTCTAGGCCTGGAGTCAGGAAGACCTGAGTTCAAATTTGGTCTCAGACACTTACTGTGTGACCCTAGGCAAGTCGTTAACCCTGTTTGCCTCACTTTCTTCATCTGCAAAATGAGCCAGAGAAGGAAATAACAAACTATTCCAATATCTTTATGAGGACATGAAGAGTCAGCCATAACCGAAAAACAACTAAATAACAAAAAGAAAACAAAGGCAGCTAGGTGACTCAGTGGATAAGCCTGGAGTCAGGAAGATCTGAGTTCAAATCCAGCCTTAGAGACTTACTAACTGTGCCCTGGGCATGTCATTTAACCTCTGTTTGCCTTAATCCCCGAAGAGAAGGAAATGGCAAACTACTCCGGTAGCCAGGTCCAGCTAAGAACCCCACTCCTGAAAAAGGAGGTGGGGGGGAGGGGTCACAAGGAGTCAGATAGAAATGAATGACTGAAAAAAAACTACAAAGAAAAACAAACAAAACCCTCTGATGATATGAATTCTTCAAAAGGGGAAATGGGCTGTCTCAAGAGGTAGTGTATTTTCCTCATTAAAACCTCTTCAGGCAAGGCCTGCATCAGCTCCTTTTACAGTCTTGACCTGACAAAGTTGAACCATAGATGGGCATTTTGTTGAGGTACAGAGTGGAACAGTGGTCCTCTGAGGTCTCTTCAAACTCTGACTTTCTGTGACTCTGCACTTTCAGTCATAAAAGCCTAAAGTCAAGTCACCTGTTGCTCTGGGAGGTTCACACCTTTGTAGCCAAACCTAAGGAAAGCCAGTATAACCCCCTCAAAAAGTGCTTAGTTCTGCACTCCAGCTCTTTCTCTAGAGGGATATAGATGGCAAAGCAGATCCTTTGCTGATATCATAAATTTTAATTTTCTAACTTTCTCCCTAAATCTGTTTCTAATGAACTTCCTCATTTAAAAAAAATCCTCCTTCCTGAAGTTTCATGATATATTCCTACCTATGGGTATGATTCCCCATGTGAGGATGTCAAATTTAATTAGTCTATGTTCCCTTTTACTTAATAACTCAACCAGGCTTAGGAGTCTAACTTTTTTTTTTACCAGGCTGCAGAGTTGGCTATTATAAAGGAACAACTGTTTAGCTTTTCCAATCAAGGCTTCTTTAAATCATGCAAAGGATATAATAATAGTAAAATGAGACAATATTTGCAAAATACTTTCAATTTTAATGAGGCATTTCATATGAGAATACCTAAGCATTTTATTATAATGCTTCATTTTCTCTCATAACATGTCAAGGTAATAGGTGTCCAACATTATAATCATATGTTTAAGGCTAAATTCCTCTAAACAAGGCTTATAGAATTTATTCTTAAATTCCTTTTTGTGACCTTCTTAATAGCTTTAATTCATACTGCCTGATTTTTAATTGAATCTGATAGGGAAAAGGTACCTAAAATAAAAGACCCACAAATTATGTAAGAAATGGCAACATCATTTTTCATCTGAAAAACATCCTTTAACTTTAGTTATTTTAAGCAATCTGTCTATTGGTTATAATTTTTTTGGTAAGTTTTATTGGTGCCTTTTGTTTTTACTACATTTCCTATTGTAGACTTCTCCCCCCTTCCTCTTATAGACACTTCAGTTTTTCACAAAGATAGTTAAGCCAAAATAATCGGCATAGTAGTGACCACATTTGGCAGCATATGTACCATTTTGGCATCTATTTTTTTCCACCTCCCTACTGAGAGGATAGAGGTGTGTTTGGTAATTGGTCCTCTGGAACCAACATGGTCATTGTTTTTGTTACATTGTTGTAGTTGTATTTACTATTTTTCTGGCTTTATTTTTCTTCAGTCTATATCAGCTAATATAAATCTTTCCATGCTTCTCTGAATTCCTCATATGTATCATTTCTTTCAGCACTAAATATTCCCTTTCATTCATATGCCACAATTTGTCCATCTGTAGTTGAAACACATTCCACTTTCTTTTTTAAGATATTTTTATTGATTTCTTCTGTTTTTACATAACTTCATTCCCCTGTGTTTCCCTCCTCATGGCCTTTCCCAGATAGCCATCATAATGAAAAATGTTTTAAAGGAAAAATTAAAACAGGAATAAGGGGGAAAACAATCAACAAAACTGACCGATACATAAAAAATGAAAATACAGTCAATGTTTCACTCCTGTGCACCTCACAGCTATGCAACGGAGTGAAGAAGGATGTCTTCTATTTCTTCTATGGGGCCACACTTTCTAATTTTGAAATATCCATCCTTTTGTGGTTACTTTTTTCTCCATTTATATTTTTATATTCATTGTGTATATAGTTTTCATAACTCTGCTTCATCATCCTTCTTCTCTCTTAAATCTTCAATCTCTACCCAACTACTAGCTCATCCCTAAGGAAGACCTTCAAACTTGCCAGTCTCTCCTGGTCTGAAAAGAAATAAACATACAAAAACCTTTCCTTGACTGTTTGTTCCTTGCCCTCAAGGTATCATCCTAAACCTCAAGGTATCAGCCAAATTCCTTGAAAAAGTTATCATACTCACTATCTGTACTCACTGCCTCCTCTTCCTCCTCTTCTTTCACTCCTCAATCCACTGCAGTCTGGCTTCCCATATCATTTCTCAGCTGAAACTCCCTACTCCATCCAAAGTTACAGATGATCTCTTAAATTCCACATCTGATCATCTGCCAGCCTTAATCCTCCTTGACTAAACTGCTGCATTTTGTGATCTTGTCTACCCTCTCTTCAATATTTTCCTCTCTGAATTTTAGTGACGCTACTGTCCTGACCCTCCTCCTACCTGTTTGCTCACTCCTTTTTAGTCTAATATGGCAGCTCATTCTCCATATTAGGCTTCCTAACTATGGATATTGCCCAATATTCTATCCTAGATCCTCTCTTCTCCTATTATATTTTTTTCTTAGTAAACTTATCTGCTCCCATGGTTTTAATTATCAACTCTATGCAGATGACTCTCAAATCTATATATCCAGCCCCAGAATCTCCCCTGAGATCTAAAATTCAAGTTGTCCACACTTAACTAATTATTTTTGCCACCGAACTTACCCCTTTTACACACTTTCCTATTTTTGTGAAAGGGTCTGTCATCCTCCCTCTCTTCTGAGTTCACAACTTCAGCATCATCCTCAGTTCCTCAATATCCTTCATTCCATAGTTGCCAAATCCCTGAGTTTCTATATGCACACCATCTCTCCCACCCAATGCCTTTTTTTCTACTATATGCTTAATACAAGGCTTTATTACCTCTCATCAAATTAATTGTAAGAGTCTCCCAGTTGGTCTCATTGCCTAAAGTGTCTCCCCTACTCAGTCATATACACTGCTGCCAAAGAGGTGTTCCTTAAGTGTATATCTGACTATTGACCTTAGTATCTCCCTATTGCCTCTAGGACAGGGATAGGGAACTTACAGCCTCAAGACCACAAGTGGCCCTCTAGGTCCTCGAATGTAGCCCTTTGACTGAATCCAAACTTTATAGATCAAATCCTCTTAATAAAAGGACTTGGACTCAGTCAAAAGGCCAGACCCAAGGACCTAGAAGAACACATATATCCTTGAGGCAGCAGGTTCCCCACCCTTACTCTAGGACAAAACATAAAATCTTGCCTTTAATTCTTAAAGACTTACAACCTCACTCCAAACTGTCTTTCCAAACTCATTGAACATCGTGCCGTTTTCTTCACGCTGGAATCCAGATAATTTGGCTTTCTCTCTGTTCCTCACACATGACATTCCATATTCCATCATCATGCTTTTAGACTAGCTGTCCCACATACTTGGAATACTCCTTCCTTACCTTCACCACACAGCTTCCCTCTCTTTCTTTAAGATCCAACTCTTTTTGCACCAAGCTCTGCATGAAACCTTTCCTAATCTCCCAAACTACTAGAGCCCTTCTTCCCAAATTAACTAATATTTAACTACTATGTATATCATTACTTTATATTTGTACTGTATGTGTAGATATTTCTACATTAGGATGTTGTAGCAACAATGTTCCTAGCAGCTGTTGTGGGGGTGAAAGACTGACACAAGACCTACAACAAGAACACACAGAAGGGCTGCTAGCACAAGTTCTTTGATCTGCTTTTCTAAGGAAAACAACTTTAAAGGGTTAACAGTCTGACTTTTATTAAATATTAAATATACATATACATATACACTTAGTTCAGGGGGAAAAGCCAGCACCTTGAACTTCAGAGCAAATACAAACAGACAATATAAACAGATCAACATTTCTAACCAAATCACAATACATAGTTACCAGAGAAGCACCAGCATCTGGGTTTTAAAAGCTGGGGAGAGGGATACTTTTAACGGTGTCTCTACTCAGAGTCTCATCACCAATACTCTTTCAATGAGTATGCCCACAAAGGCAAAATGCCAACCTCAGAGCTCTTACACCCTGTTCAGAGCCCTGAGGGCTCAGAGCCTACTTAGCAAAAAGGTGTGGGCCTGGGGCCTCATATCTAATTAGTGAAAAGGTATGGGCCTGCCTCTAATCAGGCCTCCTACGTGAGGTCTGTTGAGTGGGTGGGAAGTGGCTTCAATCCCTGATCTCCTGAGGCCTATTCACTTACTAATTGGCCTTACAGATGTAAGCTATCTCCAAGTAGAGATTATTTTATTTTTTATATTATATTCTCCAAACCAAGTTTTGGGGAATAAAATACTTGATAATGGACTGATCATGTTGTAGAATTCATTATAGTCGAAACAGTCTTGTATGAAGGGAAAAAAAAACCCAATTATTAAGTGCCTACTATGTGTCAGGCACTGTGCTAAATGCTTTACAAAGATTATCTCATTTGATCCTCACAATAACCCTGGGAGGTTGGTGTTGTTATTATGCCCATTTTAGAGTTGAAGAAACTGAAGGCAGACAGAGGTTCTATAATTTGCCCAGGGTCACATATCTAGTAAGTGTCTGAGGTGAGATTTGAGCTCAGATCTTCTTGACTTAGCCAGTACTCTATCCACCAAGCCATTAGCCACATCATAAGGTCCTTATAAGAAGATTTCCACTACTTCTCATAGTAGATAAACTCCTGGGGTAAGGGGACCAAGGCAGGTATGTATTATGTAAAATACTGAATAATAAAGACAGTTTAAGAAAAACAAATCACTGGTGTGTGTGAGGAGGCTGCAACAAATTACAAACAAGGAATTATCTAGGTTAAATGGAGGAAAGATTGCATTCAAAGAAATATGTGAGCAAAATAGAAGATGGAGTGGTCATATGGGGTGACCAAGGAATGACTGATGAAGCTCATGTGCTTTCCAGTGCCTTCATAATCCTAGGAGAGAGCAGCAAAGTCTCCCAGCATGTTGAATGTTGAACTTGAAGGAGGACATCAACATGTATAACACAGAAGGGATGGGTTGTCGACTTCATCCTTAGAGAGAATACTCACGTTGATGAGATCAAAGGTCCATTTCAGACCTTGAGATCTAACATTTATAGAATCCCTTTAATGTTTGCCAAGTGCTTTGCATATATTATCTCATTTGATCTGATCCTGACAAAGGGATCCTGACATAGTAAGGCTTCTTATAAGGAAACCAGTAATCTGGGTTGTCATGGGTGAACAATAATATATAGGGTGGAGTGAATGAAGTCTTCAAACAAAGCCTACTAAGGGGCTTCTATGCCACCTATTAGGTGAGGGGTTGCTGGCTATGAAGACTCTATCTTGCACTGGAGAGGGCTCTCTCAAGGTATCAGCTACCCAGAACTCCTCTTCTGCACTCACAGCCCTTTGAGAGGCCTCTCTTTTTGGTCCTAATGTTGTGAGCTCTGCCTCCTTTGCTAATCTTCACTGATGACAGAAACCCAATTTGTGGCTCTTGACCTTTTAGCATGGCTCCCCAGAGGCTAGAGACCAGCTGATCTTCGTAGTTGGTAGCATGCGGAGATAAAGATTAAAGAGGAATGAGAAAAGGAAGTCCTAGAAACTGGCAGCAAGAGATATGAGAGGAGAAGGAAAGCAAGTAACTTGGACTTAGATATAGTACTTACTTGAATAATAATCACTAACATTCATATGGCCTTGTCTTCAAGCACTGCCACAACCCTCTATAGAAGTGCTATTATTATCACTCCTATTTTACAAAGAGGGGTATTGAGTCTGCAAGGCATTAAGCCCCTTGACCAGGGCCACACAGTTAGTAAGTGTGAGAGGTGTGATTTGAGCTCAGGTCTTCCTGCTTTCAGGTCTCTGCTGTATCAAACTGTCTCACACTCGAACCCAAGGAATCATCTTATTTGCCTGAAGAATAATCATAGCCCTTGAAAGTTGACACAGTTCATTGAGGACTAAGGTCCATGGCTGTGGTTCCTTCACAGCACCTTCTCGCTCTTGGATACCAAACACACAAGACTTTAAAAGTCCATAATTCTATAATTTGGTCATGCTGTGGTATTATTATAGTGGGTCATATGGCTCTGTGACATTGCTGCAGCGCCAAGAAAAGTTCCCCTTCCCAGAGGGTTTCTGTGGCTCTCTCATTAATAGCTAGCTTCTGATTCACACTTTAAGAACAACTGAAGATCTATGAGCAGTGGCTAAGCAATTTTCCCCTGGAGGACTGGAGAGTAGAGGGAAGGGCCAGGAAAGGGATGTATGAAAGGGATGGATTCCCTTTATACCTCGATGCCACTAGGATATAACTAGCCAAAATATCAGATTGTATTGAAGGGCAAAAGGTGGGTGGGGGTTGGGGCCTCAGAACAATTAAAGTAAGTGATGGTTTCAAGTATAACCTCCAGGCATTGTTGAATTAGGTGGCTCTAATCAGTCTCTCAAATGGCATATATAAAGCAATCTGACAGCTTTTTTTTTTTTACAATTTTCAGAATGTCATATTAAAAATAACCTTGATTTCAAAAATAAGCTTAGAAATTTGAAATAAAAAGGGAACCAGTTTTTAAATGAAAATTTCTAAACTATTAGAATTTAGAAATTTAATTAGAATTTCAAAGGGTGATGATATCAAGAGATACTCATTTGACCCAGTATAATCAATATAATGAGAAGGGCAGGGTTTTAAATGAAATGTAGCTCTAAGTAATCCAGTTGCCTTTGAGACCCACTAAGGTCATCTCTGTCACCATTTCCCTATCTTTCTTTCCATTTCCCCCTGTTTTGTTCTTTATCCTTTTCTTTTTGCCCATTCTGATTCCCTTTTGGTCTTTCCATTTCCCTCTCATAATTTCTTCCCCTTCCTTTGTCTTTCCCTACATGCTGCTTCCAGATATAAAATGCCATGATTCTGCTAGTGTGACCTTGGGAAAATCACATAAACTCTCAGACCTGAAATACCTCATTTATAAAAAAGAAATGATGATGATTCATTTGTTTGAAGGCAGGGAATCACTGCAGACTAGAAAATCTCTCGAAGTCCATTTCATCTCAAAGAGCTATGGTTCTCTGTGTCTTTTGTTTATCTTTAATCATCTTCTCCTCATTGTCTCCCACTATGCCACACTCTCCTTTTCTCTCTTTACCTTCATATATTTGTCTCAGACACTACAGGTGGATATCTTATCACATGGAGATGGGACAGAAAGGGAAAGAAAAGAATTAGAAATAGTTATATTGCTTTAGAAGACTGTGAATGCCACTACCCAGAAATTAGCTTTCCCAGGCAAGACATGGTAGTGATAGCTGAGAACTGTCCACTGCTGAAGCTTCTTTTGGTATAATAAGGCATGATAAAAAAAAACCACTAGTGGGCTCACTGCATTTGTTGAGTCAATGCACCAAAAGCTAGCAGCCAGACTGTTTAGCTCTCCTTGGCGAAATTCGATCAATCTAATGAAACCACTTAGCATGGGTGCTTGGCTGGCACAAAATAAGCACGATATAAATTATTATTATTATTGGTCTGGTACCCAAGTTATCTCCTAGCTATATGGAATTAAGAGATTGGGGAGTGACTCCCCTCTCCCAAATCTGATCTCAAGAAAAACAGACTGCTAAAGCCATGTGATCATTTTGAGGAAGTAACTTTCTGGTTTTCAAAAGGCCACATTTCCTTGATTCAAAATCTATTTGCGCCCTATAAAACTGGTGGTAGAGGGAATTGATATAACATAATTGGCAGATCTGGCACAGAAATTAGAATGTGGAATGTATGGTATTGTCTCCAGTCCCTTGGACTGGAGGACAGAGAAAGAAGACCCAGGGACTTTAGCAAGTGACCTAACAAGAAAGGATGACTTGGATATTAATGGTGGGCAAAAGGACACTCCTTGGTTCTTCCTCTTTTCTCAGGAGATTATATGGTAGAGCTTGAAGGCAGAATTATAGAACAGTAGAACTGATTATGACCCTAGGATTATTTGTTATAACATTTCCTAACCTGGAATCCATGCACTTAAAATATACATAAGTGTGTGTATATGCATATATATACATACATATATATATATATATATAAACAGAGAGAGATGCACACACACATACACATATATATTACACACACACATGCAATACATATATCACTACATTTCAATATAATTTTTTCCTTGGCTTAAATCGGATATCACTTGATAACACAATCTTCTTTCCAAAATACTTACATCTTAGATCTTTAGAGATACTGGTAAGGATTATATTTTCATCTGATAGAAACAGTTCATACAGATTTTCATGCACCTAACCTACAGTTATTGTTTAATAAATGCTTGCTTATTGCTACGTTCATTAATCATCTAGAAATTTCTCTCATGATTCACATTGCTGAATAGTTTTAGCAACATTTCTCACTCTTTCTCTCTAGCAAAATTACATAAATGTTTAGTTGGTTCTGCTGTCAAGTATCCCATCATTGCTGAGAAGGTCCCCTAAGAAAGCACTGAGCTTTAAAAGATTTGAGAGACTGTAGTGTCCTTTACAAATTCCATCTTATTTAGACGCTTTATTTCTTGAGCTCCAGCTTGACCTTGTACCTGTCCTTTTTGTCCGTTGAATCTTGTCTCCTCCACTATACCGGTGACCTTTTATCCTTTACCCTGGACATATCTGCTTCCTCTAGCTTGTGTTTGACTGATATTTCATGTTAGCTACTCTGATAACAGACTTCATTTTTTTCTCCTAACCTCTAGTTTCACCTCTGGTTTTTAGTTTATCATGAACTGAAATAATATCACTGGGGCACAACAAGTATAGCCACAAAGAGACCCCCACCATTCACACTACACCCTGCCTAGGCCCGGGATGGTTTCTGCATTATGGAAGGTTTTCTATCTTAGCCTCTGGCTGGTCCTTGCCCCTACCTTTACAGTTGGGTAGGTCTAAGGAGAATAGTAATACTACAATTGGGAAATGTACCTGTGTATGTACATGTGTGATTCTAACCAAACCTGTGATTTCACTAGGGGTGAGTAGGTGGGATTCTCAGTGTGCAAACTCCTTCACAAATACAGATCACAACTTGTCCGTAACTTATAGTCTTAAGAGAGTTGCCAGGGATGCCATCAGTACATAGTTGTACATGTTTGTATGTACAAAGGGCTTGGAACTAGGTTTTATACTCCAAGGCTTCAAGAATGTACTATGCTACAATGTCTTTTCAATCATGCATGTATGTGTATGTGCATGCATAAGTGTGTATATATGCACATATGTACATATATGATATATGTAGACACGAGTATTGAGGATATGTATATAATCATACATGATATATGTATATTTACACAACATAGTTTTAAGGAGATCTTTCTAAACTATTAAGTAGTTGTACATGTTCTTTCTCTATATGCACATATACACAAATGCTTTTTTTATTATTATTTCACTACTCTATGCATGGAGTAGTGGATGAAAAGATGTTTCAAGAGCAAGAAAAAACTGGGTTCAAGTCCCTCTGCTGAAACATTCTGACTGTGTAACTCTGGACAAGTGACTTAAACTTTCAGTTTTCCAAGCACCTCTCTAAGGCTGAATACATTTTAGATAAGGTACTGACTTATATGAGCAGAAAGAGTTACTGATTTGGTGGTTCCCTGTAACAAGAAGAAAAATCACAGGTCCAGTCCCATCCCTATGCCAAAACATGTGTTAAAGATAAAATGAGTAAGTATAGAACTGGCTGGCTGACCTTGGGCAGGTAGATCAGTTTTCTCACTTTTCTCACATTTAATTTCTTCATTTGAATTAAAATTTATATTTTATCAGCTCAGGGTCTTCAACTTTTGTTGTGTCAACCACTTTGGAAGTCTGGCATAGCCTATCAACCCCTTTCTCAAAATAAAGTATTTAAATACATAAAGTAAAATGTCTAAGATTAAAGAGGAAAACAATTATATTGAAATGTAGTGATATATGTATATGTATATTGTGTGTGGGTATCTGTATACACACACATATACACACTTATGTTTGTTTGCATGTATTTTAAGTGCATGGATTCCAGGTGAAGAAACTTTATATTAAATGATCCCAGGGTCACAATCAGCTCAGCTGTTCTGTGATTCTGCCTTCAAATGAAAAGGAGAGGGATGTTGTAACGTGCATTTAAGAGAAGAAAGAAAGCCCCCTCCTGCCTCATCCTCCATTCCATTTCGCCTTCCAGCTAGTGAAGATATCCAGCCTGGCTTGATATCAAATGTCTCTGTCCCTGAACTAAAGAATATTTTATCCTATATCAAGCAGATTCTTTTTGGGTACTTTTCATTTTCTGATCAGAGCCAGCCTTTCCTGGAATGTATTTAAAATTCTTTCCCTCGAACTTTCTTTTATTAGGTAGTTTGATATCCTATTTAACCAAGATAAGAATTATTCTTCTGCTTAGGCCCTGAGATTTCCCAAAGTCTCTTTCTCTTTCTAAAGTTGAAGCTTTAATACCTATACTTTCTTCTGTTTGTGACTTGTAACTCATTCAATCTTTCCCCTAGACCTGCTCAATCCATCTCTCTGGCTGGCTTTCTCAGCTGAATGGAAAGGCTTTCAGCCTTCTTTCCCTTGGTCATTTAATTTAGCTCTTAAGGCTAAGACTGGTCTGCATGTAACTCTCATGGATAAGAGCCATGGGTTGCTCTCCCAGTTCTTTTTTTTTTTAAATTTGCTCAGCAACCTCTTAAGCACCCTCGGAATAGGGCACCTTCTTCTTCCATTATTCTCTCTGATATCACATAGATTGGGGGGTAATCAGTCAAAGGCTGATCTTGACCCAGGCCCCTCCCCCATAGGATAAACTGCCTGGTTTTCTCAGCTCCTGAAAATAGCTGATGGTCTTCCAGGAGGGACTTGATCAAAGTTTGACAAATTGCCATTTATTTTGCTTCTACTGGAAGGTGATCACAACTAAGAGAAAATTTCTTTCTGGTCCTTCTTGCTCTCTCTTCATCACACTGTCTTTCTCAGCCAGAAGAATGAGACAGACAGTTCACTCTATTATGTCACCAGAAACTGTGCCTATAAATCTTCCTGAGCCCCACATATCCATCAGTGTCACAACACCCTCGCCACAGAAGCTAGGTTTGGTCTCAGACTACACTCATGTGCATGAGGAACATGTATACACAACTTGGCCGGAGTCACGCTTTCTGTACTGGCTAATGAGAGGCTTTCTCAGATCAAATGGAGAGGATTAAATTTGGGATTAAATTCCTTCAAAACCTGCTTCCAAACTGCCTTTTCCAGCCTCATCATGTATTATTCTACTTCTCCATATGTTCCTGTCTACATATATTTCTTTTGCATATATTACTCTACAATTTAGCAAAACTGTCCTTCTTGTCTTTCTTCACACGTGAGATTCTAGCTTCCATTTCTGTGCTTTTGCCATGTCCCATGCCTGGAAAGTACCTCCTCCACTTAGAGAAATTGTGAGTTTCTTTGAGAGCTCAAATCAAGTGCAACCTTCTGCATTAAAGGCTTTCCTAATCTCCCCAGCTAATCTGGCCTCTCCCCGCTCAAAATTTGTATATTTTATACATATTATACATACACATATACATGCACACATTTCAGTTGTATCTGACTCTTCATAGCCCCCTTTGTGGTTTTCTTAGCAAAGATGCTGGAGTGGTTTGCCATTTCCTTCTCAGCTCATTTTACAGATGAGGAAAATGAGACAGAATTAAGTGACTTGCTCAGTCACATAGCTAGTAAGTATCTAAGGTCAGATTTGAATTTGAGTCTTCCTGACTCCAGTTCCAGTACTCTATCCACTGGGCCACCTAGCTACCCATGTATATGCACACACACATATGTATACACACACACGCACACACACATATGTATACACACACATATGTATATATTTCGTATATGGCAGAGTATAGACGTGTATACATGTATATTGACTCTCCCAAAAGAATATAAGTTCTGTGAAGGTAAGACAGGAATTGTTTCATTTTTGTTTTTGTATGCTTTGTCCATGGTAGGTGTTGTATAAATTCTTGTTGATTATGGTTAATTTATGTATACATGACTCTGGTTTATTAATTATGTAGTTAAATACTGCTAAGTACCCTTCCTATACCCACGTTGATTGATCATTCAATGGAAAGATCCCCGGCTGAAGATTCACCGCAACTACATTCAAATCCTGTTTACTGCTTATGTGACCTTGGGCATCTCTCCTAAGTCTCAGTTTACTCATTTATAAAATGAAGGGATTGAACTAGCTGGCTTTCGAGATCCCTTTCAGATCTAAGTCTGAGATCAGATATCTGACAGAAAACAGTGAATAGTTCTTGTAGAACGTGTGGCTTACAAAAGAACATCTCTCTCCCTCTACACCTTCTTACCCTCCTTGCAATGAATCACAAGACAATTTCAGTATTTCTGTCACCATCTATAACAAAATGGCAGGGTGTCACCTGAGTGGTCCCTGCATTCTCAGCAAGTTACCCTGGGCACAGCTTCTCAGCTACCTAAAGGGGCTCCAAGATCTCTAGCTTCATCCTTAAGTATATCAATATTCTCAGTATATTCCCTCCATAGTGAGTTATTCAATCAACCCATATTTAGTCAGGCACTAAGGTTGCTTGAAACAACTTTACTAGATTTTGAGGAAGCGTGGGGTAGAGACCATCCATAGAGGGGCAAATTAGAGTAGAATTGTAGAATCCAGCTTTGCCAGCTTAACAGATAAATCTGGTATTTCTTCACTGTTCTGCTTGGCTTCCTTCCCAAGCCAGCTAGGCAATTACTTTTAGCCCATTTCTTGAAGGAAAACAAAAGAAAAAAAAAAAACAAAATTGTCTTTTTTAAGAAACTTTTCCCCCCTTTCAAATCAAACCTTCTGGTTCAGGTGAGAAGACCCTCAAAAATTCAGGTTCAGGCAGACCCTCAAAAATTCAAGTTGATTTTTCTAGTCAGAGGTTCCCAAACTTATTTGACCTACCACCCACTTTTCAAAAAAAATACTCAGTGCCCCTGGAAATCTTTAACCTTTAATGGTTTTTTTTTTCTGAAATTTATATCATTTCAAAAAAATATGATATATTATATACATATAATATGTTTATAAATGATACATCTTACATTTAATAATTTATTATAAATTTGTGGGGGGTTTCCTGCATTGAAATTTTGATGAGGTAATATTGTATCATGTACCAATATAGCAGTATAGTATCATATTGTAAACAAGTCCTCACACACACATATTCCTGCTGACGCATGCTAGTCTTCCCAACAATGCGTGACTGCATACCTGCCAACACTTGCTTATTAAGACCTGTTGGAGGACTTGACCACTGATTGGTTGTAACTTGCATTTTGTGTGGTTATTTGGACAATAATGTAATTACTACATCTTTAATTCTGTTATACAACAGATGAAACAAGTATGAACGGTTTTTCAAAATTTTCTTCTCTTCTTTCCTTATGCTTCCACTGCCCCCTTATTTTTATTCAAAATCTCCCCAATTGCACCTGAGGCTACTACTGACCCACCCTGGATCATTTCAGGACCCCCCAGGGGGCAGTATCACCACTTTGGGAACCTCTTCTGTCTTCTCTGTGTAATCTTGGAGGGTTTACTTAAACTCTCTGGTCCTCAGTTTCCCCATTTATAACTGAAAGGTTTGGAGTAGATGGCATATGAGGTGCCTTCCAAGCTCTACATCCATGATTCTATAATCATTCCTGCTTCCCACACCCAGAAACCTCTTGAACTAGACAAATACTCAATTCAAGTAAATTTCCCTCTAGTTCTCTTAATATCTCTCTTAATTAACTCAACACTTTGCTTTGTTAACTTACCATTCTTTTGTTCCCCAGTTTTAGCTTTGTACTTGGTCACTGTGGATCTTTTACATTTCCCTATGCCTACCGTCTTAATCCAATTATCTCTCCTGCAATCATTCTTCTTCTTCTCCTGAGTCTGTAAATCTCCAGTCCATAATTCATTTGCGTTATGTGTCCATATTTACATTAAACATACAGAAATTGAGAGGAAGTATTCAGACTGTAATTGCTATTAGTTGGACCCCAGTGGATAAGAAAACAGATCAACATGGCGACAGTGAGCAGAAAAGAGGTCATCATCATGGTTTTTAACTTTGAGGAAGGCTGCTGTACATTGAAGACTTACTATCACCAGCCATACTCCTGTCTAACATTCTTAATCTAGCAAGCAAGCACATGCCAATCTATTAAGAACACATATAGACAACCTGCCAAACCTTTGTAAGGTGGAAAGGGGTCTCCAAGGGTTAATAGGTTACATTGTTCCTTTGACTCTGAGAAACAGTCTCACAACAGACTTTCTCCTATAATGTGCTGTGCTAAAATTCAGGAACAGTTTAAAAGTATAGTTACAGGACAGAGTATCTGGGAGATACACACTGTTCACTTTTTACATTGCCTTTCCCAAAGGGTCAGCCAACAGGGCACACAGATATGGACATAAACAGAAGAAGAATACCAAGATACCACAGATATCTCCAGCCATACTACTCTGTTTCACAGTAGAGTTCTTTCAGGTTCTGTCTCTCTCCCCACTTGGCAAACGTAGAGCTCTGTTGGGTAGTTTTAGATACAGACAAATGCTAATGTTAATCATAACCTTGGGGCAGAGAGAAATACAAGAGAAATCATCAGACCAAGCAGCTCTATTTCTTCCATTTCCTTCCATATCCACAAGAATAAGATATGTCCACTGCCATTTTGTGCTAACACTGAAAAAGGTGGAGTGCATTACAAAGATGTGTAACTTGCAAAAATACAAAAGAGCCAATTACTAAGATGAAAAGCAAGCTGATTAAGGTAATGCAAACAAGGATATAAATGACCGATAGCTGACTTGATGTTATTTCTTCCCAGAATATTGGCAATTTAAAAGACGATTTGTCAATCAAAAGGAATGACTCCTTAAAGATGACATTTTAGTGGAAATGATTTTGCACAAGGTGGTCTTCCAGGTATTTCTTAAAAGAAATCCTATATGTGTTTGTGATCCTACCTAAAAGTAAGACCAGTTTTGTTTACCATTTGAAGACATGCATCAGTGTATATGGGGATATTTGGTAGTCTATCAAAAATACTGTGATTTTATAGATTTTTCAATTCAATTTAATATCATTTAAAGAATGTGAGTTTCAAGATACAAAGATGACATCAGTCATTAACTTCTGTCTTCATGGAGCTTACAGACTACTAGGTGAGATAAACATGTGTATACACCATTGTAATAAAAACTGAAATACAATTGCATAGTGAAGATTTGAGAAGGGAGAGATATTTTGAGGTGGAGGAATCGGGGAGGGTTTCATGGAAATGAAAACTGAATTAGGCCTTGGAAGGAGGAAATTATTTCAATTGGCAGATAAAAGATAAGAAATAAGACAGTGCTTCGGCATCTCTAGACTTCTCCCTGATCCAAGGTTATGCTCAATATTAGCATTTGTTGATGTCTAAAGCTAGCCAAAAAAGCTCTGTTTTAGCCAAGTGGGGAGAGTGACAGAACCTACTCCAACTGTAGAGCACTATGCCTCACTGTGTCTACTTTCTTGGCCTGGACCATTCTCAGGCTTTCTCACCCTGGGACATCCCTCTACCATGCTGGTTCCCTTTACTCATTGGTGAGTTCATTCATGGCACTTTAGTTTTGGAGACAAGGCCAACCTGATCTTGTTTCACTCCTCTTTCAGCTGTGTGCTTCTGAATCTCTGGATTTTGCCATCACATTCCCACAAGGATACCTTTCTCTCCCTTATTTTTCAGTTCCCTTTAATGTATAATTTTTGCCCATTAGAATGTAAGCTTCTTCAGAGCAAGAACTGTCTTTTTGTTTACATTTGTACCTGGCAGGGCTTAGTACAGTGCCTGGCAAATAGTAAGTGCTTAATATATATACATGTTTCCTGCAGCTTGCAGGGTTGAGTACATTCCTAACTATTCTAAACAAAGCAAAAACAAATATATTAATTGGCTATTAACACATGCACCTATTTGGCCTATATTAATGGCTATTTTTATTCTAAATTATTGATATATATGAAAATTATTTATGTACAGAATTATGAAATGGTAATGACATAAAGAGGAAGCACGGTATAGAGGCATGTGTGCTAGATGTAGATTTAGGAGACTTGTGTTCCTATTCCACCTCTAACACAGAAGGACAGTGGTTGGAATACTGGGCTTGGATTCTAGAACACCTGAGTTCAAATCCAACCTCACATACTTATTTGCTATGTGACCTGGGCAAATCACTGAGCAAATCTGCCTGTTTCCTCAATTATAAAATGAGGATTATAATTGCACCAATCTCCTAGGATTATTGTAAAGATTAAATGAGATTATGTTCATAAAGTGTTCAGCACAGTACCAGGCACATAATAGGTCCTAAGAAGTGTTTATTTCCTCAATTATTAGTTATGCGACCATGAGGAAGAATCATAACTTCTCTAAAACTGTTTCTTCCTCCAAGATGCATGGGGATTATAATACAAATGAGGCATGCAAAGTACTTTGTAAGACTTAATAACTATTTAAATGTCAGATATTATATGGGCACATTGATTCATGCCTGCATACTTGAAACTAGAACTGGCCTTTGAAAGGGAGGAATTGATCCTCACAAGACACTCAACCAAAAATATCTCCATTAAAATTCCATATTCCTTAAGATGAACAAGTTTTTCTTTTATAAAGATATCCTTGAAAGACTTAAGTCACGTATATATATATATATATATATATATATATATATGTTCATGACTCCATTATGTTAATTGATAATCAGATTGCTTTTATTTGGATAGTCAAATAAGAGCCATTGTTATTGAGGATTTATTAGATTTTGTGCAATAGGGATGGGGAGAAAAGTAAGCTTGGAATTTCATCAGTGATCAAGGAGACTGCAATGTCTTCTTCCTGAGACAGAAAAAAAGATCAACAACAAAAAAAAGAGCAAAGAAGGAAATGGGAAAGTTCTCTTCTCTTTCTTTGCCTGTTGAATTTGTTTGCCTCCTTCAAGGCTCTTGGCTCCATATACTTTGTGAAATTCCATTCAGATCTATTCAAAATTCAAGCTTCATTAAAGGCTGAAATGAAGGCACAATTTTTTTCTATTCTAAACATTATTAATTCTGCTTATCCTTCATGAATCACTCTTAAAAAAGGAAGTACTGGAAGTATCTTCTGAAAGTTTGTCCTCAGGAGACTTTTCTACCAACTTTGTATTTATAAGACGTTAGAGAAGCGTTTAAACCCTTGGCTGCTTAGCTGAACTCACTCCTAACTTTCTGGCATTGGTCCCTGCCTACCATCAATACAAAAGGTTACCTTGCTCCAATTGAAGACAAAAGGGATTTCTGAAGTCATAATAATGCATTCTTGGCAATTTTGTATAGTCGTTATGATTAAAGTCCAAATTCTGTCTAATGCCAATAGTTTACAGCCAATATTTGCCATAGGGGCCTGGATAACATTTGATGAGAATAAGTAGAAATTTACATCATGATAATGACCAAATTATGCCACCAAAACCAAAAGACTATAGGTAAGCCTAAACTTGTAAATAGGTTGTGTTCCAAAATTTAGGTTATAAGTCAATTGTTTATAAGTTGAAATTCACTGCCATAATGATTGGTTCCCTAAAAAGCCCACAAAAAGCTTATTTTACCCCTGATGTGGCCAAAATATCATATATTCCTGCCCACACCAATCTCATTCCAACTGAGAAAAAAGTAGGAATAATGCAATTTTGAAATAAATTTGTTTTTTGAATCTTGAATGTTGTTTTGTAAAATATATTTTCGAGGAAATGTATGCTCAGAAAAAAAGTGGATTAACAAGAATAAAGAGTAATAGATGAATAGCCCAAGTATTTTGCTTATTCTCATGAGGTATTAAAAGTTCCAGGAGAAAACTTCCAGCAAGTTGAGTGGGTGCTTTATGGAGAATGTAATGGGACAGCGTGGACAAAAATTAATGGGATGAAAGGCATGAGCAGGTTGCAATTTGTACCAGTGATGGAGATAATCACAATATTATTATGTATCTATTGATATTGCGTGTTGCTGAAATGAGGGAAGTCAGGTTTGTTGAGAGTGGGATGAGAAGATGGAGATTTTTGCATAAATTATAAAATTAATCTTATGGACCCTTACAAAAGCTTTAGATGTTAATCATATTTGTTCTTGTTAAATGCTATTTTCACTTCAATTCATGTCTTTCAATACCTTGGACAAATTGTTATTTATCAACATGATCACAATATTTTAGTGTTTTCAAAGGGAGAGAGAGAGAGAGAGAGAAAGAGAGAGAGAGAGAGAGAGAGAAAGAGAGACAGAGAGATGGAATTTGAAAAGTGTTTTGAAGGAAGCCAGGGAACACATAATAACCTGCAGCAAAAAAAGAGATTTTATTTTCATAAAGAAAGAGGCTTCATTGATGAAGGATGAAAAAAAA
>CM053622.1:532632581-532650346 GCA_028646595.1 Phalanger gymnotis | reverse complement strand
TGGTGGGATGGTAAGGTAAGAAATGAATCAAAGTAGGAGAGAATGGTGACAAATCCTAGACTTATAGAATATTAGAGCTGGAAAAGACCTCAAGGATTATCTAATCCAAACACATCATATTAATATTGAGGAGACAGGCCAAAGGAAGATGAATAGCTTGCCCAAGATCACACAGTAAGTCAACAACAAAGCCAAGAACAGGTATTGTCTAGTGTCCTAGGTCACTACCTAATGTTTATTCCATCGTATGATTCCGTATCCTACAGATACCACACTTAGCCAGTGAGATAGCCCATATCAGGGTCCTCTCTTGTTTTATTCCTATTTACAGAGTCCTTGTCATAAAAAAGTCAGTTTGTAGTGCAAATAGTGACAGACTTGCAGACAGAAGTGACCTGAGTTTCAATGCTGCTTCTGTCTCTAACTAGCTGTATGATGATGGGAAAAAGTATTAATCTCACAGAGCCTAGGTTTCCTCATCTGTAAAATGATAATCCTCTATGAGTTTAGGATACAGCACCTTCTCCTCCTACTATGAATCAATTCTCTCTCTAACATCCCTATATACATATATATGTATGCATGTACATATATATGTGTGTATATTCTCTGTGTATGTATGTATGTGAGTATATATGTATGTATGTATGTGTGTATATGTGTATGTATATATCTGGGTTGTTTCTTATGCTATCAATGAAGCTTCTTTATTTTTTTTTAAATCATTATACTGTCTGTTATGTGGTTTCACATACCTACTTCACAGGGTTGTTACCAAGATCAAATGGATAATGTATGTAAAGCCCCTAGCTTAACCTTAAAGTGCTATATAAACATCAGCAGAGACTGAAATAGAAATAATTGTGCCTGGTGCAGAATCAGTTGGGGATGAAGCACAGACAGATTGTACAGTCAGTGGAGCAGAGGACAATGTGACCAACAGGTGTGGTCACAGTGGGAAAGGGCTGGAGAGTCCCTAGAGAGTTCACCAGTAGCTCCTCAGTATTTCATTTGAAGAAGCAAGCCCTAGGGTGGGTGCTCCATAGTGATGAGATAGAAGGGGTGGAAGTCTTGGTGACCACACTGGTATGGTGAGGCACCACAATGTCAGCATATTCTATAGTCCAGCCAAATTGACCTTTCAGTTTCTTATAGATGGCATTCAGTCTCCTCTCTCTCTACTCCCTATGGCTGTCCCTATTGCTTTGAATGCACTCCTATTTAAATCTGATTCTTAGAATCTCCATTTTCTTCAAAATTTTGATCAAGGGGCAGGTTTTACATTAAACCTTTCCTGATTCCCTACTTGCTAGTGGCTACACCCCCAAATTTTACCTTGTGTTCATTTTGATTATATATTATTTGTGTTTTCTTATCAGATAGAGTGTAATCTCCTTGAGGTCAGAGGCTGCTTCATTTTTGTCTTTCTGCCTCCAGCACCTAGGAAAGTGCCTAGTCTATGGTAGAAATATTAAATGCTTGTCGATTGATTGATTTTCTCAAGTCCTGTTTCTGACATATACTGGCTTTTTGACCCTGGGTGAATTAATTAACCTCTCTGGTGTTCTAAGCAACTTTCTCCCCATGCATAAAATGACAAGATACAGAATTTATTCAGAACCTGACAAAAAGGGAACTTTTATTCAATAAAAATTGAGTGCAAGTAATGGTAATTAACAATAATTTCAATTCTGGCAGGAAAGAGCGTTGTGAAATTAATCACCATATGAAGTAGTAGGCACCAAACGGAGAAATAATCTGGTTCAACTTTCTTTTTGTTTAGATGAGGAAACATAAAGCCTAGGAAGGGTAAAGGGTCCACGGTCTTTCAAAGCTAAGATTAGAATCCAGATCTCCAGACTCCTGGGCCATCATTCATCACTAATGCACCAACTGCCTCTTTTCTCTCAGTCAGTGATCTAGAGTGTCTTCCTTACCTATTTAGCTTGATTCAGGCTTTAGATAAGTGCCCCTAAATCCCTCTCCTCATTCTTTGGTTCCAGTTTGCTGAATATCAATCCTGAAACTCCAAAAAGTATAATGGGCAAGAATCCATAATGGCCCTTCCTCATCCTAACCAGTCTACATGCCTAGTCTGAATAAGAGATCTGTCTCACAAAGATGTTCCCACTCTCTCCTGCTTGACAACGGATGCAGTCCCCAAATCCCAATTCTTTCTTTTCCAGGCTCTGATTCATTAGCCTATATTATGAATTTTCCCACTTCTATTTCCTTGTCCAAACACAGCTTCTTCAGCTCTAAAGCAGTACTTTTTAGTTACCCATAGACCTCATTCAGCCGTAGAGTTAGTCCCTTGACATGGTCCTTTCATTTCTTATTCTTTGACTGAGTCCTAGGTCTGCATCGCTGTCTCATTTAGCTGTATTCTTTTGCTCATCTTTTCCCTTGTCTTCAGAAAATAATATGCAAATGATAGGGAGAAATGGAAAGAAATTTAATTAAAATATATGTGTTTCTTTCTCTACTAGTACTTAAGGATAGAATGGTAAATTGTTGAGAAAGGAGAGTACTTTGAGTAAGGTTAAAGAGCTGAAAACTGATTATATGGTACCAAAAATAAAAGTAGAATGGGGTGAGAAGGAGCATATTTAGGTATGAAAGGAGAACTGGTTCTTGGAGACTTGCTAAGGAGGGCATTTTTCCATTAGCATTGCTGTCAGGAGCTTGGCCTAGTGACAGAGTCCTAGTCTTGAAGTCAAGAAAACTTGAACTCTAGGCCTGCCTCTGATATATGCTGTGTGACCCTGGACAAGTCACTTAACCTCTCAATGATCTAGGTAACTCTCAGAGTATCTATTGCAGAGTAGTTGCCAATTTGCACTAATAAAAGGGTTTCCTCACTTGGAACGCAATACCAAAAAACCCACAGATTTAGCCTCCTCCCCCATTATTCATTCACAATGGTAAAGCTCCTTCCTTCCTTCCTTCCTTCTTTCCTTCCTTCCTTTCCTTCCTTCGTTCTTTCCTTCCTTCCTTCCCTCCTTTTCCCCTCCTTCCATCCCTCCTTTTCCTCCATCTTTCTCTTCCTCCTTTCTTTTTTCTTCCTTCTTTTCTTTTTTCTTTCTTCCTTGCCTCCTCCTTTCCTCACTTCTTCCCTGCCTTCTTCTTTATTCCTTTCTTTTTTCCTTCTGCTCTCCCTTCCTTCCTTCTACTTTCCCTTTCTCCTTTCCTTCTACTCTCCCTCTTTCTTTCTTTCTTTCTTTCTTTCTTTCTTTCTTTCTTTCTTTCCTTCTTCCTTCCTTCCTTCCTTCCTTCCTTCCTTCCTTCCTTCCTTCCTTCCTTCCTTCCTTCCTTTCTTCCTTCCTTCTTTTTTTCCTCCTTCCTTCTCTCTCTTTCCTCTATCTTGCTCTTCCTTCTTTCTTTTTTCTTCTTTTCTTTTTCTTTCTTCCTTGCCTCCTCCCTTCCTCACTTCTTCCCTCCCTTCTTCTACCTTCCTTCCACTCTCCCTTTCATCTTTCCTTCTGCTTTCTCTTACTTCTTTCCTTCCACTCTCCCTTTCTTTCTTTTTCTCTCTTCCTTCCTTTCTTCCTTCCTTCTTTCCTTCCTTCCTTCCTTCTTCTTAGGCCAGTCCAAGGAATTGTCCCACCTACCAGGACTCTTTCATGTTGTATCTTTTACTAAAGCTCCTTATTTTCCTGGATCTTCTTGGCCCTTGAGGCTCCTTGGTTCTCTCAGTTCAGAGATCTATTGCACCAGAAACATATTAACTCATCCCTTTTCCTTTGCTATTGTCATCATCTCGAGGTGCCCTTTCTTATCAACAGCATCACCTCCTCAGAAAAATTTTTCAATAGGACAAATAGGTCACTCCCCAAACTCATAGCAAATAACTGTCCCCCAAATTAAAAGTATCCAGAATGACATTTTAAGCTTCTGCCTCCCAGCTTATGTGGAAAATGAAAGTCATAATAGAGTATCCAGGTGGAAGAATAGCCTGGGAGAAACTGCCTTTTCTGCCTTCAAATAAGAGCTGAAACTTCTATAGTCTTTGTCACCTAAAAGAGGCATCCTTGTTGATTACCAAACAGGTGACATTTGGACTGGGCCGTGAAGGACAGTTGATTGTTACCAGGTAGACTTAGGAAGAGAATAGTATCAACAAAGTTACAGAGGGACGGAAATGCTGAACACACAGAGAGAGCACGTAGCTATTCTTAACATAATTTGGCTGAAGCATAGCATATGTGGAGGTGAGTGATATGATGTAAGATTGGTCAGGTAGCGGGGAGAGCCTTGATTGCCAGATTCAGGATCTTAGAATTGATTGGGAAGTCAACAGGAAGCCAGCCATTCACAGATTGTGACAGAACGGTGAATGATCAGCTCCTGTGCACAGGGATAGAAATAGGTACCTATTCTGTGATTTCAGTACAGGGGACTCCCTAATGAGGAAACTCCTTTCACCCATGCCAATCAGCACCTTCTCTGCAACTTAAAATCTTAAAGAGTTGCCTAGAGTACTGGCCAGTTAAGTGACTACCCCAGGGGCACAAAGATAGAATGTGTCATACAGAAGAATAAACTGGCATCAGAGTGAAATATGGATCAGAGAAAAGAGAGACTGGAAGGCAGGGAGTTCATTATAATGTTATTACAATAGTT
Organism: Phalanger gymnotis; assembly: GCA_028646595.1. Classification (NCBI taxonomy): domain Eukaryota; kingdom Metazoa; phylum Chordata; class Mammalia; order Diprotodontia; family Phalangeridae; genus Phalanger; species Phalanger gymnotis. Next base: position 532,645,723 of record CM053622.1, on the reverse strand, counting down.
GAGATTTGAGATTGGAGTTGGGACGTTGCAGTGGGATTAGAAAGGAGACAAGAGAGGTTAAAGGATGCTTTCTGTTCATCAGAGTATTCTCATTCTGATGAAAAACATCAATATGAAAATGCTGAAGCCAAATCCACAGTTTCTGTGTTTCCCATGATATTCCTTATCAGATAAGACCAATTAAGAGCACAATTTTACTTCACAGGTAGCATTTTGATCTTTTGCTCCATTTTATTTTCCAGCCTGGATTGATGACATCATTGACCTATATTTTCTCTCTTCTAAATGTGGCCCATAATTCTGTCTGTGCTGAATCCTAATAGGCCAAGAACAAGCCTAAGAATCCCAGGAAGATAAGGCTAAATGGGAAGGGCACTTTGTACAACCTAGCTTATCTTAAGTCCCTCAGAGTTCAAAGATACTGATGCCTGCAGATCTTTTGGAGTCTTCTTAATTATTCCATAACATCTTTATATCTCTGACAATGGTTTCAGTATTGTGGTACCTTCTGTGTCCTTATATTTATCTAATGAAAAAAATTCTGTCCTATCACAGTCCTGAACCAATTTAGGATATGACACATTTTCACTCCCAGTTTAGTATCCAAGGAAATAGAAGCCCTTTCTAAAGTCTGAGGAATGTGAGCCTTATTTGTTCCCCCATTTAGTGATTTAATGCTCTTGATGTCTCTTCCTGCACTCCCCTCACTCATCTGGGAGCTTGATGATGGACAAGGCTCTAGAAACCCTTCAGGGTGGGTCTCAGATTCTTTGGATACAATTAGTCTAGTGAATGTGTCTTAGTTCATTGTGTATAGTCTGTATAGGTCAGGTGTGGACTTGTACCACAATAGAAAACCATCAATGGGTATGGGTGTGGAGAAATCTCTTAAGTTCTAATTTAAATAATCATTGGAGAGCCCTTCTGCTTCAAGAAGGTCTAGAAATGTATTTGGAAAATGTTTGATTGTTTTTGTTCCAGTATCATATTGCAGAACAAAGAAGTTTGGGTAGTTGAAATAGGCTTGGGATGAACAGTCTGGCTTTAGGTGGTTATCTCAGCCACTGAGCTTTGTTTTCTCCTTTTATCATGCCAAGAACTATCTTCCTCCCCTGTTGCCCCTTTGCATGTTAGTGTAATAAATGTACAAGGTGGTTTATTCCACGCCTCTCCCTGTGAATAAAAGAGGCAGGGTCTAATTGGGAACATTCAGAAACTAAGTTCATTATTGCCACACGACCCCACTTTTCTCTCACCTTACAGAACTAACAACAAAAGTCCCACAGTATGGAGGCAACTGAATTCTGAAAGGCTACCCCGGCACAGAACACGCTGTCTCATCTGACCCCACATAGTGATTGGCAGTGGTGGATGGTCTTGGAGATCATTTAGCCAAACTCCCTAATCTGAGATTGTGACCTGCCCAAGGACACAAAGGTTATGAGTGGCAGAAATTTTACAGCTTTCTGATATACTCTATATTAATGTTTAAAAGAAAATTAAATTTTATTTCAACCATTTGTTTTCATATCAGAGTGATTTCTAGACACACCCAGCCTTTTTCTCTACCCAGTCAACCTTCACATGTAACAAAGAAAAAAAAAACAGCTTATCAAACTCAACTGACATATGAAACACACTAAAGGTTGCATACCTCTAATACACTACCTCTAGAAATGCTGAAGAAGGAAGTATTTTTTTCCTCTATTCATTGACCAAGACTGGTGACTATAATAATATACCGTTTAGCTTTGATTCAGTGTTTTATTTTTATGGGGTTCTTTTTTTGCTTACCTTATTGAAATGATTGCATTTATTGTTCCCCTAGTCTTGCTTACTTTAGTAAGCATCACTACATATATAGTTATATATATTTTTCCTTATTAGTGCTACTAGATTTCAAGCTCCAGCAAAGACTATTCTTTACCTAAACTATGTACTATCCTAATAGCTAGCATACCGTCCCTAAGGCACCTCCTTCTGTCTTACTGAAGAGGGTCAAGGGTAGACAGTGAAAAGCTTTTTCGAATCCTCCATTATTGAGAGTACCCAGGGCAGCCATTTCACCATTTCCTACCTGGCTGTGCTCCTGATTTCAACATGCCCCTAACTACATACTTCTCCCTCCAAAGAGTCTTTATATACATACACACATACACACACACATATATACATACACACGTACATACGCACATACATACATATACACACATACATACATACATGTGGCATGTGTGTATGTATGTATGTATTGTCTTCCCCCATGAGATTGTGAACTTGTTGAGTATAGAGATTGTCTTTTACCTTTCTTCGTATGTCCAGTTCTTAGCACAGTGGCTAGCATATAGTAAGCACCTGAAAATGTTTATTGACTAACTACTCTGCTTACTATTGGATAGATGGATAGATGGTGGATGGATGGATGGATGGATGGATGATTTACTAGCAAATCCTATCAAGCTAGACAGTCTTTGGATATGGGCCCAACGGATTGTATAGCTGTGGTACAAGGACCATCCTAGACAAATGCGGGCAGGGTCACCACCAGGATATTGGCCACAAGGTGATGAGTATTTCGTTGGTTTTTTTTGTTTGTTTTGTTTTCTTTGTTTTGTTTGCAACAGCAATTCACAAGTTATGGAATGATTGTGTTCTCCGTCACTGGACGGAGTATCCATACTGATGACTTCTGTGACGTCCGACAGAAGTATTTCTTCCTGACTTTCCATTTTAGTTTCACTCTGCCTTTCATATCTAATCAGTCACCAAATCCTGCCAATTCTTCATACTTAGTATCTTTTTGATTTGCCCCTTCTTCCTCTTCACCTCCTGCCTAGGATTACTGTGACACACTTCTAGCTCATCCAATCCATCCTACACACAGCTGCTCGAATAATCTCCCTTAAATACTATTTTTATCCCATGACTTCCATGTACAAGAACGTACAATGGCTCCCTCTTGTGCATTATGTCAAAGCTAAAGGCCTCACTGGAATATTCCAGGCATTCCAAGATCCGGCACCTCCCTACCCGTCTCACCTCTATTTCCTCCTTAATGCAGACTCTGCTTTAGTCAAGCTGGTCTGCTTATTTCTTCCTTAATACAGTTTGTGCATCCTCTGATTTTATGTTTTTGCACATATCTTTCTCTGCCTGTGAAATGCCCTCTTCCCACCTTGATTTGACTTTCCTTTCCTTGCACAGGCACACATGACTGCAGGTGACAGAGGAAAGTTTCAAATACAGGCCTCACTGACTCAAAGTCCAGTGGTAGATCTACTAATAGTTCTGGGCGGCACACTGGACAGAGTTCTGGGCCTGGAGTCAGAAAGACTCATCTTTCTGGGTTCAAATACGGCCCCAGCTACTTAGTAGCTGTGTGACCCTGAGCAAGTCAATTAACCCTGTTTACCTCAGTTTCCTCAGGAAATAGCAAACCATTCCAATATCTTTGCTGAGAAAACTCCAAATGGAGTTACAAAGAGTTGGACATGACTGAAAATGACTGAACAGCAACAAAAGATCTACTGAAAGTGGTTACAAATGTACTTTCAACAACACATACTAGGTTCTTAATAAGTATTCATTGAATTAATGATGGAAAGAATGAATAGTGGATTAAGACAGTTGTTCTTGGAGGACACAGTTAAGTCCACTTCCTTCTATCCCTCGGGCTGCTGCTGGAAACATTTGGTTCTAATGTGCTAAGATTTGGTATTTCTCCCTTTCTTGTTATTCTCACCACTGTGCTTCTGCTCATGTGGATAGCTCTGTTGGGTTTCTGCCCTGCTGGATCTCTCATAGATATTTTTAAAAGTTACCTGTTTATCCTCTTATCTTTGAATCAACTTCTCAGTAAGTTGGAGACTGACTCTGTGCCACAAGAAGCAGAAAGACTTAGAAATACTAAAAAATAGATAAGCAAAAAAAATCCTGGAGTGGAATCTGTTTCAATCTAACATGCTTGTTTTGAAATACTGCTCAAAACTTGTCACAAAGAAATCTACAGGAAATTAACTCTGTTCCAATTGGAGTTTACTAAATATAATTATATGTTTATTTTTAAAAAAATACATTTGCATTTATTTCATTAAATATTTCCCAATTACATATAAAATTTTTAACATCATTTTTAAAAATTTTGAGTTTCAACTTCTCTCTCTCCAACTCCTCTCCTCCCTATTGAAGAGGATATGATATTAATTATACATGTGATGTCATGCAAAACATATTTCCATGTTAGCCATGTTGCAAAAGAAAACACAAAAATATCAAGAAAAAAATTTAAAAGTACATATAAATACACATTTTTTAAAGTTTCCTTATGTTTGAATTGATTTTCCACCTCTCCCTCTATCTTCCATTATCCAATCCTACTCTCCAATGTGAAACACTGTGACCTCCAATCCCTCAACCCCTCAGCTATCTCCCAGGCCATAAGCCCTGGTCATTCTCTTCTCCTTGATGTTCTCATCTCTGTAGGTATTGGAGGCACTGCTCTCTTCTAGTTCTCCTCCTATCTATCAGACTACCACTTCTCAGTCTCCTATGCTGGAAACTCATTCAAGTCTTCCCCTCTAACTGTAGGTGCCATGCTCACTCATCACTATTTCTCACCTCCCATATCCAGTCTGCTATTAAAGAATGTCTATTTCACCTTTGCAACATTTCTTAAATAGGACACCCTTCTCCCCTCTGATATTCCTACCACCTGCCTACATGTCCTCATGCTTTTAGACAATTGCAATAGCTTGCTTTTGGCTCTCCCTTCCTCAAATCTCTCTCCATTCCTATCTATCCTCCATTTTGCGTCCAAAGGGGTTTTCCCTAAAGCACAGATAAGATAGTATCATCCCGCTACTCAATAAATTCCAATGACTCCTTATCACCTCTAGAACAAATACAAAATCATCTGTTTGCCATTCAAAGTCCTTTCCTCCCCAACGCCCTCACTTTTCCAGTTTTCTCATACCTTACTGCCAGCCATGTACTCTTTAATCCAGTGACATTGACCATCTTGTTGTTCCACAAACAAGAAACTCCAAGTCTCAGCTACAGGCATTTTCTCTAGCTATTCTCCATGCCTGGAATGCTCTCCCTCCTCATCTTGACCTACTAGTTTCCCTAGCTTCCTTCAAGTCCTAATTAAAATCTCATCTTCTACAGGATGCCTTTCCCAATGCCTCTTAGTTCTAACTCCTTCCCTCTTTTAATTACTTTCTATGTATCCTATATATAGTTTGTTTGTATATATTTATTTGCTTGCTGTTTCCTCTATTAGATTCCTCGAGGGTGTAGGAACTATTTTTGCCACTTTTTTTCTATTTCCAGCACTTAGTACAGTGCCTGGCACATATTACCACTAATAAATATGTATTAATTGACTAACAATTCTTTTTTATACTAAATTGAACCCTTTCTTATAACAAATAAAAACAATTAAGGGTAACCAACTTATACAATTGCTCCATCTAATACTATGTGCAACCATTATCGCCCATGGTCCTCCACTTCTTTACCAAAAGGTGGGAAGCTGATGTTATCAATTGTCCTCTGGGACCAAGTATGTCATTTAGTGCAAGCTGAGTCTGGCTACCTTGTAGTGGTTTCTATTATATTATCATGACATTGTTTATATTATCTTCACTCAAAAAAATTCAAACTCATAAGCATTTAGTAAGCACCTACTATATGCCAAACCGTGTGTCAGTGCTGAGTAAAAAAAATAAACTGGTCCTTGCTTAAGGATCTTGCATTCTCCTAGGAGAAAACAATGCATACATAGATAAGCAGATACAAATCAAATACAAAGTAAATGGAAATTTTTTTCCATAAAAATGAACATCTCAAGGGCATAAAACTACCTTCATTTCCTAATACTGTTCCAATGAGTAAATAAATATTGTGAAAAAATAAATTTAGCTTTTAAAATAAACCAAGTAGTCAATTTTCTGTACTGGTGTGCTATTCTTCCTCCCTTCCCCTTTCCAACTCCAGCTAAAGCAAAAAACAGAAATAGATTTAGGGCCTTAGTTTATGCTGAGTCTAGAAGTTTTATTAGGCAGTTCCTAAGATACTTATATCTCTATATCCTATGGTTCTAGAAAGCCAACAAATGTTTTTATTGATACCTTCTGTTTCTTATATCGTCGTATTTATCCAAAGTATTCATCCTGCTCTTCCTCTCAGAATGTCATTCCTTATCACAAATAGTATTTTGGGGAGAGGAGAAAAATAGATTGAAAAAGTCTGAAACCATGTTTAAGGTATAACACCTGTGAACCCCTCACCACCATAGAGGGCTGTGTTGTGTGTGTCTTCTCATATCTCTTCAATCAGTTCTTGCTTGATCGTTATAACTTCTTTAGATTTACTTTTAACTTTTTGGTTTGTAGCTGTTCTTTCCATTTATATAGTCCTTGAGTATATTGTTTTGTTGGCTTGGCTTACTTTCACTCTGCATCAGTTCATACAGATATTTCCATGCTTCTCTGTATTCATCACATACATAACTTTTTACAGTGTGGTAAAATTCCATTAAATTCTTTTGCACAATATGTTTAGCGATTCCCCAATCAATGGGCATCTATTTTGTTTCCAATTCTTAGCTATCACAAAATGTGTTACTATGAATACTTCGGTGTGTTTGGGGACTTTCTTCTTATCGATGGCTTCTTTAGGTTTTAAGCTTAGTAATGGAATCTCTCTGAGCATTCTTAATACATAATTCCTTTTTGGAATTCAAACAAAATTCCGTCAAGCAGTCATTAAGTGCTTGGATCAACATGGATAGGTCTATCTATCAAGTTGTCCCTGAAGGATCTTTGCAGTCCAATCTGCTTCTGTATTGGTGTGGAAGTTTAATTTTTCTCTGGAAACAACAACTCAAAGACAAACACAGGCAAGGAAGATTGTACTATATAGTATGTAAATGTGAACGCCATGTTAGTTAGTTTATGTTTAGATCTTGAAACCAATGGTTTAAATGGTTTAAAACCATTTGTTTAAATGTAAATAGCAACATTGCTAAAGGAATTCAGTGCAGTAATTTATTTACTGGCAAATTGCTAAATGTTAGATACTGTGCTGGGGGTTGGGAGGGAAGATATAAAGGTGAAAAACATACTGGGAGTGATAAGAAGGAAATCTATTATTCAAGGCAGAATAATTAAGTGTATTGAGAGAGAAACGTAAAGTGGTTTGGGGATTCAAAGGAATAAAGGATTGTATCTAGGTGGAGGAGGTATGTCTAGAGGTAAAAAGGGGTAGAATTGTGACTAGAATAGAAGGAGAAAAAAAAAAACATTCCAAGCCAATGCAATAAATGTACTATTTCTAGCACCAGGACAATTTTGCTAAACTACAAAGTATAAAAGTATGTTTGTGCCAGCATTTGGAGGATCTTAGATGTTAAAGTAAGAGGTTTAAACGCATGTAGGCAATGAGAAGCTTTGGTTGGAGTTTGAGCAGGTGAAAAACAGGATCTGAAGTCTACATTAGGTAGATCAGTTTGCCAGGATTCATAAGACAGAATGGGCAGCTAAGTGGTGTAGTGGGTAGAGCAACTGGCCTGGATTCAAATTTGGAGTCAAGATCAGAGTTAAAATTTGACCTCAGACACTTACTAGCTATATTACCCTAGGCAAGTCACTTAATCCTGTTTGCCTCAGTTTCTTCATATGTAAAATGAACTGGAGAAGGAAATGGCAAACTACTCCAATATCATTGTCAAGAAAACCCAAATGGGGTCATGAAGAGTTAGACGTGACTGAAATGACTGAACAACAACATAGGACAGACGATTCTGTCCTATGGGGGAGACTAGTTAAGAAGCTCCTGTATTAATTTAAGATACAGATGATGACTGTATGAGTAACTAGGGAGCAGTAAGAATGATATAGTAAGAAAGATACAAACATACTGTGGCTCTTCTCTCCAGGGATAGATGCAAGAGACATTAGAATGAAGTGATCTTGATTGAGATCTTCTGGCCATTGGCTAATAGTGGAAATAGTTTTGCTCAAGGCAAGGTTAACCTTGCACTAGTTTGTTGATCAATTGTGGCTGCCTTTTTTACCCTTCTCTTTATTAAGTCTACCAAATTGGCTTTCCTTTTTATTGTGGACTCTGTTTGTGAAATCTTACCATATCACCTCCAACATCCCAGAGAATTACTCAGGAACCTTCTTTTTTCTTATTTCTCTAACCGATTCATACTAGGACTGAATTTAGTGGATCTTTCCTGCTGTATTATCTTAGGTGCTTTCCTAATTTGTTTGAAGTCATTGTATGCACCACTCATTATTTTCTAGTAGTATCAGCCTGTGGACTGACCTGTGGCTGTTGAACAAATTGTGTTATGAAGAAAGATGGAACTAGCCCACAGCCACCAGGCTTTTGCTACAGACGCAAACCTACCAGAGCACATGCTTCCTCTTACCTCCCGGAAAGGATGCTTGCTTCCCTACCTATAGCCACCCCACTCACTATCTCACTCCTTCCTCACTCTTCTACTCCATCCCTAAACATTTTCCTGGACCAAGATCATGTTCTAACTGGAATCTGAATGGACCAGGTTTTTTTTCAGGGTGGTGGTGGTAGTGGTGGATGAAATCAGCCTCAGTGGGGGGCACTTGCTGGCCATATCTGCCACTCACACTTTGCTTTAGGAACCATAATGAAGTCATCACAATTCTTTCTCAGTCCCTCATTTCATTTCCCCGTGTTTCCACTGTGAACTCTGGACTTTTCTTGTGGTAGATTAGAAAGATCACTGATTCTAATGTCAGAAAACCTGAGTTCTAATACTGCCTCTACCATTTATAGTAGTTCATTTTACTCTTTTGTAAAATAAAGAGGTCATAACTCTTAGGTTCATTCCATCTCCAACTCTGTGACCCAATGAGTCTATGTCTTTCCACTGAAACCTAGCCTTCTTCTGTTGACAGGTGTGGATATGCCCTAGACACCCCCCTGCTCTTCCTCTCTAACTGCCCTCCTCACCTGCACTAACTGATGTTTCTGGAATTCCTTGTTGTGCTTCTACCTGTGAAGCTGGCATTGCTGGCTTCTTTCCATAACATTGAGTCACTATCGCAGTCAGCATTTTGGGCATTCAACTCAGAGTTCCTTATTGAATGCACACAAAGAATTCCATATCAGGAACTTGATACAGGTCTTGACCTGTGAAACCTGTACTTCCAGGACATAGAGATTTTCTTCACTCTCTAATCCTTCCTCACATTTTCACGATCAGAAAACAGATATGGAAACTCCAGAGCAGATTAAACAAGAACTGACTTGAGATTCTACCCAAAGGGTAAACTCAGAACCAAGTTCCTTTTGAATTTATCACTAGCAGTCAAATGATATAACTTCAAATATAGCATCCTCTTTGAATTACCAATCAGGAAAACTTGAAAGAGTGTTCTGACACTCACATGACTTCAACATGTGAAGTGTTGCTATAGGTGCATGCTGATATTATACACATGTAACTCCGTACTGGAATACTTCTGGCATTGCATCCTTCTGAGAAGCTCTTGTTATAATTTTAATGTGGCTCATGCCCCACCGAAGAGGAATCCTGGTAATGTCAGTAGCTGGCTTCTTTTGCTCTTCCCCTGAAAGCGCTCAAAATGAGAAGACATTAAACTGAGAAAATGTTTTATTTACATAGCAAAAAGAAAGGACTTATATCTGACCCCACAGGCAAGCAAGAAAACTCTCTCCCCTTCCTGGAAGGAGTCAAGGAATCCTCTGCTCTGCTGGCTCCTGTCTTCCAGAGTTTAGTCCCCATGAATCATTGTACCAAGGAAGGGCAAGACTTAAGGTCTGGTTTGCCATCTTGTGTCTCTGTTTCTTGGGCTGATGATTGCTTCCAGGAAGATCAGGAAAAAGGAGACCAATAAGATGTTTCCCTAGTGATTCAAGTTTTAGGAGGCACTTCCCTTACAACTGCCCTGAGGGGTAGCTGGCACAGATGGCATTTTAGAGGTGAGAAACTGAGACCTAAAGACATTTAGAGATTTGTCCAGGATCGTAGAGAGTTAGTGAGGGCAGTTTAGATTCATACCTGCCTCTTCCGACCCTGAGTCTAGTACATTTCCTACTATTCACGCTGCCTTCTCTGTCCCTTATAATCTCCCATCCACAATTGGGTTGGTCTTTATGTAGTTGGCATTTAAATGTTGACAGGCTGATGAGTTGATTAATTACCCACTCCCCTCAAGTTCCCATTTCATAGCTATGTCTTTTTTTCCCTTCTTTTTTTTTAAAGGGCAATGACATACAGGGCCATTTGATTCAATTGTCCCTTTTAAGGTTGAGAAGTTCAGTTTGAGACTTCAAAGGGGCCTAGGGTCAAGAGCAAATGGTCTTCTCTTAGCTGCATTAATCGGTGTTGCCTCAATTTTTCCAGGGTCTGAATCCCTGTCTTCAGCAAGGAATGGCAATTAAAAGTCTGGGCACCGTCTTGGTGCCAGTGCCAATGCCATACAAATGCGAAGCAAACAAATCTGGAGGCGGAGGCAAGCAGGAGGGGTTAGGGGGGAAAAATGGAGCAAATGAGACAGCAAACCTACCCATTGGAAGACTGCTCCCTTCCCTGCTTTGGTTTCCCAGCTGCAGTGGGTTGGCTGAGTGTACATGTCGCTTGTTAATCTTCTTTTTGCATCCCTGTTTTTTTTTGTTTTTTTTTTTTGGTGAGTGTGTGGGGCTGTGTCATAGCTCCATATTATGCAAATTGGACTTAAGCAATTAACGCAATGATGTTTCCCTTGAAGAGCTTGACAAGGTACCGGTAGCTGGGATTGCATTTAGCCAACAGGAGTTTAAAGGCATATTTACCTACACATAGATGAAGGGAGAGAAACAGATAAACTCCATAGCACCAAGCACCACCTGAGCCATCCTGCTGCTCCCTCTTCTCCTTGCTGCTGCTTCATAATAGGAGGACAAAGGGTCACTCGGCAGGCTCTGGGGATGGTAATTTTAGAACAAATAAAAGGAAACACTTCACAGGGCTATAGCTTCAACCTGTTGAATTCACAGCTGCAGAAGGCCACCAAGTCAAATGTTCTGGCAGGATTTTAAAAGGGGCTGGTTGATTTTATGACCAAGAACATCTGCAGCCACAGAGGCTACATGAGGGTGATCTTGTCTACAGCATGAGGGCATGAGTTGATTGCTTCTGTAGTGAGGGAGGAAGAAACACAGGAATGAGGGTGCCTTCCCCCTTATAAAAAAAATAACCGTACAATGCTGAGAATGGCTTACCTTCATCTGCTGCTCTCAGTATGATTAGGAAACCAGATTTGATCAGTTTATGATTTAATCTGGCCTGGTGAATTCCACATTCTCGAGCTTATAGGGTCAAGGCTCAGACGATGCATATGGCTAAAAATCTTTCACACATGGCATATCACACCTGAAAAAAATCACATTAAACTACTCTGATTATTTCTTAGGGTTTCTTTCTCCTAGAAATGTTACAGACATTTCCTGGAAGAACTTAATTTCAATAGGAAAAAAACCCAAAAAACAGAAAGCATTACCGGAGGTCACCATCATAGCCTGATGATGTCAAATGTGATTTAAATGCTCAAACAGACACCAGTCATTCAACAAAGTTTCTCCTGGTTCTGCCACTTAAATCAAACAATGAATCAATAAACATTTATTAAGCACATACTGTGTGCCAGACACTGTACTAAGTGCTGGGGAAACAAAGTCAAAAGTCAGTCCCTGCCCTCAAGGATATTACAATCTGATGGAGGAGACAACATGTAAACAAATATATACAAGGTAAACTATACATAGCATAATTAGTGAATAATTAGCAGAGGAAAGACTCTAGAATTAAGAGGGGTTAATAAAGGCTTGCAGTAAAAGACAGGATTTTAATTGACATTTAAGAAAGCCTGGGAAGTCAGTAGGCAGAGATGGTGAGAGAAAGCATTCCAGAAATTGGTGACAGACAAAATGCCTGGAGCCAAGAGATGGACTGTTTTGTTTGTTTGTAGAACAATCCAGAGACTAGTGTCACTGGATTGAGAAGAACAAAGTGGTACCTGTTAAATAGGAGGGGGATTAATTAGGAATGGCTTTGAATGCCAAACAAAGTCTATTACGTCTGATCCCGCTGTTGTCCTTCAGCCTTCCTCTTTGAAGAGGACGGTGATATCGGGGAGGTGATGCCATGACATGCAAGGGAGTTGGATCTTAGTGAGGGTAGGCTGTGCAAAGTCACCAGCCTCACTTTCTCCTCTGGAGCCGTCTGGATCCAGATCAGGATGACTGGAGATGGCCCTCCAGCAATAAGAAGCCATCAGAATTTATTGATCAGGGGAGTGACCTGGTCGCATGTGCCTTTTAGGAAATATCACTTTGGTGGCTGAATGAGATTGGAATGGAGAGACTTGAGGCAGGTAGACCCACCAGCAGGCTATTCCAGTAATGTGGAGGTGAGGTGATGACAGCTTGCACTAGAGTGGTGGCAGTGTCAGAGGAGAGGAGGCAAATACAAGAGATGTTGCAAAGGTGAAATAGATAGGCCTTGGCAACAGCTTGGTTTTAGGAGATGAGAGAGAGTAAGGAGTCAAAGATAACTAACTCCTGGGTTGTAAGCCTGAAGAGCTGGAAGGATGGTGTTACCCTCTATAGTAATAGGGAAGGTATGAGGCAAGGAGGCTTTAAGGGGAAAGATAATAAGTACTGTTTTAAATGTGTTTAGCTTACCATTTCTACTGGACATACAATTTGAGATGTTTGAAAGGCAGTTGGAGATGAGAGATTGGAGGTCGGCAGAGAGGTGGAGGTGAGATAGGTAGATTTGAGAATAATCAGCATATAATGTGTGATCTTGGGTAAGTCATTGCATGTGAGCCTTAGTTTCTTGATCTATAAAATAAGAGGATTGGACTAGATGACCCTTGATTATCCAGCTCTAAATCCATGTTAATAATAGTTATCATTGGGGGGCGGAGCCAAGATGGCGGCTGGGAAGCAGTGACTGGCGTGAGCTCCCCACCAAGTTCCTCCAAAAACCTATAAAACAATGGCTCTGAACCAATTCTAGAGCTCCAGAGCCCACAAAGTGGCAGAGGGAAGCAGGGCCCCAACCCAGGACAGCCTGGATGGTC
>CM053622.1:532621566-532632081 GCA_028646595.1 Phalanger gymnotis | reverse complement strand
TGGAGGGGAGGGAAGACTGGGGAACAGGGCAACCAGAATGTACGCCATCTTGGAGTGGGGCGGGGGGAAAATGGGGAGAAAATTCGTAATTCAAACGCCTGTGAAAATCAATGCTGAAAACCAAACATGTCAAAAATAAATTTAAAAAAATAAATAAAAAAAATTAAAAAAAAAATTACAATTGGCCAAATGGAAAAAGAGATACAAAAGCTACCTGGAGAAAATAATGCCTTAAAAGTATGTTTCAACAATCCGGCTAGCAGCTGTTGTGGGGGTGAAAAAAAAAATAACAGCTATCATTGAATGCTTGCTATGACAGGTCTTATGTTAAGCCCTTTAGAAATGGCTCATTTAATCCTTACAATAACCCTGTGAGGTAGGCATTGTTATTATCACCATTTTACAATTGAGGAAACTGAGACAAGCAGAGGCTAAGGGACTTGCCCTAAATATCTGAGACTGGATTTGAACTCGTGTCTTCCTGACTCTAGGTCCAGAGCTCCTTTGTCCCTATATCCCTAAAATTATTTTGGCAACGGTGTGAAGAATGAATTAGCAAAAGAAAATATCTTCACTGAAAAACCAATTAGGAGATTCCCCATCACCTTAATTCTGTAGAAAAATAATATTTTGGAAAATATTATTAACTTCTTTTTCTGGACATAATTTAAAAGTTCTCCCAGTTTTACATTTTTCATAGAGAACTATACAATTTCTTCCTGTCTTCAGTCCTCATTTTTTTAAACAGATAAATCTCTTTAGATATAACTCAATAAACATTGATTAAGTGACTACTATGTGGCAGCCACTGTACTTAGCATTGAGGAAACAGATAAGAAAAAGACATCTCTCCCTGCCCTCAAGGAGCTTACAACCTTTTGGGAAGGACAGTTGACAAACAGGAAGTTGGAAAGAGAGGGGAGAAGAAGTTAAAACCAAGTAGAGTTGTAGGTGGAGAGTGGGGTGAGCTGGTAGGCTTTTAGAGGCGTTTAGCATTCCACTTTCCAGCTCTCCAAACAGAAGGGAGAGGAGCTGAGGGTGATGGGAAGGTATGTAGAGTGTACAAGGCTAAATTAAAAGTATAGTGATGAGAGTAGTAGTGATCAGATTATCTTGGGAGAGGCACCCACTTTCATGGAGTCAAAACCAAGAAGAGCTGCAGAAGGAGAGGGGAGTAAGCTGAAAGTCCAATTTCTGCCTGTTATGGCAAGCAAAGTGGGACTTTTTGCTGTTTTTGCTTTTGGAGTGCTTCTTAGCACCAAGGCAACTAAGTGTCTTTGATTGGGCCTTGCTTTTGTTCATAGGAAGGCCCACAGCCTTTTGCTAATTAAGTCACAAGAGGTGCGAAGCACTGGAAAAAAGGTGTATGTACTCTGAGGTTAGCATTTTGTTTGGGGGCTCACTCATCGGAAGAGTGTTGGTGTGGAGACTCTAGGTGGCCATTAAGGAGCCTCCTGGCTTTGAAAAACCCAGATGTTGGTGCTTCTCTCTCTGGTAACTATGTATATATTACTATGGTCAGACAGATAGAAGTGTGTCTGTTGATTTGTGTTATTTTGTTCTGTTTTATAATTTCTGCTTGTAATTTCTATTTGTATTTGCTCTGAAGTTCAAGGTGCTGACTTTTCCTTCTGAACTAAGTGAATGATATATGTATGTTTAATTAAAGATTGTTAACCCCTTAAAGTTGCTTTCCTCAGAGAAGCAGATCAAAGAACTTGTGTTAGCAGCCCACCTGTGTGCTGGTGTCATTGGCTTTACACAGCCACAGTAGCTGTAGAGTGACATTGTTGCTACACTGCCCTAGCAACTAAATGTGATATTTGTAATGATGGAGAGAATGATCTAGTGCAGGGCTGTCCAAAATGTGGCCCACGGGCCACATGTGACCTGCAGTGATATTTATGTGGCCCGCCTACAAACATCGAAATTTACATAAATGTTTTAGTAAAGGAGGCTGAGCTGCCCCAGAGCTCTCACTAAAATGGCAAATCAAAATATATTGTCTATTGTTTCAATAAAAACCTAAGGTTGGACAGCCCTGATCTAGTGCGTGACAGAGTACTAGAAATCTAAGTTTGGGTGATGGCAAGGTGAGCAGAATAGGGGCAGGTGGGAGTATAATACTGTGAAAGTGGAATCCCAGAACTGCATGGATTTAGGGGCTGAGAGTGAGGGCACAGTCCAAGATGAATTTAAGTCTTGAGGTCATTGTGATTAAGAGGATGATAATGCCATCAATAGAACTAGAGAAACTGGGAGGAGGGGCAGCTTTGGGGATGGTGATGAGAATTTTACTTTTAAACGTGTTGAGTGTGAGGTGCTGGCTGAACATCTAAGTGATTTTATATATAGTATGCATTTGGAAATGTAGGACCAGTGCTCAGAGGAGAAAATAGGGCAAGCATCCAGCAGTCCAGAGGGTGAGGAAGTGGGGAAAGGGAGTTTGGAATCAATGCCATAGCAGCTATGAGCTCTGCTGCAAGCAAAAGCAAGCCTACTACCCCCTCCTATGAACTGACACAAAGAGATAGTCAATGATGGATCCTTTTGACTTTCTTCCAGCCAGAAGCATGGTCCCTAATCAGCACTCCCTCTCCTCAGGCCTGTATTCTCTGACACAGACAGTGCCAATTCAATCACTGTTTGGGGCCAGGATTTCAGTAGAATTGCAGTTGTGAGTTAACCCCACACAGTTGCACAATACCAGCTGGGACTGTAGCAAGCAACAAAGTTGTCATACAGATCCGGGCCAAGCAAGGTTAACTTTGTCCCTAACTAAGTAAGAGAAAAATAAGATAGTTTTTTAAGACTTCATGGAGAGGGTGGTGAAACCCTTGGAAACTCCCTTGCTTGTTGCTTTTTAAACTTCCTGCTGATGGCTTTTATTTGTTTTTATTCTCTGGATAGCTTTTAAGTCATCTAAGGGAATACCATCTACTAGGGGAACTGGAATATGATTTTAGGGAAAAAAATTTGTTTGAACCAGTGGTATGTTAGAGTCAGCTCAAATTCTGGCTCTTGAGAGCCAGTTGTTAAATTTTCTGTGTGAGCATTGACACCTTGGAAATTGGCTTTGTTGTTGTTGTTCAGTTGTTTCTGACTCTTTGTGACCCCATTTGGGATTTTCTTGGAAAAGATACTGGAGTGATTTGCCATTTCCTTCTCCAGCTCATTTTACAGATGAGGAACCCAGGGAAATAGAAGTTAAGTGACTTGCCCAGGGTCACACTGCTAGATCTGAGGCCAGATTTGAACTCAGGAAGATTTTTTCCTGATTTCTGGCCTAGAACTCTATCCACCATGCCACCTAGCTAAAATTGGCAATCTGCTGCTACAATTCATTATTTTGTTAATTGTCTCGAGACTTAAAGTGATGGAGAAAAATGTTAATAATGCAGATTAAATTTAAAAGTGTGCTCTGAATATTTTTTCCAGAGAGCTAGTTGTTAAATATTCACCAGCACATCACTACCTTGAACTCTCACATTCTGATTAATTCCTGGTACCAGATACTAGACAGCTTCCCTGTCACTCTTGGTCCTACCTGCAACCAGTCTTGAAATAACGGAGTTGTGAAACTCATAAACTAAGGACTTTGGGTTTAGATTTGAGGATGATGAATAAGACAGCCTTTATGAACACTTATTGTCAATAGCTCTCATGATGACTCAGTTATTGTTTTGTGACATTTCTTTTACTATTTTATTTCAACTTAATTCCATTTAACACATGTTTTCTCAGCATTTATTTATTGAAAATGAGTCTACAAAGAAAAAAAAAGAACATTCTCTCCCTTCCAAGAAACTTACTTTCTAAAAGGGAACCCAACAAGTATACAAATATTGTTGTCCTATAGTCTTATTTATATATCAATGTTTTCATTTTCATATTAGTCTGTCAACAAGCACTGCCTGGCACTGCCCCATATGCTGCAGATATAATACAAAGAGTAAGACCATGCCTACATTCACAAGGAGTTTACATTCTAACACTCAGTAGGTACTTAATAAATTTTTCTTGATTTACTCTCAGTCGCTGTTCAAAGCACATGTTTGTATCATGTTTCCTGAATTGGATACTGAGCACATTTGGGGCAGGAAGCATGGCTTATAGTTCTTTGTCTACCTGATAGCAGCTAATGTCATATCTCTCCCCTTATAGATGCTCAGTACCAATTAGGTGGCTCAGTGGGTAGAGAGCTATCCTGAAATCAAGAAGCCTCATCTTACTGAGTTCAAAGCTGACCTCAGGCACTTTCTAGCTGTGTGACCCTGGGCAAGTCCTTTAACCCTGTTTGGTGCAGTTTCCTCATCTGTAAAATGAGCTGGAGAAGGAAATGGCAAACCTCTCTAGTATCTTTGCCAAGAAAATGGGGTTATGAAGAATCAGAAACAACTGAAATGACTAAACAACAAAAAGCTGTTTGTAGATATGGGCTGGGGATGGGGAGAAGAAAGGAATACCGGGGCAAGATGAGAAGATGAGTGTGTGTGTGTGTGTGTGTGTGTGTGTGTGTGTGTGTGTGTGTGTATTCAATGTTTGAGAGCTTTGTAACTTTAGAAACTTTAGAAAGATTTTAGAAAGGTGACTTGGAAGTAGGGGTGTATGAAAGACACTAAATGCCTTTTAGAGAAGAAAATATAAAACGTAAAAGACAGAATGAGGTGATTGAGACGGGAGGGGGTTGAATCATTAGCTCTCTAGAAAAGTTATTAAAAACAGGAACAGATGAGAATGTTTGGGGGCACGTAGCCATGGAAGGTTGGACGTAGGCTCTGTGCCCAGTGCAGATGATAGGCAGGCTGAGGCAGTTTATGTGGGGACGGTCCATGGGAGGCTGCTAAATTGGATGTGCAAAGAAACCCATTGCCATGTGAAGCTGAAGGATTTAGCCGAAGCCCAGATTAGAGAAGACCCTGTACCTCTGGTGAACAAAGGGGCTGGAAAAAAACAAGGACACCACTAACTTGGCCTTGGATTTGGCTTGGGAAGTAACTATGGATTAGCAAAGAATGACTCACCCGAAGGATTACCTGGCAGGTGAAACAGGGAGGCTTTCGAGGGGTCCATGTAAGGTTTTAAGCCAGCTCAAAGTAACTGAATGACAAGAGAATGTGTAGCCGTAATTTACCTACTATGCTGCTTCTGTTTATAATTTTAACTTCAGATTCTCCCACTTTGATAATCCGGTGCATCAGCTCTCCTGAGGTGGAGCAGGTTTTCCTCCAATGCTATAACTCAAAACTCATCCTGTGTGACCCTCATCCATGTTTTTTTAACCATCTTCCGCAGGGGTTCCATCCGGTGGGCTGGGACTATATACTAGCTCTGTTCCAGATTCTCCCATACCGTAGCCAAAAATAATAATTGGTGGTGTATTTTAAGAGGGTCGACTACACGTGCTGTGCAACAGTTGATACAGAAGGAGGGTGCTGCCAGAGGACATGGATGTACAATGGTGTGACTATATGAAACCTAGAAAATAATAGCAGAGGCCATACATGATGGAGGTGTGTGGTCTTTGGAGAAGAGATCCTCCAGATGAATTTCAGTGCAGAAGGGTGAAAAGTTATCTAAAGTAAGTATCAAGCTATACCTGGTAAGGAAACCTTCCTTGTGAGAATTGGCCCAAAGGCCCCATTCCATCTCTGTTACAGTTAAAATCCAATTATGTTATCTAGCAGGGCAGGGAGGTTATTTAGTCCTCTCTTTTTATCAGGGATTGGATTTCAGATCAGCTACTTTATACTTCAGAAAGCACAGAGAGCCTGGCCCTCTGGGAGTGATATACAGGTTGTAAGTTTCACTGCTAAGGGGGACTATAGTAGTGATAAGTTTTTAGTCTTTGGGGGGATGGCAGAGGAGACAAAACCCAGGTCAGGAACTCTAGTGGGAGCCCTGGGCATGATAACGGAAGAGGAAAAGCGCCATAAGGTGGGGAGGACGAACCTAAAATGATGATGTGCCCGGGAAAGGGAAGGAAGGAAGGAAAGAATATCACTAATATGAGAGAATGAATTTCTGAAAAAAGGACACAGAAATGATGATGGGAAGGATGCCATAAGGCAAGGTTGCAGAAGGCATACTTCACCCACTTCATAATTTTGGCTAAGACAGATTTTGGCTAGGAAGTTTGGCTACTCGTGAGATAGCAGATTTCTGGAAGGGAACAAATATGCCCACAGAATTGTTTTCCCACTCTTTCCTTCCTCCATACACTTTCCAATAGAAAACTGTGAAGTGCTCTGCTGGCAACAATGGGCTAAAGTAGAAAGGGAGAAAAAAACAAGCTGAACCAGATGGCCTGGGGGGGATGTACAAGGAAGATATAAGTGCCTGAAAATTTCACCAGTAGGGGTACTCATGAAGTATGTTTACCACAATTTAACGATTGTTTAAATGAATGGGTTATGTCATCTTTTCCTAAGGCTGTACCCTCTATCATAACTATTTTAGTCTAGTCCATAATCTTTTTTGCTTTTGCTTTTTTTTGTTTGTCATTTGTTCTCAAAGAGGACTGTGACATCAAGGAGGTGATGCCATGACTTGCAAGTGAATTGGAATTAAGTGAGGGAGGGCTGTGCAAAGTCACCAGCCTCACTTTCTCCTCCAGAGCCATCTGGGTCCAGTGGCCAGATATAGATCAGAATGACTGGAGATGGCCCAGGTTGTGGTGAGTGACCTCGGCCTTTAACAGGTCTCAGGTTGACTGAGGCAGGATCCATTAGGTGATTAAGGCTTAATAAGAAATGAGACATGATCTAAATTATTGAGATATAACCTCACACTTATTTGGTATAACTCTAGTCTTTAACAATAGCACAAAAACTTTCCACCAGACAAAGGATACACATCTCAAACATGAGTCTTGAAGTTAGTTCTCATAGAGCATTGTATACGGTAACGGCAACATTATGCAATGACCAACTTTGTTAGACTTAGCTCTTCTCAGTAATGCAATGATCTAAGACAATTCCAAAAGACTCATGGTGAAAAATGCCATCCACATCCAGGGAAAGAACTATGGAGTCTGAATGCAGATCAAAGCATATGATTTTGTCTTTTTTTTTCCTTTCTTATGGCTCTCCCTTTTCGTTCTGATTCTTCTTTCATAACATTACTAATGTGGAAATATGTTTTTTAAAAAAGAAATTAGTTCTTCTTCTAAGAGATATAGCAGCACATGCTATAGTCCCAGGCAATCAGCCCTACCTAATGAGGTACAGGAGGGGTGACATTAAATTTAATATTGAGACAAATAAAGGAATCTGGAATCTTTTGCAAATGTGCTAACATTTGCAAAATCCAATTATGTTATCTAACAGACTAAGTTAGGCTAAGCAGAGCCCAGTCACTTTTGAGTACCCCAGTCACAAATAAGCTAAATACAGAAGAATTCAGGTGTTAATAGAATTTCTTTGGTGTCACTCAGCAGCCATTCTTTCTGTCTATTTGTACTTCCTTCTCCCTTTAGGGGAAAGTACCTAATAGTGTTGCAGTAGATAGATGGCTGGGCACAGAGTCAGGGCACAGAGTATCTTCCTGAGCTCAAATTCAGTCTCAGACACTTAGTTGTGTGACCCTTGGTAAGTCACTTAACCTTTTTGCTTCAGTTTCCTCATCTGTAAAATGAGATGGAGAAGAAAATGGCAAACCACTGCAGTGTCTTTGCCAAGCCATGAAGAGTTGGACATGACTGAACAACAAAAGCAAAAACAAACAAAAATTCAAAAACTAATTTAACCAGACTGTAGCAGCTTTCAGCAATGGATATTTATTAAGTGCCTACTGTGTACCAGACCCTATAATATGGTATTGATTTGCATTACTAAGTGCTTGGGTCCCTGAAAGTACTGATTATCTCCATCTAAATTGTATTAACATTAGACATTGAGTTGATTGAGGGACACTGGCAAGAGATAGCAGGAGGGAAGCTAGCAAATGTAGTGTGAGAAAAATGAACTTTATCCTTCCATGCTGTTGACTTGACTGTCATCACTGAATTCTTCCAAAGCATATTTGACTGGTCAGTCCTATAATCCATGTTTACTTTGTTCTTTTATCTAAGAATCTGCCTTTCTTTTAAAAGCTTCCTTCCTTCTCTTCTTTTAGAAGGCAGTTTCATCTGACACTTGAAAAACACCACCCACAGGTCGTCTTGGCGCTCTTCTTTGCTGATTTTAAGATCCCTGCTTTACTTGAGTACTCCTTTAACAGTTTCTTTTTTCCTTGTTATATGGTCTTGCTGGGAAGTTCTCTTACTCCTGGCTTTTAGTTCAGAGGACAATTCACTTACATGTACTGTTATAGTTCAGATGTAGCAGGAACAGAAAACGAAACAAAACATTTATAAAGAAAATAAATATTGAGAAAATTCATACCCACATGCCCAGTGTACGTATGTTAGCCATTACCATATTCATCAAAACAGAAAAAAATGATATTTAAATAGAAGTATGGATGTGAATGTTTTTATAGGGGGGGGAACTTAAAAACTTAAAAAACTTAAAAAAAAAAACTGGTTCCGCTATTGTAGTGAGACTTAGAGTGTTTTTCTTTCCTTCTTTTGTCATGGAATAAATGGAGAGATTGAAAGTTGTCTACTTGAGGGCAAACATACCTCAGAAATACTAGAAGTACAGCCTCTACTTTAGGGAAGACTGATAAGGAAAGGAGCAAAGGTTACTAATAGGCTTGAATCACTTGTATGATTATATTGTAGTTCTCAGGATATGCCCTCATACATGGACCCTCAGAAAAGCTGTCCCAAGTTCAAAGGACTCTATGGGTCAGCACTCGTTCAAAATTATAACTTCTCAGCACCAAACGATGTATTTACTTTTATCATTTACCCAAAGGGCACATTTCTTTAGCACAAAACCAGAACATAATAAATAAATAAATAAATAAATAAATAGATAATGGATGGCTAAATAAATATTTAAATAATAAATAAATTGACAGGAAACGATTTCCCTACCACCCTCTCCTGCCATCCACACATAGGGTACAGTTTCTTACAGGTTGCTGCTCTATGAGTTGGGGAAGGTACACAGAGAGACATAGGGATATGCACAGAGAGCACATTTGTATAATAGAGACCATACATACCAGGCCAGTGAAGGAGCAAACATCATCCACCAGAATGGCCAGGCATATGTAGGGTACATGTGAAAGGACATGAGTAGCCTGACCATCAGTATCCCCTGATGCTGTCACACCATATTGCTGTATAACCCTTCTCTACTGTTAGAATTGTCTCTGCTGGACCTCTCCACTTGTGTAGTAGTCAATGAACTGTTCTTAGCTACTGTCTGCTAGTTATCAACCATCTAACCTTTTGAAGTCAGCTGTTTCTCTGTCTACTACCATTTGTGGGAATACAATGGTTAGAAATCGTCTCTCTGACAAGGAGAGCCATAGCACTTTTCTTGTATAAGCTGTATGCTCCAACAACATCCAGCCAAGAAGCAAAAAAAAAAAAAAGTAGCAAAATGACTGAGACTAATGTGAATTCTATTCCTTTACTTCTTGTTTCTGTGCGGCAACTATCTGTTTTGTAGGTAAGCACCTTTTCACTTCACTTTCCTTCCAGATTGGGTTTCAGTGTCTTCAAACCCTATTTCAGAGACTGCTCAAAACAAACAATACACACACACACACACACACACACACACACACACACACACACACACTCTAGAGTTGTTTGGGTGAAGGGATGAGGTTAAGCCTTCCTAAGGGGAAACTCTTTGATTGATATACAAATGAAATTAGGCCATGTAGAAACAAAGGCTGTGGTTCTTCTTCCGGTCTTTCTTTTATTATGGGTATCTGACAACAATAAAACCTTAGGGGGCCTTTTTTTTTTTTTGTTCACCTTGTTGTTTAGTTGTGTCTGACTCTACCTCATCTGGGGTTTTCTTGGCAAAAATATTGGAGTGGTTTGCTATTTCTTTCCTCCAATTAATTTTACAGATGAGGAAACTAAGGCAAATAGGGTTAAGTGACATGCCCAGAGTTACAAAGCTAGTAAGTGTCTGAAGCCAGATTTGAACTCTGGAGGAAGATGAGTCATCCTGACTCCAGGTCCAGCCCTGTGTCCTCTTCATCATCTAGCTGCCCTGCTTTGTTTACCTTAGCTTTAGATCAGCTCAGAGATGCTCTCCCTTTTACTTCCCTAATTAAGTATTTAAGAGACCTTATTGTGGGAGCAAATTGGGTGTTTCAGTAGCTCCTGAATAGGGAATGAATAGTCTCTGGGGTGGAGACACACTTATTTGTTTTCTGAGGACAAAAAGACATTAAGATGTATGGTCACTATAAACCTGAATTTGATGTTTGTAATGGGGACTTTCTGGAAATGAGAAAATAAGGGTAAATTGGGTACTACTCTTGGGTAAATTATATTGTAGCCAAAGATTCAATAGTGGTGGTAACTATTATAGTCTCAATAATGGGAGATACCCTGGAAGGTACTATATCATTAGGACTATGCCACATTTTAGGGGAAAT
>CM053622.1:532570807-532615143 GCA_028646595.1 Phalanger gymnotis | reverse complement strand
ATTTAGCCAAATCATGTTCACTGGCCTCACGTTCCTGCTCGCACTCGGGTAAGCCCTGCCTCCGCAGCTTCCTGCCTCCACAGCTTCTGGCTTCCACACCTTCGCCGCCGCCGCCGCTGCTGAAGTTGTCTCCCGGCTCACCCCTCCTCACAGCCGAGCTTCCGGCGTTCTCAAGCCCCGCCTCAATGACCAGAGACCATTGGTTCCCGAGCTGGCCCCTCCTAAGTCACCAATCCACAGCCACACAGGTTTCACACTTGACAGGGCCCTGGGCCTGGGGCTTAGCGCTTAACAGCTGAAAGTACTTCCACTCAAAAGAAACAAAAGCCATGCTAATGAGACAATTTTGCTTAACAACACAATTTCTTACCCAAATACCCAAGAAAGAACTCAACATGCTCCTGGTTAAGGACCTCAAATGAGTGAGAACCCCCTACCTTCAAGGCAGCCCATTCTGTTGATGAATAGCTTTAATCATCAGGAACTTTTTTTTTTGCATTGAACCTAAATTTGCCTCCTTACCACTTCTACCTATTGTACATAGTCCTCTGGGGCCAGAGAACAACTCTAATCTGTTTTAAATATGATAGGTAACCATCAAATACTTGAAGATGGCTATATGCATCAAGGTGGGTTATATATCCCCAGCTCCTTCAACTGGGTCTTACATCACATGAATTCAGTACCCTTCAGCATCTTGGCTGTTCTATTATGGGTGATCTCCAGTTTATCATTGCCCTTCCTTTCTAAATTGTGGCATGCACATCTGAATGCAAAACTCTACAGGTGTTCAAGCCAAGCTGGAGTCTAGGGAGATTTCTATTTCTTTATTCCTAGCAGTACTGGCTTTCTTAATAAAGCCCAAGATTACATTAGATTTTTTGTTCTTTTCTTGTGCCAGATATGGCTTGCCATTCATTTGGATTTCTTTTGTGGACTATGCTCAGAGTTTGTATTCCCCATTCAGTTTTGTGCTTTCATCTAGCTCATCTTTGTCCTCAATTTCTCTTGAACTGAGCATTTAGTTTTAGGATTTTTACAGGCCTCTTCAGGTTTCCCCAGGGCAGGAGAAAGAAAGAGCACCCTGGATCTCCATATTTACATAAAAAGAGGTCACAATTCCCTTCTATGTAAAATGGAATATTTGGGTAAATAATTGTTTTGTTCACAAAAATACTGAAGACAGAACAGACTGGGGGGTGGGGGGAATAATAAGCTTGGTTTAGAACTTCATGAATTTGAGCAGCTTGTGGGACATGGCAAGGCAGTCTAGTGGAATGGGCAAGTTGTACAGTGAGGTGAGTGCTGGATTTAAAATCAGACAATTTGGGTTCAAATCTTACCTTAGCCACTCAATTTCCATATGACCTTTGACAAATCACAACATCTGCAGGTCTCAGTTTATTCATTTGCATAAGGAGGAGGTTGAACTAGATAACCTCTAATACCCCTTCCAACTTTAAATCAATTATCGTATAATCCTTTGATTCACGTGGAGGAGTCCTGTAAGAAACTGGAGATGATGACCCAGAAAGTCCCCACCAGGAGACAGAGATTTGGCAAATCATCTTTGTCAAGGTGATAGTTAAAGCTATGGGAATAAATGAAATTGCCAGAGGAGAAAGCATAGAGATAACATAAATATCCTTGACTTGAAAAGTACAAATGTCAAAGTTTAAACCTTTGGGAGAATATTACACCTTAGGAGGATACATGGTTAGAAAGACAGGTTAGGAAGAACTTGGAGCTTAAGGACTCTCTGAAGCTAAGGGAGGAGAAACTGTCCACAGTGATTGGGTGCACAACACTGTCAGTGACTTGGGCAAAGTATCCTCAAAAGACAGAAATTGTGTTTCCGCCACGTTTGATCAAGTTGTGATTAAGGACTCTTAGCACAGGAGAAAGAGGTGGTATGAGATCTCATGTTTAGGAATGAAAGGTACGTATCTATCTATCTATCTATCTATCTATCTATCTATCTATCTATCTATATACACATATATAAATATATATATATATATATATATAAAATGATTAAAATTTTTTGGGGGGGATGTCAGGGGTTCTTAAATCAGGGTCTTTGAACTTGGTTTTAAAAATATTTTGATAGCTGTATTTCTGTAAAATTGTTTTCCTTCATATGCCTATATATTTTATTTTTGTATTTAAAAGCATTATTCTGAGATAGAATCCACAAACCTCACAAGACTTCCAAAGGGGTCAAGAATGATGGTTCTAGATATCTCTAGCTCTATTGCTTTCTGAATTTAAGGCACTCTTACGATACTTACTGATGAGTATAAGACCAGTCACTTTGACTTTGAAAAGCCAGCGTTATTTGGTTTAATGTAATGAAAGTTACCTTTTTTTCCTTCTAATTTTGGTTGCAACCAGCATTATTGGGAACACTTTCATAATATGCTATTTACCAAGTAGATTGAAAGGGGAGAGGGGTGAAGTGGGATGGGGGGAGGGGGAGAAAAACCCACATTTACAGCAGCCATGGGTTTCCTTTCCAGAACCTTCCTCTAATGTGTCTGAGTTATAGCTCCTAAGGTTTTCTCCCGTGAAATTGAGATCTACTGTTGGTAATATTTGTCTCAAGAGGACAGGAGATTTCTGATAGGGGATCTCCTTGTGTTTGTCTCTTTATGGATCTAAAGAGTTAACTAAGATATGATCTGGCCTAGTCAGAGAAGAAGTCAAGGTTTAATGATCTTATTCCAGGCTTTGCTGATTCAGTCCTGAGAGTATCCATTTAAAGGTTTTCCTCCTCTTATAGATATAATATAGGAAATATTGTATCAGGAAAACAAAGCAGTAATGTCTTAGACAGGATTGTATAAAATTATGTATATAGCTCTGCATGTATGTGTATCTATGCTTGAGTGAAAATGGATAGGTAGAGGTAGTTGGTTTGTATGTCAAGATAAAGGGTCATACCTGTTTTTTCCTTTTTTGAGTTTCCCTTTTTGAGTTGACATATTTTCTAGGAACACTGGACCCAGAGCATGCTGGAGGTCCTGAAGGTATCAAGGATGAACCTCCCAACTTTAAGCCTCCACCCCCACCCCATAGCTGACCTAATTTGTTGTTTGCATCCCAAACTAGATTCTCTGTGTCCTTGGGAGCCAAGAGAGGTGCCAGACAGTCTGCACTAGGCTTGTGTAGCTGGGCCCTTGTAGGTAAGGAGACCATGGTATCTTCATAGTCTAGCAGTTCCCAAGGGAAAAGAAGGCAACTTTTGCCATCATCTTGCTCCTCCCCTTTGTGTGGAGTGTTGTCCTTTTCCCACCTTTACTGTACCTTTCCCCTCCCATGCCATGCCCCTTTATGTGAAGATTCTGGTATCACCTCTTTCCTTTGCCTTACGGTTATAAAAATGCAAATTTCTGTAAGGACTATGAGCTCTTTGCTCTGGCTTTGGATTCTGTATGTCTGTATGCAGGTTTATTTTTCTTGTAATAAACCTAGTTTTCATGAAGTTGTGATTTCCTGTTGACATACCTTACTATCTTGCTGTATTATAGATATGAAAGAATGATGTTTCCTACAAGAGGGAAAAAAGGTGTTGCCAGACATAAGAATACAAAACTTTTACATTCTGCTGAGCTCTCGTTGCTTTGAAGAATGCCCTGTTGACATTTCCATTCAACTGAAAGATCATGGTAAATGAAGGAGGGAGAGAGAGACAGAGGATAGACAGAAAGAAAGGCTAGACAGGGAGAGAGGGGGAGGGAGGGAGAGAGAAAGAGATTGGAAAAAGGACAGGAAGAGAAGGAAGGAGGAAGGCAGGGATTCAGGTAGTGACAGGAAGGAAGGAAAGAAAGAAGGAAAGAAGGAAGGAATAATTAGAAATAGTTGAATTTTTTTTCTATCACTATGGTATATTGACCAATCTGAGGTGGGAATAACATAAGCATCCGGGCCAGCAAGGGAAATATTTCAGCAACATCCTAGAGGGGAGAATATACAGTGAGGTGCATAGTTGGTATGTAATAAATGATGATTAAATGTTCATGAGAGAAGGAATGACCTCTGACATCATCCTATATGCAGAATAAAGATATTGAAGCTAAGGGATTCAAAGATAGCAGAGTTGGGGACCTATTATTGCTTTGTCTTCTTTTTTACCAAAGCTTTTTTTCTGATCGAAAGAGCACCCCTATTTCCTTTGCTGCTCCTAGGATTATACTAGCACAGTTTTAGAAACATCTCATGGGAAAAGGTATGTCTGGTCAATGTAACTTCAGCTCCAGTTCCAAGCTTTCCCTCTGGGTTCTGTGAATTTCCACAAAAATTCCAGGGAAGTAAAGTACATTTTTATGTACTATGGTCCTATGGTTCTGACACTTTACTTTTTCCCAGGCTTGAGGCCTTTAATTTTTGCCAAATTTATATGGTAAATTGGATGGAATGTTGGGTCTTAGAGTTATGAAGATCTGAATTCAGATCCTGTTTTAGTTACTTATAAGCTGTGTTACCCTTTATAAATCACTAAACATTTCTTGGCCTTAACTTCCTCATCTGCAAAGTAGGGATAATTTGGGCTGTGATTAAGTATGCAAAGCAGTTTTCAAACCACAGAAAGAGCCACATTAACACTAGTTGTTATTTAGAAAAAAAAGTAGGCTATTACAATGAAAAGGCATAAGAGCCATGAGTGAGGAATTAGGAGACTGAGGTTCCAGCAGAATTCTGCTTCCTACTTGTTCTATGACCATGGGAAGGTCACTTAATCCCTCTGAATTTCTATAACCTCATCTGTAAAGTGGGTTGGAGAGAAGAGGAGGGCTGTCCTAGATTACCTCCAAAGCCCCTTCTAGTGGTAGCACTTCTGAATATGAAGTAATCTGGAGCTCAGGCTATGACTTTAATTAGGTAGATTTGACTAGATAAATCCGACTCTGATTAATCCCTCTCACTCAGCAAACCCTAGAAGCTTTCCTTCTAGCTTGCATTTTCCTTAAATAGAAACTGAACACACCACACCCCCATTCTCCCTCCAAACAGAGATCACGCAAAGACACAATCACTCCAATGCAAGAACATCTCTACAGATAGATGGAGTTTCTCTTGCAAATGGGATAAGGTTGGAGGGACACTGATGGGGAGAAAGCTAGAGGTGGGTGAGGCAAGGTTACTTCAGAAACATCAAAAGGATTTTATCCATCATGCCTGCCCTTTCATAAAGACTTCATCTGGCAGCCAGATTGCCTTAATGTGCTGCCTAAAAAGGTCCACCCTAGCCTGACATACACAGAGGCACACTCCCAAGCTCCGGCGTCCCTCTTTGATGCTGTCACATGTCCTTCATTTCCCATATTTCATTCATTCTTTGCCTTTAAGCTACAAAGATAAAAGCAACTGGCATTAAAAAAAAAGTTGGCTTTTTTTTAAAGGGGCAGACATTTCATGAAGCCATCTGCAGCCTTTGATTTCCTCACAGAATAAGATCATTACTCTTCTTTAAAGGAAAAAGTCAGGGTGGGGGGAAGCAGGTTTTTCTTTTAAATTTTGTGCTTTACTTCTTCCTCCTCTTCCGATCTCTGTTCTTTTTTGAAAGAGAAGAAACCGGATAGAGAGCTGAGCAGTCAGATGAATCCCTCATATGATTCTCCAGATGTTAATGTGGCATGTTACATAGTATTACTGTTCAATAAATATTAAACAGTGACCACAGATAATGCAAAACTTTCAGTGGCAGCAGCATTGTGTTTAATATTCTGTGTTTGGGAACACATTGCATAAAACCAGTGGTTCTCCTATCAATCAAAATTGTGGAGGTAGAATAACCCCTGAGATTAGTTGTGTCCACGTTCCAGTATCTATAAGGATCAAGACGGAGAGTGGCCTTGATTGTATGCAGAGAATGACATAAGGAGGGATAGTGTGAAAATCTTACTATGAAAAGGAAATACTACAGAATCCCTGTGGGTGGAAATTCCATGCTTAAATAATAAAAATGTGGCAATGGGGATATGTTTAACTCTAAACTACTCAAACAGGATAATGAGACTGAGCTGAAAACATTAAGAGATATGGGGAAGCGGGAAAAGTAGGCCAGGTAGTAATAAGGAGAGACATCAGTTATCTAAAAATACACTGGCGGGACACCCTCCTAAGGGCATGAGGTGCAGGTAAGGTTTGTGAATATGATAAATGATTATTTTACAGAATGGGTAATACTAGAACCCACAAGCCCTTGAGAAATGTGCTGGACTGGAGTGCTGAGTCGTGTCTGGCTCGTGGAGCGTCTGTGGAGAAAGTAAATGTACAGTCATGCTTCCAATATAATTCAGAGCCAGTAGGAAAACTTAGAGATTGCTTGGTTCCATACCCTCACTTTTTAAATGAGGAAACTGAGGTACAAGTAAGTTGTGGCTTTTCCAAGGTTAAATGGATAATAAATAGGAAAATGAGAATTCAGAGGCCCCCCAAATTCATTTTAAAGCAGATATCCTTATGAGAGAATAAAAACCAAAGGAGTCTGCCTCACAGTTGTTCACTTTCAGAAAAGGAACCTGTGACAAAATGTGGGTATTAAAGGAAAAAAATGAAGCAAAAAGTTAAATAATCCACAGGAAGCCTGGAGGGTCATTAAAGAACACCCCATTGGAAAGCTAAGATAAATGTGTGCCAGGGATCAAAATGAAAGAAGTGCTAAGGGGAAAAATGAAAACAGAACTAAAACCTGCAAGGCCAAGTGGCAAAATAGAAAAACTTAACTATTGCAGGAGGAAAGTCATCTTTCAAAGGAAATGAAATTATAAACCCAAATGAGAGGAACAGGGGAAGCTCACACAGTGTAACAGGACAGGTGCAACCCAAAAATTAGGATGGTCGTAAAAGAATTGGGGGGTGCTTGGAAAGAAACTCTAAAAGCTTATACATTTCTTTAAATTCCTCAGATGATCAGATTTCTATTATTTGTTCTCAGTCTTTATATCAATTTTCTGAGTGCCTACTGTATACCTGGCACTATGGTATGTGCTGAATTTCATAGAGAGAGAGAAACCATGAAATCAATGGAGATTGGGACGAAAAAAGCCACAATAGAGATTGAATGTATTTTTTGCTTCCTTACTTATTGAGAAATATGTTTGGGAGATCCTCACCGTCAAATTGTTTTCTGAAGCAGACAGTTCAGAAGTATTAAATCAAATGTTATTAAATATCTAGGTTATTTCTCTTCAGAACAGAGTAAATTGGTGAGACCGATATTTAAGAATCAATTTACTAGACACCTAAGTAAATATCACCTAGTGGGGAGAAAAGGCAACCAGATTTTTCTAAGGGAAAAGCATATCTTATTAATATACTGGAGTTTTTTGCAGGGATATAGAAACAAAGGAAAATCAGTTAGTCTTTAACAAGTATTAAGGTTTTTATTGCTTAGTTGTTTCTGTTATGTTCAACTCTTCGGGACCGTATTCGGGGTTTTCTTGGCAAAGATATTAAAGTATTTTGCCTTTTCCTTCTCTAGCTCATTTTACAGATACGGAAATGAGGCAAACAGGGTTAAGTGACTTGTCCAGAGTCACACATCTACTATGTGTCTGAGAAGCCAGATTTGAACTCAAGAGGATGAGTCAAACTGACTCCAGGCCCTGTGGTCTAGTCACTGGACCACAAAAGCAACCAGATTTATGTAAGAGAAAAGCATTATCTCATTAATATGCTGGAGTGTGGGGGGAGTATAGAAACAAGTGAAAACTGGTAAGTGTGACCAATTAGACTTTTAAAGAAGTCTTTAACCAGTATTAAGCTAGAGACTATTAAATACATAGAGTCAACATTGGGTGGGAGAACAATTTTACTCCAGATAAGGAATTTGTCTAAAAAAAGGAAATAAAATTTAGCAATCAATAGAAACTTCCCTTGTTGGAAAAAATAAGGTGTGGAATATCCCATCCCATTCTCAGGGAATGGAGAAAACAGTTATTCAGCTTCTCACTGTACTGGCTTCATAAATAATGTGAAAGAGGAAGTGCCCAGAAGAATCTCCATTTGTAGGTGGTAAAATGCAAAGTGAAGGTGATTGGTATAAAACTTTAAGAAGATCTCAGGAAGCTTTGGGAGTAGACAGAAAAAAAAAATGGCACATGAGCTTCGGTGTTGGAAAGGGTATAATAGTATCGTTAGGGAAAAATAATCCAAGGTTATCTCATAAAATACAGGAATGGGATGTGAAATTTACACATTTCTGCCCAGGTCAATAAAGACAACATAACATTCAACATGAACAGGAACAGATTTGGAAACAAACAAAATACATCCTAGACATTAAAAACGATGAAATACTGAACCTGGAATCTTGTCTGCCATGAAGGTCTAGTCAATGTACTTCAAGAAAGACATTGCAGAGCTGAAGGTCAGAGGGCAGTCACTACAATCACCAATGGGATAAGAGCCAACAGGTAAGCAAGATGAGCTCTCACCAGTATGGAAAGAGGAAGAATAGGAAGGAATATGAGCAAAAAATCTAAAAACTCATGAAATGTTTCAACATGAGCATGTGTTCATGAGTCCCAGTATGTTAGAACTAGGAGATTACCTTTGGAGTTGCAAAAAGGTAAATCTTGGACAACAAATTTATAGAATATATTATTTACATATTTATAGAACTTATTAGAATTTATAGAATATATTATTTTGGGTGGCTTAGGCTAAAAGCGTCAATAGCTTTGAAATGGTTACTTAAGCTAGATGGTACATAGTCTAGAGCAGAGGATTTAGGTCAGGAAGAGATGAGTTCAAATCTTGCCATACATGCTTAATAGCTGTGTGACCTTAGGCGAGTCATTGGACCTCTTTGTGCCAAAGTCCCATCTCTATAATTAATAAAATAATAGCACTTACCTTATAAATTGTGGTTGTCAAATGAATTAGCTTATGGAAAGCATTTTGCAAATCTTAAAGTACCATGATAAATGATAGATTTTATTTTCGTTAAGTTATGGTGTCATGGACCTCTTTGGCATTCTGGTGAAGCCTATGAATACCCTCTTAGGATAATGCTTTTAAGAGCATAAAATGAGATTCCAAAGGAAACCAATTATATTGAAATAGAGTTGTCCATTTAAAAAAAAATGTTGCAGACTACAGATTAAGGACCTCTGATTTAAAGATATAGATGATTGATTCACAATGCATTATTAGTGAAATGTAAAATATTTGGAGGTTCATCAATACACTATGATTTGAAGTTGAAAAAAATATTCTCCCAGGCCACACCAGTTGTCACCACTTTCAGAGAAAGAATATTGGATTGGATATAAGCCAAAGGAGATCTGACTCAGTGTAGCATTTCCGATAGCTTTAGCGGTACATGAGCTCACAAAAGTGTTGAGTAAAAGTGACAAGTCAGGATATCAGGTTATGGAGCTCCAAATCATTGTTTGGTGATAGTGGTTCCATAATGTTGGCTTCTAAATAGAATGAGTCAACTTCCTTTACCTATTGTACTTACTATCTGAACTAGTACCCTCCTAATCCCTTAAGATATGCCTGAATGGACTTCTGTAATATATGCAGTGTTGCCAGTACTTTAAGAGATGAAACTATACAACCCTATTTTAACCTATAGTGTAAATGGGGCATTTTCCTAGTCACATTAAACAAGTACGAGTGCACGCATTTGTGTTTCAAGAGTGTCTTATTTCTAAAGTATTCAGGACCCTCTCTGGAGAGGAATTCTCCTCCAGCTTTATTTCCATTCTGCCCATCCTACCTTTATCTTCTTACTAGCCATATATAATAACTAGGCAACCTTTGATATATAAACACTTGATTTACTAACGATCTATGCCTATGGGGTCCCTTTTACTTTTCTATTTTTGTCTCCAGTGCTTAGCACAGTGTGTTACACAAGGAGGCAATTAACAAATGCTTCATTCATTTGTACAGAGAAAAATGAATAGGCAGGTTGTATGTTTTGATCCCCCGTTCCTGCTGTTGGTGGGATCTCTATTTTTTGCCCTAATTCAACACAGCTAGGGAGTTACCAATAAAGAGATGTACTTCCTTTTGTTGCTGTTCAGTCATTTCTGACTATTTGTAATCTCATTTGGAGTTTTCTTGGCAAAGATACTGGAGTGGTTTGTCATTTCCTTCTTCAGCTCATTTTACAAATGAGGAAACTGAGGCAAATGGGGTCAAGTGACTTGCCCAGGGTGACATAGCTAGTAAGTGTTTGAGGCTGGATTACAACTCATGAAGAATAGTTTTCCTGACTCCAAGCCCAGTGCTCTAAGCACTGTGCAACCAAGCCACCTACCTATTTTCTTTTACATAGATATAATTGTGCAGAGAGTTAACCAGTCATATTTTCCAAGGAATGTATATATTTGAGCCCCCGCCATTGTCACCAAAGAGAGAAAACATATTCCTAGCATCCCAAATTTGAATTAGAAGTTTATTTTCTAATGCTTTCCAATATAAACCAATATTATACATAATTACTAGATGCAACTGAACTAATGCCATTATTACTATGGCTTCAAATATATTTTGGATAACTAGGTTTTTGTTGGTAGAACTGAGAACCTAATCAGCATGTATTGCACTGTTTTCAACAACTTGTCGGAACATAGCATTTTTTTAAACATGACATATTACCAAGTTGGGACTTATTTTTATAAAATATTCATAAAATTTCCAGTGAAGCTATCTCTGCATATTCTCTTGATTTTCAGTAGAGTCTTATGGCTTTCTTCATCTTGGCCCACTTAGGCTTTGTGTAAGTGAACATCTTTTGTTTGGCTACCAAAGTTCATAGTTGTTAGCATCATCACTGTCACTAATTAAACTTTATTAAATTAAACCCTATAATCGGTGGTGCTATAAACCAAGTCCTAGCAAGAGTTGAAACGTGTCAGTATAGATTTTGACCAAAAAATATACTCTCTGTGGCTGAAACTATGTTGTACCAAAATGTACTTAAGAATTATTAAATCGATTTAAAGGCTAGTTCTCTAGTTTATAAATAATTCAGTTCCTTTCCTGATTCTAAGCCCCTACTAGCCTTCGTGCCAACTATCTCTTCTTTTAAAAAAATGATTTAAAAATATGATTATAAAGTTCATGTAAGAAAACAGCAATTTTATTGGCCCACTGGTTAGGATGTGTTAAGGAGGCGACTACAGAAGTGAAGTAAAGGGAAGTAGAATTCAACCTGGTTTTTTGTTTTTGTTTTTTGGCTTCTTAACACTAGAAAGTCCGAAGATGACGTTTGTTCAAACTCCTGAGAGATCTTAAGGTTTTGATGAGTTTTGTTATATCTTTGCCCTACTAGTGTTGAAGCAGGATTGGAAATTTCTACATAATTGGGAGATCAAAGGTTAAAAATATGTATATCCTGGAGTTTGGGGGGAGGGTGGAATTCTATTTAAATTATCTTAGAAGTCATGAGGTTCAGTTTTCATCACTACCCGACTAGTGCCAGGTTAAAGCCCTGCTTTCTCTTCTGCCACAGCTGAAAGTAATCTTGAAGTACGAATTTATCGGTTTTTACCCTCCCAGAGCTCTTCTATGTGCTACCGCTGTTGTCTCAGTAACAGAACATTAATTTGATTAGGATGACCTCTAAGTGGACAGCATTTAAGAGCAAAGCTATCATGCAAAGCATCCTGGGTCAGAAGCTAGCAAATTAGACTGAACATTTTGAATTTTCTTTAGAACTTGAACAGTTTAGAAACCTGACCTTGCGCCAGTTCAACAGGTTTAATTGTTTTTATATTACTGGACCATCCAGCACAAATCAGGTGTGTCCAAACCAAACTCTTCCTGGATTTCTAGAGGCAGTGTGCTATTTGCCAGAATTTTCACTTAAAAAAGTTTGTGAAGACAGAAATGTTTCTATATAGTAACAAATGACTTATTTCACATTTATGGAATCTTTTTGATGCTGATACTTTTTGGAGCAACGAAGTATGTTCTTTCAAACAATTATATGTACTTTCATTTTATCCTCATCCTATTCCAACTCATTATCAAATCCTTCCATCAAAAGTTCTCTTTTGAATTGAAGCATTCTGATCCGCCTTGGGGGACCTTTCATTTGTTTGGTTTTTTTTTTGTTTGTTTTTTGCTCCTACTCACAGTCTACTTGAAAACTTCAGTATTTGGCCTTATTCTCAAGGGTTACCACTTGGTCCACTTACAAGGACTTGGGCTCACCAGGCTTCAACATATAGAAAGGTTTTGTTGACCCAATCAGGACTCAAAGCCAAGTTCATTGAAAGCCACAGAGTACCTTCCCCTTTGGAGTGGGCCACCCCTTTCTATTAGGGAGGAATATCATTCCTACAATAACTTCCTAGTACTGCTTTAGTGAGATCTTTGTAAAAAGGAAGAATTCACAGTCCAATAATTTTGGCTCAGCTGCTACAGTACCACCCTCACCATATTACTCTCCTATTATTCTGATCTCCATCTGTATCAGCCACAACTTTTATACCACTGGTTCTTGAACTGGGGTCTATGAATTTGAATATGTGTGTATACATACATACATACATACATACATACATATATATGTATATGTACACACGAGGTATGTATATATATATATTTATGTACATATTTTATAATTGTG
This sequence comes from Phalanger gymnotis, assembly GCA_028646595.1. Taxonomy (NCBI): domain Eukaryota; kingdom Metazoa; phylum Chordata; class Mammalia; order Diprotodontia; family Phalangeridae; genus Phalanger; species Phalanger gymnotis. The sequence goes on along the minus strand of CM053622.1, from coordinate 532,602,545 downwards.
TCTCAGTACAAATGGTTTCATTTATAATCCTGTGTATCTTATTTTATTCATTTAAAAACACTATTCAGAAAAGGAGAATCCACGGGCTTCACTAGACTGTCAGAGTCCATGACACAAAAGTTTAAGAAGTTCTGTTCTATACTATTGTCTCTCATGGCAGCTTCACCAGGCCTCCTGTTCTCCACTGGTACCAGTTACTTATTTTCATAGTACTAGTTCATTCATGGCCTTGCCTGTCCTCTGGGCCTTGATTTTTTTGGTCCTTTTCAGGACTTGGTTACCTCCTTTGGGCAGATTTGCCAAAATAAATAACAAACAAATAAATAAAACAAGAAAAGGGTGGGGCCACTCCTCCCTGGAGAAGTGGTCCCATCCAGGAAGAGGGCCTACAGTTGGAAGGGGCTTTCTTAGTTCCCTCTAAAGATATCAGCCACACATAGTGTGTATGCCCACTGAGAGGTATTCAATGAGCTGGGCATCCAAAATACCTTGCCAGTGTGTTTAAACACGTAAAGCTAGGAAGCTAAAGGAGGATTTAGCTTTATATGAAGCTACTTTAGTGAGGTGTCTGCCAAGGTTTCTATAGTTTCCGTGCTCTGAAGTCACTGCAGGGAGGAGACCAGGCAGCCAAGAAGCCTCAATCTGTGAGTCCTCTTTGTCACCCTGTTTGAAAATACCCTTAGGAGAAGCTTAAATTGAGAGACTTTCATAGAGGTCATTCTGTAGGAATCAGGTGGGGGCTACTGTCGAGAGGCATTTTTTATTAACTAGTAAAAGCTAGAAGGCTGGCTCCTTTGCAGAGGTGTTAAGATGCAGGGCCTTTCCATGAAATATAAAGAGATTAAAAATGGGTTTCATAAAATCTCAAGGACTGAGGCAAGCTACAGGAGAGAGGGAGGGGAGGCAGGCGAAACTAAAGCCAGACAGCACGCTGGTCATCTTACATCCAGAGGCCTCATCAAAAAAAAAAAAAAAAGGCACAAAGTCCCTTCTGAAAAATGCTGCCTTAATTCCATCCCCAGCTGCTAGCCATTTTGAAGGTTAGTCCAGAGCATGCTGAGCTATGCCAAAGGGGAAATGGACTCAGCTTATCTCTGACCTGCAAGTGAGAAAGGATCTCTTCACCCACCTTTTTTTGGGGGGGTAACTTTAATTCGGGAAAGATGATTGGCTCTTTTCATCTATGTCTTGGACTCCCCTCATATATACATACAAAATCCCTCCACCTAGAATTCCTTTTACTAGCACCACTTAAAGTTCATGACATTGAGAGGCAGTTCTATGTTTTACTCCTATTTTCTTTCATTATCCTAGTGTGATAGCCTCATGCCTATTCCTTTGCTTCTTGCCTCTTTTCCATGCTGCTACACACATACACACACACACACACACACGCACGCACAGAGGAAGGAGGATTTGTATTTTTCTATTCTGTGGCCAGCTTCTCGCTGTTAGGTGTTTAGCCCATGTAGATGAATATCGTCAGTGGGCAAACACGCTGTACATAGCTTTAGAAGAGAGACAGTCTTATAGTTTCTTCCCAACTACAGCATGAATAAATGTTCATTATTATTTTAGTAAGTAGAAATCATTTGGTATCCTGGACAATGGATGCCATATTAGTCCAGACCACTGCTGGGAAACATTACATCTAGATCAGAGATACTGGGAAACTAGATCATAGACTTAAAGCCAGAAGGAGCCTCAGATATCAGATGGTCAAACCTTTCTCTAATCCCCCTCCCCATCATTTTACAGGTGAAGAAATTGAGGGCCAAGGACGTTGATCAACCTGCCCAAGATTCCATAGGTAATTCATATTAGAGTCAGAATTTGAACCCAAGTCCTCCAACTCCTGAGTCTGGGCACTTTCCACTGTATTGTACTTCTTGCTTGACATTAGGTGACCCATTAGATGTTTTCTAGATTTTTCCCTTGAAGTAGAATCATTGTTTCTCAAGCACAAAGATAGAAGTGGATGGAAGAGCTTAGAATATGGTATAATAAATACATTTATTTTAATATTCAAATATATAAATATATATGTGTATTATATTAGCGTAGATCTACATTAACAAAGATACAGCTAGATATGGAGATTGACATGTGATCCTCTCAATAGCAACATGTTTGTTTGACCTAATGGAAGTGAACGGACCTTTAGAGCTCTCTTCTAAATGACAGACAAGGAAGGGGTCCATGCTCTACTCCTAGGACTGGACCAGGACTGTTTTACTGGAAAGACAGCAATGCTAATTCTCAAAACATGTATCTCTCTCATTGAGAACTAGAGCTAATATCACACACCTTGGTTGAAGAAAGACCACTGTGTGTAATTTTTTTTAGGTACTTAGGTAGCATGGGAGGGCAGGTAGGTGGCACAATGGATAGAGTGCCAAGCCTGGAGTCAGGAACTCATCTTCCTGAGTTCAAATCCAACCTCAGACACGTGATGGCTGTGTGACCCTGGGCAAGTCACTTAACTCTGTTTGACACATTTCCTCATCTGTCAAATGAAATGGAAAAGGAAATGGCAAACCCCTCAGTATCTTTGCTAAGAAAACCTCAAATGGGGTCACGAAGTGTCCTACATGACTGAAATGAATGAACAACAGATAAAAGGTAACACAGTAGATAAAGTACTGGGCCTGGAGTCAGAAAGATCTGAGTTCAAATTTGGCTCTAGCCACTTACAAGCTATGTGACCCTGGAGAAGTCTTTTAACCTCTCTTTCTCTTAATTTCTTCAACTACAAAATGGGGATGATAATAACAGCAACTACTTCCCAAGGTTGTTTGATAGTCAAATGAGGTCTGTAAAGCACTTAGCACAGTGCCTGGCACATAGTAGGCTCTTTTAAAGGCTTGTTTCTTTCCCTTCACTTACCTTTCCCTTTTTGTGCTTGGGGAGTAACTTGGTCAATGGTACTCATCCCATACATTTCACTGATGTCCTCAGAATATTACAAGGACTAGATGAACACCTGCATCTCATTGGACTGACCTCCTTGGTTGACTTTGGGGAGGAGAAGGGAATGACTTGAGCAGGGTGGGCAGATGCTGGGGCTGATGCTGATGGCCTGTGATCTGTTCCACTGGAGGGAGTGCTCATAACAATGGGATCACCGAGCCATTTGTGTTTTGGGGTATTTGAGTTCCTTCTTTACAGGGCAGGTATTAGAGAAAGGGTCTAGTCAAACTCATCCACTTTGTAGATGAGGAAATGAAGGCCCATGGGGGTTACACATCATATGAGTAGTCAGTATCAGTGGCAATTTTAGAAATATGCTCTTCTTTTTAAAGTAGAAGAAATGGAGGTCATAGAAATAAGAGGACTTGCTAAAGTTCATATAGCTAAGGAATGATGGAGCCACTTAAATTCATACTTTTAAAATTTTTAATTATTTATTTTATGTTCATTTATAATTTATCCCTCCTACTACCCGTCTTGAACAGCATCAGAGGTAAAAGTCTCATCGTCAAACACCCAGATGAGGCAGTGGATAGAATACTGAATCTGGAGTTAGAAAGACCTGAGTTCAAATCCAGCCCTAGACACTTACTAGCTGTGTGACCCTGGGCAAGTCACTTAACCTGGTTGCCTCAGTTTCCTCATCTGTAAAATGGGGATAATAATATCACCTACCTCACAGAGTTGATGTGAAGACCAAATGAGTAATAATTGTAAGGCATTTAGCACAGTCCCTGGCAATACTAAATGCTATATAAATATTAGCTATTATTATCATAAACATTCATAGTACAATAAAAATTTTTTTCTGCATTAACCATGATCCCTAACATCTAACTCTCTCCACATTTTAAATTCATTACCTCTGGCAGAAGGTGAGTGGTACGTTTCATCTTCAGTCTTTTGGAATCAGGGTTTGGCACTGCATTTATGAGAGTTCTAAAGTCTTTGACTCCAGATGTTCTACTGTATCAATCAATATCTTCTGCTGAATGACCATAGTGACTATAATGACACAACTACTTTTTCTCTACCAATATCCCATTGCCATGTTGAATCCTAGTTCTTCCCTTCATGACTCCAATTTCCTCCTTAGTTTTTAATTACAGAAAAAAGAACATTTATATAATTCTTTTAATTTTGCAAAGTACTTTTATATATTTTCTCATTTGAACTATTATAATAGCCCCATGAGATAAGTTCTAAAGGTATTTTCATCCCTGACTAATAGAAAGAGAGGTGAAGTGGTTTTCCTGTGATCACCTAGCTAGTGTTAGAGGTGGAATATGAACACAAGTCTTCATTGCCCCAGATCTAGGACTTTTCCCACTATATCATACTATTTCTCTCTTTCTATCCACTATGTCCTACTGTCTTTCATAACATAATCACCTGTCATTCAAGGCTCTCAGAAAAGCATTTAAGCCTTTTGCCTATACGGTGTTTAATTGATTGGTTGACTTTCCCTCTGAGCCTTTACTATGGCAGGATTAAATGGAATTGAATTCCATCTTTGTACGTGATTGAGAAATGATGATGAAGGCTGCTCACTACCTTTGGAACAAACATATCAATGTTGCTGGCCAACTTCCAATTTGGTGTGTAAGACTCATTCTCCTGGGATCTGTTGAAGAAGACAATGAGCTGCTGATGGCTCCACGTAGCCAAGCCTCTCACGTTTATATGAGGCTGTATTTTAAGGGGCCAGGAGAACAGTTATCCATTTGAATATTCTGGAAGTTCTGATATCTTCTGGTGCTTCTATCAACTCAATTCATTTCACTTTGATGTGCATTCATTAAGCTCCTCATATGTATCAGGCACTATGTTAGGCACCGGGGATACGAACCAGCAAAGCAGACTGGGTCCTCTGGACGTTTACATTGTACTGGAGGCACATAGCATGTTCACAGGCACATAAAGGCAAAGTGCATTAGGTGGAGGGGTAGAAGCACAGCAGTAACAACTTAAATGACTGATAAAGATGCTTCGAAAGAGATTTCATTTGAGCTAAAGCATGAAGGGAAACCTTGACTCTCAGAAATGTAGTTGAGGAGGGAGATCATTGAAGGCATGGAGTGCGGCTTGTGGAAAAACCAAAAAGCAGTGGAGGGATGTCAAGTATGGGGCAAAGCAAATAAGCCCATTTGGCTAGAGAACACAGTGTATGTGAAGGGTAGCCTCACTCCAGACCCTGATACCATTCACCTTCCTGACTATTCTCCTACTGTACAAAGGAACAATTTTATAAGTAGAGGAGGGAGAAGATAAGATTTTCCTTTGACTATTAGGTTTTTCACATCTCTCTGTTGGAGTTTCATCAAATTCACTATAATACCAGTAAATCCAATGAAAGTTGCTACAAAATTCTCTCTTCTTTGTGCAGAACAGCAGAGACATGGTCCTTCTGTGGCTCTTTCATTTTATGAGGCCAGATGGGAAGAGAAGGCGGCAGAGTGGGTGCCGTACTCTTTTGAATAGAGGAAGCATTGCCAAAAACATCATAGAAAGTGGACTGATGCTGCACACCTTCCATCCTTCCAGATGAAATGGAAAAACGACAATGACAGTTCCAAACCACTGGTGCTTTAGTCTCCATAGGATATGTGATACACTGGCAGGGGACATTAGAGCCAGTCATCAGGATGATAGTATTTTAAACTAATCCCGTTAGAGAAAATAAGATAAGCTATTTAATCAAAATGTAAATTCTATGTCTAGAAAAATAACTAAGGGTTAAGATTCTTCGCCAGAGGATTGGCTACTCAGAACATCAAGGCTAATTCTTACCTCTATAAAATCTCTACTATGGCTGAAAGAAAGTGTGGCTGAGGTATATTGGTGAAGAGGCAGAGCTGGTTAGAGGGAGAATTACTGTGAGTATTTCATGTGTTTTATGAATTGTTTTTGGAGCACTGTGAGTTTGTGGCATAGTGGACATTTTCCATGGGGTGAAATAAAGGCCAGGGATGAAGCATCATCAAAAGATAGCCATTTCTCACTGGCTACTGGAAAATGGAAGGATTAGTAAAGGAAAAAAATTAAGATAAAAGAAAACCGGCTAGTTATGGAACAAGCATTCCAGAGGTCACCATAAAAGGAGTTAGAGTATCTGGAGTAGAACATGAGGGTAGGGAGATAGAGTTGAGGTGGATGGGAATAAGATGATAAAGAACAGGATTTTTGCTTTGGTAGCTAAAGATTTAGAACTAATGGGATGGGGAGCATATGAGGAGGTAGGAATATACTGTCCATTGAAGAATGAATCCAGGCAGCATATTGGTTGTTGGAAAGAGGTCAGTTGAGAGAGGCAGATGATTAGAGTGTGCAAAGTCCTCCTTTCAGTTACAGCCTCTTGACAGAACGTAATATTGTATCCTGGAAGTCCTTAGCACCTGACCCCCACCCACCCAAATCAGGAGTAGTTGGATATTGGGCCCTATGGAGCCTGGTCAGAAAGTAGGAGGTGGCTTCTAAGAAAAAATCCATAGGGGTGAGATGGAAGCAAGAGGCAAGTCTGGACCTAGGGATGGGCCCTGGAGCAGTGGTAAAGGCCCTGGGGCTAAGAAGAAAGCCTGGAGGTGAGTGGCAGTCTTGGAATGAGAGTCAGAGAGAAGCAGGACTAAAGCTCCCCTATTCCTACATTCTTTGCCTCTCCAGTGCATCCCAAGATCAGAACAGTTTCCTTAGATGCCACATAGCACTGTTAACCTACTGAACGTGTAGTCCACAAATACCCTGAGATCTTCCAGCCCTAAACTTCCAGGATTTTTGTGATCAAATGAGATAACGTGTAAAATACTTTGGAATGAAAAAAGACTACATAAATATAAGCTGTCATTATTAGGAGTGCTGAGAATAGAAAGGAATTAAGAGAAAGGTCCTCTTGGAAGAGCTGAGGCATGTGATAAGAACAAGAACATTTGAGTGTATGTATTGGTAGGACTCTGGTGTGAGGAGATCGCATACACAGAGACAGGAAGTATGTTGTGTGCAGGGGTGAGTAATCGCTGGTTGGGCTGGAGCACATAAAACAGTAGGGAGTGTTGAAAGATGGGCACAGGGTTTGGGAAGTAAGGCAGTTGGAGCACAGATGAAGACAGATTTAAATGCAAAGCTGGGGAATTTCAGTTGATGCCTGTTTCCCTAATTAATATGTCCATGGCAAATTTAGGGTGACTCAAAATATTTTGAAAATAGGGATTCAGTAAGATTAGAGGTATAGACATTTTGTGAGATGAAAGAGGAATCAGGAGACATTTGGTGCAAAGTAGAGGAAATAAGCAATTTTCATGCAGAAAAAAATGAAGCACATGGAATATTTTAAATATTTAATACATTTATTAAATCATAGATGTAGAGCTGGAAGAGATCTCAGAGGTCATTTCCTTCAGGTCCTTCATTTTACATATGATGAAACTAAGGAGGTTAAATGGCTTACCAAGAGTCACCCAGATAGAAAGCATCAGAGACAAGATTTGAGCCCACATCCGCTGACTGCAGAATTACCGCTCTGTCTGGTGTACCACAATTTCATATTTAATGTTTCAGAGGGAAAATATTGCTGATATCTATGTTTTCCCATGAAACCTCTATTACCATCCTGTGGAACACCACAGTGCCACAGAACACAGTTTGAGAAGCTGGGATAGCCAATAGGGAACCACTTTGGGTTCTTCAGCACTGAAATGTGGTAATGAAAACAATGTTTCATAAAATCATGGAATATTTGAGCACAAAAAACCCTTAGAAATAACCAAGACCAATCTCTTCATTTTACAATGAAAGAAATTGAGGATCAGATAGTAAGGGTCACTTGGCTTAGGTCACATGGACAGTTAGTGGGAAAGCAAAATCTGGAACCTAAATCTCCTGACAAATTAATATTTGGTGGTTTCTAGTATGGTGAGAACAACAAGTAACAGAAGGTAAAGCAGTTGAATATCAGGTTACTGTAATTATACCATCATGAAATGAGGAAATGAGGAAAACAAAAGAAATTTGTGCCGGAAGACATAAGCACATGCAATAGAAAATGTACTATTTTTTAAGATGGAGAACTTGGGTTTAAATCCTTTCTATAAGATTAATTAGTTAAGTGACCTTGAGCAATTGCCTTTATTTCTCTGGACCATAGTTTCTTAATCCTTAAGATCAGGATAATAACTAAATCCAGGAAAGGAAACTGATTCTGGAGTCAGAGCATGTGGATTTAAATGCCACCTTTGGTGCTTACTCCCTCTGTGACCTTGAGCAAGTAAATTACACTCTCTGGGCCTCATCTAAAAATGAGAGGTTTGGATATCTCCTGAGGTCTATCTCAGCTCTAAATCTTATATTCTACATCTTGATGAGTAATACTGTAGGCAATGATACTTTGATTAATTCTTGGGAGAATTGATCACATTGACTTTATAGCATCATGTCTAAGCCCTGTTGGTAGGGGGAAGGACTTTGCCGTTGCACCCATCATATTTTTCTATCTGACTTGCAAGTGAGACCTTCTATATTTGTTGTCTCCCCTAGTAGAATAAAAGCTTTTTGACAGCAGGGACTGTTGCTTTTCTCTTTTGTTTCCTTAGGGCTTAGCACAATGCCTTGAAGATAGTCAACACTCAACAAATGCTTCATTAATTGATTGATGAATTCAAAGAAACAGTACAATAAACTATAGCATGATTGTGGTCTTTATTACCCTAAATTTCTCCCATAAATGCAATAATAGTAGATAATAATGATCATGGCTTAGTGTGTTGTCAGTCATTGCTATGTTAAATAGCTCTACCCTAAAGGGGGTTACATCTTGAAGCAAGATGAAGCAATTCTTAGGAATATAGTTTTGGGGGCATTTAAGCCTCAGCTTGGAGGAAATATTGAAATGCAAGATGTCATTATCAATGGCAGTAACAATGATTGTTAGTGGAATTGTTGTGTTGGAAAGTTTATCGGTTCTAATTGCTATGATCGCTCACGCTGCAGCCACAAGCATTAAGAAATAATTTTCTGAAACATCATCTTTATAATAGTCACATTGAGGGAGGAAGGGAGGAAGGAAGGGAGGAGGGAAGGAGGGAGAGAGAGAGAGAGAGAGAGAGAGAGAGAGAGAGAGAGAGAGAGAGAGGGAGGGAGGGAGAGAGAAGGGGAGGAGGAGGGCTGCTGACAGGTAAACAGCTTTTGGGAGCACATGGGAATGCTTTGATTTTACCTGTGACCATGCACAGAGTTGACATTTTCTGATTCAAAAAAAGTTTTGAGTCTGGAAATTAAACTGTCAGAGTTGAAAAGTATGAGAATGGGAGGTCCAAAAGTGGTTTAATCAAAGAGCTAGAAGATTCTTTTTCAAAAGGGAAAAGAGATGGATTGTCCAATAACAATAGAATCCTGTGAAATGATAACTGCACAACAAGGAGAGAAAGAGGGCAAAAAGGAGAGAAGAAAGCAGAAAATTTATTTCCAGACTTTTAAGTATCCCTAGGATGAGAAACTTTTTTTCTCTCCTTTTCTTTTTTACTCTCATTATCTCAGGCTCAATGTCATAACACTACTTCTTATCAGATGCCAGTGTGTGTATGTGTGTGCACACGTGCATGGCTGTTTGTGAGCAATTCAGCACAAAACATCTTGAAGTAAATCCTACACCCAAAGCCCTATTAATCATTACTTCAGACCCCACCTTAAAGGATCTTACAATCTAGTGTTGCATGTAGATGAAGAAGCTAAATAACATGGTTGGTAGAGTTCTGGACTGGAAGGAATCACAAATAATTGAATTCAAATCCCACTTCGCTATCTGCCCTCATGGAGCTTACCAGCTAGTTGGAAAATAAGACATAAACATAAATGCTCCTGGATATAGTCACTTAACCTCCTTGTGTCTCAGTTTCCTCATCTGTCAGATAAAGAGGTTGGACTCAATGGTGTCTAAGGCCCCTTCTAGCTCTAAGTACATGATGCCATGACCAGAAGAGATATGAACTAAAGTGCTATTTGTGTGGTTTGAGGGGGAAGGTCATAATCGATAGGAAGGAGAGGCATGCGTAGTTTCTAGGGAAGGCTTCCTGAAGGCATTTGAGAAGGGCTTTCAAGAATGAATAGGTGTTCAGCAGGTGAAGAGAGGTTCATGTATATACATATATGTGTGATATGATATGCTTATACGTGTGTGTCTAGACTGTCACATACAGAGACATATTTACAGTTTCATTTCTAGCGCTGATATTTTCCTTTAAGATCTATCATTTAGCCCTTTAGCCAAAATTTTAGTGTGTGAAGAGAGAAAAGAAACCTTCAGAATAAGCATTAGCTGAATCTCCAGTTTCTTTTTTGTCTTTAAGGACAAATATTTTCATCTTCTAGTAGTAAAAAAGGTGTGAAGTAAGTGATCCAAAAGGTTGATAGCTAGCTATTAGTGTCTACAACTTTTAAGTCCTGAGTTACCTGTTTACATTTAGATGTAGAAGATTCACTGGGGGCCACTTGAATATTCATGCGAATTGCAGATTTAACTTCCATTCTCTGTATGCTGGAGTTCAGACCACCTAAAACTTGATTGTAGTCAACAACAATGGATTCTTTAGTGGAAAGAATGTATGGATCATAAAAAAAATGGTTACACTGTATTGTCCCCAAACTACGAGTGGACAGGGTTGCATCTGGAGGTCTCTTCTGTAGTAATCTATGGTTAATAATGCTTTGTTATCCGGTCTCCTTTCATCAGCACAATATTCACTAAGAATATAAGAGACTTTAAATAAAGTAGATGGAAGATTTCTGCTAATATGGTAGGTGGTATTCATGATGTTGGGCCAGAACCATAACTAGCATGGGGAATAAGGCAAATGGGGCTTTGCCTGAGGACATCCAAAAATGGTGGTTCCATTTCCTCCTTGAGGTGGCCACAATCTTTGACTTAACTTGAGATATTTTGGCAGCCCTTAGCACAGTCACACTAGGTTATGGCACCTACGGTCCTATTTCTGTGACACTTCTGAGGCTCACCTTTGCCCTAGCTGGGGGCAAGGACTGTGCTTTCTGGAAGACAAATCATCCCCTCCCAGCTCACCTGTCCTCTGTCACCAGGTCTCTCTGCCAGACTGCTCCAGGTGTTGTCATATATAGTTGCTGCTCCGATGATTTCCTTGCCTTTTTGAGAACCTCATTTTTAAAGTAGTTATGTTTAACATCTTCTCCTTTCTTCTTTCATCCCTTTCTGGATCCAAGATATAACAGTAAACATATGAATTAAAATAAGATAATTTGAGGAGAAAGAGTACTAAGAACTTGGAAGAATACAGAAAAGTTGTCGTTGTGTTTGTCCTTTGTTCTCGAAGAGGACCATGGCATCAGGGAAATGATGATGTAACTTGCAGTTGACTTTGATGTGAGTGAGTGAGGGCTGTGCAAGGTCACCAGCCTCACTTTCTCCTTGAGAGCCATCTGGACCCAGTGGCCTGATATTCACCAGGATGACTGGTGATGGCCCAGGACACAAAGAGAGACCCTGGCCCTTGTAGGCTAAGGCCTTTTCAGGTTCTCACTTTGAGTGAGGTAACGCCCATTCACTGAACAGGTCTCTTTAAGAAGTTAATCAAGGGATGGCCCCTTTAATCAAAACTCAAAAAAAAAAAATCAAACTGGGAGGGGAAGACCCTCAGGGTTCCTGACCAAGAGAGAAACAGGAATTATTTAGTATTTACAGAAAGGTAGCGAAGGGCTAAACCAGGATTCAAACTCAGGTTCCTTGTCTTTAATTCCAGCTCTTTCTCCATGGCACACAAACCCTTGGTTCTTTCCATTATTGTTAAGGTCATGAGATTTAGACCTGGAAGGGACCTTGGTGTCCTCTAGACCCACACTTTCAATTTAGATAAGAGAAAGCTTAAGAAAAAGCCAAGAGAGGAAAAGGGACTTACCCAGAATAGGGTTCGAGCCCAAATCTTCTCCAAAGAAGTTCAGCTTCAGTAATCTTTTTATAAGATCTTCATACCTGCCATGAAAAAGGGCCCATCGCAATCTATTCAGCTTGCTGTGAATGGTGTTCCTGGCGGATGTATGTTTTTTTTTCCTTTTCTTAGGATTATTGAGCAAAACTTGGTTGGTTCCTCAAAGCCTCTGAAACAAGGTCAGTCAGCCACAGTACACAGGGGAGTATAATAAAGACCCCTTTGCTTTCTTTTTTTGTTTTTTGGTCCTTTTTCATAATTTTACATTGATATCTTTTGTTTTTACATCACTTTTATGTTTTTACATCACTTCCCAATAGATCTCACCGCAATTCAGCCACCCTGAGATCCATCTAAAGGGTGATTTTCAATATTACTTTTTATAAAGGACTATTTTTAAAACCATAAGCTTCTATTCTCTAAAGTAAGTTGATCTTTATTGCATTGTAAAAGTTACCAGCTAAAGTGAAGGCTCTCAGCCTCTCTTGGACAGTAAGACATAGGGGGTACAGTTTTCCCAATTCAAAGGAGCACAATTTTCAGACCTCAAGGTCCTCAAATACTTTATCCACTTCCCATTATCTGCCAAATAAAGCACTCATGGTGCTGGGATGGAAAACTCTTTAACAAATGAATTTCAATATTTCTTCTAAGGATATGCATTCAGAATAATTATATGACCATGTTTTTATTCCAAATCATCACTAAAAATATATCTTCAATTATTTTTGGTGGTTGTAAAGTGCTGTTTACCCTTATGTGTAATTATGTTTCTTTTCTAGTACCTAGATTTCTTATTTTCTGCGTTAAGTTTAAGTAATAATATCGATACTCTAGGAAGAACTATTGGCCCATGTGTTGGTAAGCAAAATGGGCTCCTTTGCACTTAGTGCCCTTGAAGAGTTTGGCTTTTGTTTACTTTGAGAAATGCTAAGCCCCAGGCCCAAACCTGTATTAGGTGTGGAACCTATGTAGGTGTGGATTGGTGACTGGGGTGGGGCCCAAGGTGGGGCTGGCTAAGGGGAGGTGTTAACTCCAGAGCCATGACCCATTAGGTGTTAACCTAACTTATGTGGATGTGAACCTCCCAGGGTCCTAAGGGGAGGTGCTAACTCAAGAACCTGTCATAGCAGCCTAAATTCTGGTCATTCAGATGACGTTTGATGAGGACAGAGCCATTTGTGCAGGGCTCTTGAGGCAGTGTTGATGAGGAGACTCCGGGCAGCTGTAGCTAAGGAGCACTCCAGCTTGTAAACCCAGATGCTGAGACTGTTGAACTCTGGTAACTATGTATTGGGATTTGAATCAGACAAGGTCTGTCTGTTGATGTTTGTAATTTGTTTGTATTTTGTTCTCAAGTTCAAGATGCTGGCTGTGGGTGGATCTTACACCCCAACAGGAGCTGCTAGCCAGATTGTGGAAACAGCCCATAATCTAGATGTTATGCTTTGATTCTTCGTGTGATTCTTTGAACAGTCAGAGATTTGGGGATTAATGCAAGAAAACACATTTCTCTTGATCATCATGCCTCAAGAGGCATCAATAAACTTTAATTTTCAAAACCTTGAAAAATGTAGGTTCACCTTTGAAGTTTAGATCTAGAAGCAACCATAGGTGTTATCTAGTCTTCTAAGTTTCATTTCTTACCAATGAAAATTTTAAGTCTTGAATTTTGCCTTCACTCCACCTCCAACTTTTGTGAATCAGTTTGCAAATATTATAGAATGTGGGAACTGGCAATATTTAATCACTTAAGAAAGTCTTGTCTATCAGGAAATGGGTCACCCTCTAATAGTGCTGATAAATGGAACTGAAACATAGGATAAGGCAAAAGAGTAATCCCGCGGAGTGAGCGTCCTGGGCAGAATTCAGCTAGATGACCTTTGAGGTCATGGTTAGACATCAGAAAGTAAGAAGAGCTAATAAGGAAACATTTGCATGTACGTCTTGGAGTGTCTGGTTACTGGGAAGAGAGTTTAGAGTGGTAAGCAGGGGAGAGGTTAAGACTATTTAATTAAAACTTCACTAAGTTCGGGGAGGGAGGCAGTTTCTACTCCTGATCTTCTTGAGAAACTGGGCCAATGACAATATGTGTGTGGTGAGGTGGTCAAGTTCTACGATCATGTAGCTAGTAAATGTCACAGCCTAGATTTGAACCCAGCTCCTCTGACTCCAAAGCCTTTGTGCCTTCCTTTGGACCACACTGTCTCCTCATTGGTTTGCTAATTGCTCCACCTACTGAAAGGAGTCCATTTGTGTCTCTTTGTTTATTGTTCTCCAAGGGGGCAGGGGGCAGCCTCCTATTTAAGTTTATATCCCAGGCTACATCAAGCACCTTACCTTGAAGACTAGATAATCAACAAGTGTTTCTTGAAATGACTTGAATATTTAATACCTGATTAGTCAGTAAATAGTTTGTGGGATAACAAAGGGATGTTCCAATGAGATTGTTAACAACCTTGTTGTTAAGTCACTTTTCAGTGTCTGACTCTTTGCGATCCCATTAGAGATTTTCTTGGCAGAGATATTGGAGTATTTTGCCATTTCCTTCTCCCACTCATTTTACACATGAGGAAACTGAGGCAAACAGCGTTAAGTGACTTGCCCAGGGTCACACAGATAGGAAGTATCTGAGGCTGGATTTGAATTCAGGAAGATGAGTCTTTCAGACTCCAGGCCTAGCACTCTGTCCTCTGTATCACCTAGATGCCCTCCATTATTTTGGTTAAACTATTTTAGCCATTACTTGTTTGACTCTCGGGACTTAAAAACCCAAAATTGACTCATTTAATTGCATATGTGTGTATGCTTGTATTATTCTAGAGTTTTAAAACATGAACTGAAATATATGAACCCCAAGGCTTTATCACTACATGAGAATTTGAGAGAACCTGATTAAGAATTGAAAAGGAATATAATGCAAGGATATTTCTTATACATATGGTATTAAGCCCATCCCTTATCAGTGTCTGAGAGTATTTACAAAACGACTGTCATTCCTTACCATTAGTGTTTACAGTCTGTAACAGTCAAGAGAAAAACAAGCTTCACACATATTCACACACATTTATTTTAAAATACATTGAATATAAGGCATTAAAAATAGATGAGTCCAGAATCACTAGTCTCGGTGACAGTAATCAACAGCATCAGTAGGGGAAAAAGTAAATTAGATTTTTAAAATCTTTTCAGCTGTAATCATCAGCAGCGCTTCTAGCAGTCCACAGAGCGGGTGGGTTTTTAAAAGATAGAGGTTTTTATTTGGAAAATGTGCCTTTGGAGTGAAGGACTGAAGTTATAAAAAGAAATCTAATTTTTAAGAGTGCCTTCATACTGTGCAGAGGTGGCTCCCTGACAGTTGTACTGTGTATGTAATAGAGATTATTCTGTTGGCATTTCAGATTTCAGGAGGCCTCAAGGTGGAGTGGAAAGAGCACTGGGCTGGAAGTCAAGAAACCTGGGTGACAGATTTAGCTATGGAACAAATGACTTCATTTCTTTAAGCCTCAGTTTCTTCGTCTGAAAATCCTGGTTTTATATCAGGTGATCTCTAAGGTTATTTTCAGCACCGACATTCTATGATTTGAGGGATGCTGGGCAGCCAAGGAGGGATAATGATAGGCAAAGGTGAGAAATAGCACACAGTAAGACTGAATTGACCTAGACCTGGACTTGAAGGCGCCTTGAATGTCATCTCAGACGTTTATTAGCTAGCGAATAGAGTGATAGGCTTGGAGTCAGGAAGTCCTGAGTGCAAGTCCAGCATCAGACATATACTATCTGTTTGACCCTGCAATTCACTTAACCTTTCTGTCTGCCTCAGTTTCCTCCACTGCAAAATGGAGATAATGATAGCTCTTTACCCCCAGGGTTTGCTGTGAGGAACAAATCTTCACTCTGTGCTCAGAGTTCATCAATTCTTTCTCCAGAGGCTAGCATTTTTCATCACATGTCCTTTGGAATTGTCATGGATCATTGTATTGATTGCAGTGGCTAAATCTTTCGTAGCTGATCATCATTACAATATTGCTGTTACTATGTATAATATTGCTCTGGTTCTACTCCCTTCATCTTGCATCTGCTTATCTAAGTCTTCTCAGGTTTTTCTGGGACGATCACCTCGTCATTTCTTGTAGCATAATAGTATTCCCTCACACATATACCACAGTTTTCCAGCCCTTCTCCAATTAATGGGTATCCCCTCAATTTCCAGTTCTTTGCCACAACAGAAAAAGCTGCTATAAATATTTTTTTGTACAAATAGGTCCTTTTCCCGTTTCTTTAACATCTTTGCGGTATGGACATATTAGTGGTATTGCTGGGTCAAAGCATAAGCAGTTTTATAGTCCCTTGGTCACAGTTCCAAATTTCTCTGCACGATGGTTGGACCAGTTCATAACTCCACCCGCAGAACATTAGTGCCCCTCATTTTTTTCCCTTATCCCCTTAAGCATTTATCATTTTCCTTTTATGTCATGTTAGCCAATCTAATAGGTGTGAGGTGGTCCCTCAGAGTTGTTTGAATTTGCATTTCTGTAATCAGTAGTGATTTAGAGCATTTTTTAGAGCACTGGTTAAAATTGCTGGGAATGTTTAGCCTGGAAGAGAGAAGATTTAGGTGATCATGATAATTGCCTGCAAGTATTTTGAAGGGCTGCCATGTCCAAGATGGATTAGACTTGTTCTGTTAGATGAGGAGGACAACAACAAAAGCAGTAATATTTTTCTAACAATTAAAGGTGCCTAAAAGTTAAATGGACAGGCTCGGAATTAGTCATTACCTACTCACTAAAGAGAATTTATTGTTAGGGATAAAATGAAAGGAATTTCTTTTTGGCTCTGGGTTGCACTAAGTGGAAAGATTTCATGGGCCTCTTACAATGCTGGAATTCTTAGTAACATAGGGAGCAGTATGAGAAATGTCATAGAGGTGAGACAGTGCAAGGCACCTATATGAAGGGAAGTGTATAATGAGGTGACCTGGAGTATTCAGGAAAATAATCCAAAAAAAAAAGTCAGGGTGGTTCCAGATTACTAAGGGCCTTGAATGCCAGGTTAACACATCTGAATTTTACCTGATTTTAAATGAATGGACATATATAATTCTCTTTGCCTTTGCTCTCACAAACTGTGGTTTCTGTGTGACATATTCCTGTTTCCATACCAAGATAAGCAGGTAAACTGTGTATCCCTACCAAAACTCAATAGAAAACTGAGAAGAGGATATTTTTTTAATTTTATTTTTAATTTGTAGAGTAAAACAAGAAAAAGGAAGATATTTTAAAGGGAGATCATCCCTTAAAAAATGAGATACATTTTACTAGGTATATGGGGTCAGAGTTGTCATACTTTTTTTTTCTAACTTTGCTCTGCTTTGCTATGACCTCTTTCCCCTCCCCTCTCAATCATAGATTCATTTCTCCATCATCCCTTTTATTCACCTATATCTGAGTCGTGCTTTATCTATTCCCTTTTCTTTCATTTCCTCTCACCCTGCACGCCCATATGCTGATTCCTTCCTTCACGTATTTATCTCTGCCCATTTTATATAAATAGATTGGATTAGAATGATATCTAAGGCCTTTTCTAATTCCATATTCCACCAGCCCCTGCTATTCAATCCACTCTTATATATAATTTACTTTAGGTCAACACAGTTAGAGAACTATTTCCTCAAACAGGTGTGGTGAACCTTCTTTTGAACTGTATGAATTCTAAGATGGCCAGGTTTTTCAAAGCTTCACTAGTGACATCCCCTCTCCCTAATTCCTTTTTCCATTTGGTTAGCAATGGTGGATGAAACAGGATGGGCTTTGTGGATGATGCCCACATCATCCACAAACAAACAGACAGAAAAAACCCCAAGCAAACAGAAAACCACAAGGTACCCTTGTTCTTGAATTCTTTCAAATCAGAATAACCCCTTTGGACCATCTCTAATGTAAAGGAAAAGTTCTGTTCTTTGCAGACATCCTTCCATGTTTAGGTGATAGCTGTTTTCTTATAAACAAATGGCATGTACCTATCTTTAGCTGAGCTTCAGATTAATCCAGTATAAATCCACCTACCTAATTGCACTTTGCTATTTTCTCTTTCCTTATCCTTCAATTGCTCCACTGGGTGGGGGGTCTGGAGGGCAAACACATTCATTATGTTACCAGCAAACAAGATATGAATCGCACTGCAGGAGACAAAATTAAATTTACAGCTTCCCCTTGTACATGTCATAAACTATTGATTTAGAACAAGAGGGGAAAGCAGCAGCGGATGGAGCACAGCTCCAATCTTGGGCTGGTTCCCATGTGCTTTGGGTTGGGTAGAGGTCAGCAATGACCTGAACACAGCTAGGTGGGGAGCATTCGAAAATACCCCCTGCCTACAGCCCACCAAGAGAAAGGCACAGCACATTGGGTTTAAACTCGGTGTGGGTATTTTGGATACAGAAAATGGTAACATGGACCTGTGGCTGCCTAAGACATATTTAAACCTATGAATTGAATTGTAGTGATCACTTTGTAATCACTAATTTTTTTTTCCATTATGGAGGATAGACTACATCTCTTTCTATTTTCCTCTGTATGTACCTTCTGCATGTACTTGTTGACTCCCCCTTTAGAATATAAGATCCTTGGGGCCAGATATTTCTGTCTTATTATCCATAGCAATTAGCATACAAGAGTTAACAAATATTTTTTGATTGAACTCCTTTCTAATATGCCCTTTTGCTGTTGTACTTTGTTCCTCAGGTTTCCTCGTACTTCTCTCGGGAGTGGGCAGTGTAGACGGAGTCAGGAATTGGGAGAAAATACCAGAACTGAGGAGAAAGCAATGCCTCTTACTAAGTCAGTAAATCATAGTCTGTGTGCCTAGGGCCATAAGTAAACATTATTTTACGTTAGGCAAGTATGATAAAATGTGGCATCAAATCAAGTTTTTAAAACAAATTCATCTGAAGTAGATTGCAGGGTAGTTCTGAGAGAGACCTTGGCCTTCAAGACACAAGTCCCCGTTGGGTCCAGACTTTGAGTCATTTGGAGGCGCTTGCTCAGAAGGCCTTTTTGTGTGTAGGAAACAGTGAGGGATCTAGCCAGGGAGGAGATCACCCGAGGTATGGGCTATAGAAGAAGGAGCCAATGCGTGTGGCAGCTTCCTTTTTAAGTAATTATTTTGTTAACTAGGTGCTAAGTTCAGTTGTTTCTACGTACTGAAGGGAAAACAAGTGCTATCAGAACTTTCTAAAATCAAGTTGGAGGTGGAGAGGGAGGCAAAGCCCTGTTTGTCTTCCCGTAGCTTCAGCTCTGTGACTGTCTCCTTGGATGGATGGTAGTTGTTGCTAAGTAGTAACAACTGTGTATAATGTTGTATACTAGATTCTTATGTGCTATTGCTCTGAGGTGTAAGTGGTCCATGGTTCTATTACATAGGTGAAGAATGTATTTTCACCAAGATTCTTGTGGTAACTGTGACTCCAGACTCCTTGAGTCAGCTGATAATTTAATGGCTAATAGTGCAAAAAATATAAATGAGTGGAGGTGGGAAGACCTATTAGGTGACTATTATAATAGCCTAGAAAGATGGTATCTGATAGGGCAGTTGTGACAGGAATGGAGATGAGATGAAAAATATAAAAGCAATTACCAAAGTGCAGTCCAGAGGATCTGAAATAGTGGTAACACAATAAGCATTTTTCCTAGTGACCGACTATGGTATGCAGAGCTCTGAGAGGAATGTTAACATGGTGGGGGGGAGGGATACAATGCTTAAGATATAACTCCTGTCCTCAAGGAGTTTATAGTCTAGGATCTAACTGATTTAATATGAGGTAGGAGAGAGGGAAAAGCAACAGCACTAAACGTGAGAGAATAAGTAAATGGTAGAGCCATTGACAGAAATAGGGAAATATGTAGCAGGAGCATGTTTCAGAGAAAAGATAATAAACTTGCTTTTGGACATACTGAATTTGAGGTGGGGCACCTATTGGCTATTGGAACACTCCTCTGGCATTTGGGAGAGATATAAAGACTGGAGACATAAATGTGGCATTGAGATGTTAGTCAAAGATATGAGATTGCCAAGGGAGAATGTAGTGGTAAGAGGGCCAAGGAGAGAACGTTGAGAAATACATCTACCTTCAGAAGAGAATGAGAGACCAAAAAAGTTCCCTTACTACTTGGATCACCTTGGGCAAGTCATTCTTTCTCTTGGAACCTCAGGGCCCTTATTTATACAATGGGAAGGATAGATTACGTCACCTCTAAGGTCCTTTTCAGCTCTAGAGCTATGAACCTTTGATGACCTGATTGAGGTCACACAATGAATACGTTATGGAGGTGAGATGTAAACCTAGCTTTACTTGTTTCAAGTGTAATGTTCTGTCTCCTACTAGAGAAGGAGAGTAGAGTAGTCTTGACCTCTGGAACAGAAAAAGTGAGTACATTTAATACATCATATCTACATGTCCTTGTCCTCTGTTTATAGTCAGCACTGGGAATGAAAATGCCTACTCTATTAGAATTCTTATTATCTTACTAACTGGCAGATGATTTACACATATGGATTGTGCTGAATAGCCCCCACCCCAAACCATTTTCGTATGCACATGAGGTCACGTATCCCTCACAATATATCTGGTGCAATACAGAACACCCTTATTCTTGATATCTGATAACCTACAATGGAAACTTGTCTCACAAGTTTGCATCAATTGACGAAACAACTCTTCATCCTTCATCCTGGCATTGAAAATCTGCCACAGTCTGAACCCAACTTACCTTTCCAGTTTTATCTCTCTCTAGTCACCCCTATTGCACTCTATGTTCTAAGCTAAATTGGGTCACTCTCTGTCCTCATTTTGAAAAATGGCTTGTGTTTTTCCCTCTCCAAGTCTTTGCTCATACCATTTCCAACAAAGTATCCACTCCCTTCCCCATTTCAATGTCTGCTTGTTGAGTTCTTATATAGCCTTCACGGTCAAATTCAGATTCTACCTGCTCTAAGAAAACTTTCCTGGTTCCTATCTCCCCTCTAGCTAGCAGTGATCTCCCCTTCCTCAGGATTCCCTTCTTTATAATTTTCTTACACATTTTTTTTCATATTCAAATGTGTATTATGTTTACTCATGTATGTATTTTTTATAGAGTACTGCATTTTTCATCAGGGATCACGTCTTATTGATCTCTCTGTCTGATGTTGATTTTTGTCTCACAGTGCCAGTCTTTGCACATAGTAGGTGCTTAATAAAAGATTGAGTAACTGACCCTTTTTATGCTATAGTCTAAACTTATCAGTTTTTGTTCTGTTTTTAATTTCTCTGGGATGTTATCTCTCCTTCAGTTATAAAGGAATGCTTCTGTCTTTCTTTCCTCTCCCCTTAATATCACTTTATAGACTGATGATCTTGAAGTAAGTACTTTGAGGAAGGGATCTAAACCTTTCAAACCCTTATTCTTTCATGATTAGGATTTTCTCCTTTACCGAATTACCTTAGAATCACAGAATCATAACTTGAGCGCTAGAAGGAGACTTAGAATCTAATCCCTTCATTTTTCAGATGTTAACGATAAGGTCCCAAGAGGCTGAGTGACTTGTCAAAAGTCGCAGGGGTATTTAAATAGCACTCATTATGTTCCAGACACTATACTAAGCACTTTACAATTATTTATCTCATTTGATCCACATGATAATCCTGGGAGGGAGGTGCATATTACCATCCCCATTTTGCAGTTGAAAAAACTAGAGAAGAAAGGGTAAGTGACTTACCTTGGGTTACTCAGCCAGTAAGTATTTGAGCTCAGGTCTTCCTGACTCCAGGCCCTCCACTTTATTCACTGTGCCACCTCGCTCTCCCAGGTAGTAGTAAATAGCATAGTTTAGGTATAAACCAAAACTTTTTAATCCAAATCCAATCCAATGTACATTATGTTGGCTTGTATTTATTTATCTGTGTACATGAAGTATTTTCTTGCTGTTCAGTTGTTTGTCATGTCCAAGTCTTACTGACCCCACTTGGGTATTTTTTGGCAGAGACACTGGAATGGTTTGCCATTTTTTTTTCTCCAGCTCATTTTACAGATGAGGAAACTGAAGCAAACAGAGTTAAGTAACTTGCCCAGGATTGCACAGCTAGTCCGAGCTTAAATTGGAACTTATGAAGATGAGTCTTCCTGATTACAAGTCTACCGCTCTATCCACTGTGCTGCCCAGCTGCCCCCCATGTGAAGTATACTATGCCCTTTATACACATAGAATGTAAGGTCCTTGAAATCAGAGCTTGCTTATTTTTTTTAACTTTGTGATTCCATTGCCTGCCAAAGTGCTTTGAACAACACAGGCAGTTAATAAACTTTTGTTGTGTTGAATTGGACCTTTATAGAACGGAAAGTCTTTATTCTCCTTTACCAAACATAGTAACATCCAGTCTGGACTCTGGCTCTCTTGATGAGCATTCACCTTATTCTGCCCAGAACCAGACCTAATGTCACTCATTCCTAGATGTTTTCAAACCATGCTCTGCATGCTTACCCTTCCCACCTCACCCTTTTCCATGTCTCTTTTATATCTTTTATACCCCCCTAAGAATTTAAGTTCCTTGAGGGCAAGGACTAACTTGCTTTCTTTTATTTGTGTCTCTAGTTAGTAGCACAACACATAGAAAGCACTTAAGCGTTTCATCATTTATCCATAGTCAGAGACAGAGTAGCTATATGAGGCAAATTTGGGGGAGAATCAAGTAACAAGTTTCAAATGCTCAGCAAAAAAGAAACAAAAATTATATATGCATAGACACAATTTTGTGTGCATATTTTTCAGACATAGAAAATTGTCTGAAATCAACAAAACTATTTCCAATAGTGCTTTTCTTTCCTTATTACTTCCCTGAAGGTGGAAAATGTAATTTAATTTGGTAGATATTAATTGAGCACCTACTATGTGTAAAGCACTGAACTAGACAATACAAAGCTGAATAATATATGGCACCTACCTCCTTTTAATCTAGGAAAGGGATGTCATAGATAGTTAATAACCATTTATAAACATGCAGGTAGAGAGAGCTGTTGCACATGTTACATATGTTGGGAACTCTTGCCTAAATTATTTTCCCCAACTGTCAGGATTCCCGCCAAGAACCTCTCTCTGTTCCTTGCTGTGGTGAATAATGTAAACTGATCCAATCAGCCCCACCTAAAGTCAATCCTAACTGCCTCTGTTCTCCACAGTTTTCTTTCCCTGTGGTGCAGGATTATAGGTTTGCCATTCTCTGCCTGGGAACTCTTCGAATGAGACCTCAAGTGAACTGGAATTTTCACCAGTGTCCTAAATCACAATTATTAACTCCAAAGAGCACATCCTGTAAGGGGGAATTACAGTGGCATATGGCTAGCACTCTGTACTTCATATGGTATCCATCACATTACAGAGCTTGGCCACATGTTCCCGAGACGACCAGGGAAGAGCTTGGCTCAACTCTGGCAGTGAAGGCCCTTGTAATCTGTTTTACAGCAAACAGTTTTGCAATAGCTGTGTGCACCATGGACATAGCTGATGTTTGGGCTCTGCCCTGACAAGCCTTTATTAAATAAACATAGGACACAGCAGAAATATGTTGAAATCAATTGGGAAGGAGCATGAGCAGAAGGGAGGAGGTAGTAATAGGCAAAGGGTTACTGCTTAGTAATGGAGGAGAAAAAAAAGTGGAATAGAAAAAAAGCAACATAGGACTTAATATGTTTAGGTTATAAAATTCTGAGCCCATTTGTTTGTTATTCGGGATTCCCTTTTGGTATCTAAACAATAATAATTGAGTAACAGGTTTCAAATGCTTAGCAAAAAAGAAACAAAAATTATATATGCATAAAGACACACTTATGTGTGTATTTTTTCAAACATAGAAAATTGTCTGAATTCAACAAATCTATTTCCAATAGTGCTTTTCTTTACTTATTACTTCCCTGAAGGTAAGAAATGTAATTTAATTTAGTAGATGTTAATTAAGCACCTACTGTGTGTAAAGCATTGAACTAGACACCGTGGGCATTACAAAGCTGAATAATACATGCTCCCTGTATAATAATAGGTGGTCCCCATTTGCTACAGACATTTATTGTGAGGACTGTAAGATTATATATTTAGAGACAGAAAGGACCTTAGAGGCTTATCTAGTCCAATGCCTCATTTTACCGATAAGAAAAGTGAGACTCAGGTCAAATTACTTGCCTAAAGTCACAGAGCAAGAGAGTGTTAAAGGTAGTATTTGAACTAGGTCTCCCTGCCTCTAACTCCAGCTCTCTTAATCAAGAGATAACATATGTAAAGTACTTTACAAACCTTAAAGCCCTATATAAACGCAAGCTATTTTTATATGATAAGTAACTAACTTGAATGCTCATGGATTTGGGGTTTGATCTTGTCATCCCTGTCATCCATGTCATTCTTCAGTTATTTTCATTGTTGTAATTGTCATTATTTTGAGCGTAAACCTGTAGATGTGTCCCAAACATCTCAATGGGCAGGCTCACATCCCCCATAGGAAGAAACAGTCAGTCCCAAATAATGTTAGGTGGGACAACCAGTCTCATCCTATAAGTCCTTCAGGTTGATCAAGAAACTCCCCTCATCTTCTCCTCCAAAACTTGTAGTACCTACCTCAGAAAATGTACCTTATAAACACTGTTTTGTAAACTACAAAGGACTACTCATGTGAGTGCACATGACTTGTAATGTTCACAGCCAGTGATGGCCTTCAGTATTCTAAACCTCACTTCCCAATTTTAAATAGTACTAAACATACAAAAAGAGCAGGATACTGATCTGAACAGGCCCAGAGCCCAGGAAAACCTTTAGAAGTTTATGTCTTTTAAAAAATAAACCAGTCACTTAACCCTAATTGCCCTGCCAAAAAACAAACAAAACAAAGAAAAAAAAATAAACCAAATAAAATTCTCATTCTATTTATTTATTTAAAATTTTTGCTTATGATAAAATTCAGTTACTTTATAAGCATAGTAATCAGTTGGAAAATAACTTCAAAAATGTTTAATTTTAAGAAAGTGAAAAATTATCCTTCAATTGGCACTCAGAGTTCACTAATTCTCTCTCTCTGGAGATAAATAGCATTTTTAATCGTGAGTACAACTATTCCAAAGGAATAGTTTTAGATCACTGTATTGATCAGAGTAGCTAAGTCTTACACAGTTGATCCTCCTTATAACACTGCTGTTACTGTGCACAGTGTTCTCTTGGTTTTGCTCACTTCACTCTGCGTCAGTTTATATAGGTCTCAGGTCTTTTTCTGAAACCATGCCCCTTGTCATTTCTTATAGTGCAATAGTATCCCATCACAGTCCTAAACCACAAGTTCACCCACTCCCCAATTGATGGGCATCCCCTCAATTTCCAATCCTTTGCTACCACAAAAGCACTGGTGCAATAAATATTTTTAACATGTAGGACCTTTTTCTTTGATTTCTTTGGGATACAGACCTAGTAATGGAATTGCTAGGTCAAAGGGCATATGCACAGTTTTATGTCCCTTTGGGTTTAGTTCTAAATTGTTCTCCAGAATAGCTGGACCAATTCACAACTCCATCAACAATGTATTAGTGTCTCTACTTTCCCACATCCCTTTCAGTATTTGCCAATTTCCTTTTCTGTCATGTTAGCCAATCTGATAGGTGTGAAGTGGTACCTCAGAGTTGTTTTCTCTAATCAATGGTGATTTAGAGATTTTTTTTCATATGACTAAATATATTTTTTAACAAGCATGATAATATACTCCTATCTACAGCATATAAAAATTCATTAAGCTTGTTTTCTTCTGATTTGCCTATTTCTCTCAAAAGGAGAGTATAGATCCAAATCTCCAGCTATTTGAGTGATTTTAGGTAATGAGTCCAGTTAGTGGAGCTTTTATAGTATAGAGGTAGCAAAGTATAACAGAAAGAGCTTTTTTTTAAAAAAAAATTTATTTTATTTTAGACTCAAGGGCCAGAACACAAAAACAGAATAGAGAAAAAGGAACATTACATATCATAAACTTAAATATGGAAACTTAAATACAAAATAAGAAAGGAAAAAAAGCATGTTGTGTGCATAGCAGAATGTAAGAGAGGATTCAAAATAGATTTTCATTTCAAGACAGCCTATATGATAAATAATATGTGTTGTGATGAGAATTGTCCATCTTTTCTTTGCTTCCTTATGAGTTTTCTTTTGTTCTCTGCTATGTACTTTTTTGCTTTGTTCTCCCCCCCACCAAAGGCTACAATAAAGTTTACATATGTTTCTCTATAGCTATAGATATGTACATACGCATGTACATATATACATATGTAGACATATACTTTCCCAAACATACTCTACTCCTGATCTTTGTTTTTATATTTGTGCATATCTCTTGTTTCCTACGCCTCCTGATTCCTCTACTTCTATGGACTACCTTGCCCTCCTATTATTTCCCAAACCCCCTCCAAGGATCCCTCCCCTATCCTCTCCATTCTCATAAATCTAAACACCCTTCTATACCCCCCTTTTACCTATTCCCTCATTTTCCCTTCTAAACATCTCTCCCTTGTCTTGTCCCCCCCTCTCTATACTCCTACTATTTATTTCTTCTAAATTTGGAAGACTATTATACTCTTCTAAATATATATACATATATAACACACACACACACATACACACACACACACACACACACACACATATATATATATATATGTATATAAAATTCTCTCTTAAACACATTCCCGATGAAAGTAGGTTACCAGAACTACCTGCCCTTCTCCCCCATCTAATTCCTCTGTATCCTTTCTTCCTCTTGCACTTTATTCGTATAAAATAGTTACTCTTTTTGGCTATTTCTAAATGGTTTTACTTTTTAAATTCATATCATAGTAAGGTTTACTCCCCTTTTTCTTATGAGCACTCCAATTATTAATAAGAATCTTAGACATACATTTTACATTATGTAAAAGGTAAACCATCTGTCCTTATGAATCCCTTATAGTCAGTCTTTGGTATGTACCTTATGTTTCTCTTGGTTCTTGTATGTTGACCCTTCTATTAAGTTCAGGATTTTTTAAAACAAAGTCTTGAAAGTCTGAAAGTTTATCAAATGTCTATTTTTTTCATTCAAGATGATACTTAAATTTGCAGGGTATGATATTTTCGGCTGGAGCTGCAGGTCTTTTACTCTTTGATATATTGTGTTCTAAGACCTGTGGTTCTTTAATGTCTCTACTGCTAGGCCTTGTATAATTCTAATTGTGGCACCATCACCCCAATTTCCTTAGGTAATTCTATTAACTGTTTGCAATATAAAAGCATCTGAAAGCATAGATAGGTAGTCTTTCTTCCTTGCTGAAAGTGGGTTCCAACTCCAGAAAAAAATCATTAAATCAAACACGAAGCAAGACAGTAGAGGGGTAGAATGTAACCATGTTTAGATTTAAATTCACTTCCGCTCCACCTACAAGCAAGGACTTTTTGATAAATATTATTAATAATTATCCTAATTGTTCCTTATAATTAGAGTTGTGCTAGAGCCAGCTCTAACTGGTTTGTAAGAGCTGATTGTTAAATTTTCATTGGGAGCATTTAATTACCACTTGGAAGTTTGCAAATGCTACAAATCAGGACTTGATATATTGTTTTGTTGACTGTTAATCTGGAGAGCTGAGCCTAGAGTCAGGAAGACCTGAGTGCAAATCTGGTCTCAAATGCTTGCTAGCTGCTTGACCCTGGGCAAGTCACTTAACCCTGTTTGCCTCAGTTTCCTCACCTGCAAAATGAGCTAGAGAAGGAAATTACAGATCACTCCAATATCTTTGCCAAGAAAACCCCAAATGGGGTCAGGAAGAGTTGGACGTGACTGAAAAGTGACTCAACAATAATTCTAGACTTAAGAAAGTAAGAGATAAAATATTAATAATGCAGTTAAACTTAAGAGTATATCAAAGGTACATTTTTGAGAGTACGTTATAAAACATTTATACCAGCATAGCTCTACTTAAAATTATATTATTCTTTGTAAATTTTTTGTATGTGTTGTATCAGTCAATTCTCACAGCAACCTGTAAATCTCTCAGAACAAGTATTATTAGCCATAGCTTATAGAGGAGGCTCAGAGAAATTAGTGACTTGTCTAAGGTGATCTTTAACAGGAGAAAGAAATCTAAGGATTTTTAGCATATAAATTGTTTATGTAGAAGCAATATGGTATAATGTGGAGATTGCTGGAGTTGAAGTCAGAAGACCTGAGTTCAAATCTCTCTATTGATAAATGCTGGCTATGTCACCATACACAAATGATTCAACCTTTGGGATCTACAGTTAACTTCCTA
Organism: Phalanger gymnotis; assembly: GCA_028646595.1. Lineage (NCBI taxonomy): Eukaryota > Metazoa > Chordata > Mammalia > Diprotodontia > Phalangeridae > Phalanger > Phalanger gymnotis. The sequence goes on along the minus strand of CM053622.1, from coordinate 532,574,293 downwards.
AGACCACAAGTTAGAGAAAATTAGAATATGAGCTCCTTGAGATCAGGGGCTGTTTTATACCTTTCTTTGTATCAGTAGTGCTTACCATTGTGCCTGGCACATGTGCTTAATAAATTCCTGTTCACTGACTGACTGAGTCTTCTTAGGATGGAGGGAGCTTCCAAACTGGTGAAACCATGGGGCCTAAACTATGACAGAGTTGTGTATTTTTTTTAATATTCCTTGAAATGCTTCTAATTTTAAAATACATTTAACTTTTTATTATAGGAAAACATTGGAAATATTTTGTAGTATGCTTCAAACTGTTACTGTTACTTTCATTTAAAATAGTCCTAATATTAATTCATATTGGATCTTTTCCCCACTACAATATTAAGTTATCCTGGGAGTTCACAGTGCATTGTTGTTATTGTGGTTGAAAGTCGGGAAACACTGATCCAGACTTCCAAATACCCACAGTAGTAAAGTTTTCTCATAATCTGTTTTTTCTTAAATCTTACTTGTATTGATTTTTTTAAAAATGTGACTCCCATTTCTGAAGATTCTTTTTTTCCTTCAGTACCACCACTATCCATCCCTGACTCAGCAAGCTATTCCTGATGACAAAGAGAAAAAGGACAAGGGCAAAAAAATACCAAACAAACCAAACAGCTCAGAAAAATCCACCATCATATCAACTATTTCAGGCAGTGTGTGTGACATACCATACTATTGCTTTCAACATTGTATGTAACAGCCCCCTACCTCTGGAAAGAAGGGAGGAAGCTATGTTTTCTCGTCTCTTCTGCAGAACCAAACCTGTTCATTCATTAGGCTGAAGTTTTTAGCAAACCTGAGTCAGGTTATCTTTTGGACAAAGACAAAATTCTAATTTGCTTCTGGGTCATTAATTTAAATCCAGCCTAAGACTATAAAATAATGAGTTAATGAGTCTAGGTCAGTGATACCAGAATTTTTTGTTTGTTTGTTTCTCAAATCCTTTTCAACAGTAACAGCAACAAAAAATGTATTGTGAATCCCCAGGGTAATTCAATATACACAGCTCCCCCAAAGTCTTACTGCAGTTTTAAGCTATTAAAGCTTAATGTCTTACAGTCTTCACTGGAATTATTTACTGCTTAAGGCACCATTAATGAATTTTTATCACAAATCAACCCTCTATCATTCTACTGTAACCATAGGCACAGAAATTAAGAAAAAAAAATTAATAATAATAAGTAGCGTTTTTTTGTTTTAGTTTTTCTGAACTTTATTTCCTCTTTGTATTTTAATCCTTGTTATAATGGGTGGCTTGCGGTATGGGGAAGGAAGGGAGGAAAGTACATATTTGAAATATGCATGGCATAAAAACATAAAGATATGTATGTATTTTTAAAAATAAAAAAGGGGCATGTTCAGCGGGATGTGTGAGAAATAGTTCATGGTGCTAAGTCAAGTGAGACATTTTCCTATTCAGCATGGGTTATAGCTTCTCTTTAGAGTCACTAGGAGAGCTGTAGGGAGCTTTCCAGATTCTTATCTAGCACCAGAACTACCTGCCCCCACAGTATAGTTAGTTTGAAAACAACTGGCCAATTCAATTACTGAAGGGACGGAGTCATCTTTTCTAGGAAAGAGCAAACTCCACCAAATGTAGCCTCACTGACAGCTATTATTATGCCACTGCAAGCTCCTGGATATGGAGCTCCTCTGATTTCACTATATTAGGACTAAGTCATTAGCTAAATTGCCTAAGTATGGCAGGAGAACTCCCATTACAGCCATCCAGATGCCTGGAGTATGTCTGTGGATGACAGAAGAGACCTTCAGGCTTGGAGGGAACTCAGGCAGTGACCTTCAGGAGCCCACACAGACACTTATGAGAGGCAAGAGAGAATTAATTGGCTACTCAGAGGAGCCATTGAGCAAAGGCACCAATAAACATTTTAGGGACCATCTTTAAAGAACTAATGTTACTGTTCTTCATTCTATGAAAGTGAAAAAGCCAGTGGATGGGAATGGAGCCAAGAAGGCCATGACAGGAGGCCTGGTTTCTGGACACAACTGCCATCCAATTGCTCATGACCTTGAAAGAAAGGGAGAGGGCAGCTGTTTATAAAGTGTATGTATAAGGTCTAGGTTTGTAGAGCTCAGGGAGCAGGGGCCAGGAACCCAATCTAGGTGCCTGGGTAATAATAATAGCTGAAATTTATATGACACTAAGTTTTGGAAAATGCTTTGCATTTATTATTTCATCTCATCCTCACAACAAACCTGTGGGTTAAGAGCTTTAGTTATTTTCTACCTTCCTTCCCCCCTTCCTTCCTTCCTTCCTTCCTTCCTTCCTTCCTTCCTTCCTTCCTTCCTTCCTTCCTTCTTTCTTTCTTTCTTTCTTTCTTTCTTTCTTTCTTTCTTTCTTTCTTTCTTTCTTTCTTTCTTTCTTTCTTTCTTTCTTTCTCCCTCCCTCTCTCTCTTTCTCCTTCCTTCTTTCTTTCCTTCCTTTTTACAGAGCAGTAACTGAGGCTTTGAAAGGATAAGGGACTTGCACAGAGTCACACATATTTTAAGTATCTGAAGCTAGATTCAAATTCAGGTTTTTTTTTCTGACTCTAAGATCAGTGCTCTAGGCATTTTCCTATATTTGTTGTCTTTCAAAGGGTTAGTCAGAAAGACCCTAATTAAAATCTCCTCTCAGATACTTATTAGCTATCCAAAATGGGGCAAGTCAGTTTATATCTCTCAGAGGGGTTTGGACGAGATGGCATTAAGACCTTTCTACCTCCAAATCTGTGATCCTGTCAAAGGGACTGGGCAATATGATGTCAGAATTCAGAGAAAGAGTCTAAGTCAGTGATTTCCAATATTTTTTGTTCCTCACATTCCTTTCAACAACAACAAAAATGTGTTATAAAGTCCCAGTGTAATTTAATGTACAGGATGCCCAAAAAGTTTTTAGCTGTTAAAGCTTACTATCTTACAATATTCTTTAGAATTGATTACTGCTTAAGACACAAAGAAAGAATTTTTAACACAAACCCCTTGGATTATTGTTGCAAACTCCCAAGGGATCCAAGAACCACTGATACAGGCAATAGATATAGATCAACCAGTAGTAAGAGTAGAGCTTGACAATAGGCAAATGGTCTTTCTGGGCAGGTAGATATATCCCTTCCACCATCAGCATCACCATGAACATCAGCATCAGCATAAGCATCACCATCACCATCCCACTATCAAAAATAGTCTCAGAGTGCAGGAAGATAGGCTAAAGCAAATTAGTTCATCTTGCTGGAGTCAGGATTGAGTAGGTAAAGGGGGAGTCCATTGGTGGGTAGTTTTGGTAACAATCGCATCATCAGCCACTTTTACTAAAGGACAGGGTTAGATTGCAATCTAATAAAGGACACCATCAAAGATACTAGAAAGCATAATGCATTGTCCTAACCTTATATTCAGGGTGTTCCAAAAGTCTTAGGGCAGTTTTAAGCTACTAAAGTTTAAAACTGC